>CAJQUW010011534.1:0-434340 GCA_907163375.1 Prostheceraeus crozeri | reverse complement strand
ATAACAGCTTCAGAGAATGCCGATCTAAATTCTATTCAGTCACAGTTCACGATACGTTCAACAAAATTTTGCGATTTATTCACTCAGAGTCAACAGCTGATTTTTCAAATTTGGCGCTGATTCTACTGGAAAATAATATTTAATTAATTTACCAAATAATTAATTTACTTACTTAATTTTCATTACTAATTAATAACTTTCGTTGATTGAATTGAATTAACAAAAGTTATTTGTTTAAACGTTAATAATTTTAAATTCCTACCCTCCTCTTAACTCTGAACTTTTTCCTTTGTAATGATGGCGTAGATAGTAGTAAAATCCAACCAAAGCACCAAAATCATGACCAGCACCGACCAACCCTTTTAACAGTGGTTAGTGTATATTTCTCTTAAAAAATCATTTCCTTCATCCCTAATAAAGCCCACGACATTAATAAATCACATCCGACCACACTTCAACAGCTCCGACCTTAGTTAAAGGTGTTGGTCGGGTCTGGTCGGATTGTTGATCGGAATGGAATCGAAATCGGTCTGGTCGGAGGTGTTAGAACGTGATCGGATGTGTTTTATGGATGTCGTGTGCTTGATTGGGGATGAAAGAAATTGTTTATGAAGAGAAATGTGCACCGAGCACAGCTTACGAGCTTGGTCGGTGCTGGTCGGGTTTTTGTTACTTTGGTCTGATTTTACTACGACCCTTTTCTGGTAGGTGGTTCCTCTAAATGATCACGCTTCATCTTGATAGCGTATTACAGTTGTACTCATAAATAACTATTTGCATGCTTGATTACATTTACTTCCGAGGTGTACTCCTATCATTCAGGCATTCACAGACATCTCAAGTAGGCCACATAGTCTTGCCACTTTGTCACTTGGCACATTTTCTTCACACATAACGCGGCATGCGCAATCATACCTAGCTGCCGGTACCGGTACTCAGTCAATTTCTGAGTGATGGACCATATTTCGGCAGCAAGAATTAAGACATCTTTCGCACAGCTGGTAAACGTGGGCCGTTCTTTAACGAAATGCTTTTCTTGGTCAACAGGCTAACTAGCTCGCTCCACTTCCTCTACGTTTCCCCAATGCGAATTCCGACTGCCCTTTCCGTTCCAACTTTCGCATCACGGACATGGTGTCTACCATGATAAATACACCATCAATGGTGTTCCAGCGCAGAAGTCAATCGACTGCTTGGATAGAACCTTAGATATTTTGGTTATTTGATGGGAATTCAATGCAACAGCCTCCAATAACCAAAAATGATTCCAAGCAGCAAGTGTGAATGTCTGGTAATATTTGCTGTGTAGGTTCACTATACGAGTAAATGACTCACAATACTCAAATCACCCACGCTTGTATTTATCACTTATGGTCAGATTATCGGTTGTAGAAAATTCTACATAAAGAAGATCATCAAGAGCAAAGCCTGTTTATCTACAAGTAGATATACAGTACAGGATGTCGCAAATGTAGCGTTCCAACTCTTGCAAGGAATAATTTTGTTTGTAATGGAACGATGCATTGCCACCAAATTTTAACATAATACTAGAGTTAAAAGTTTTTTGACAAAAGAATAATTTCTAAAAACTAACTTTAACTGGCGTCACAACAATTTTCAAAATGTCTAATTTCTGAAAGGTGGCATTCTTACTGAATTTAACAATTTTTGTTGTCTTTTCGGTCACCTGGAGGGCACTGGTTTTATCAGATAAGTTAATAATATTGCTGATGCTATTGAACGATAATATCTTGCTTGCGTTCTACTCATCATGCCCTGAACTGTTGATATTTTTCGCATATAAAAAACGGATCACCATAGCAATTGGCTATTATTGTGAAAAAAATACCGTGCTGGACTGGGGACAGAAAGGAGGCAATTTCTTCAAGACCGACCATCAAAGCCTTTTCGGGCAAGTAGAGCGACGTGGACAAGACAGGACAATTCCAACACTCCGGTGGGACGAGAACCAAAATAAAAAATAAAATGTATGAACATTGTTTATACTCGGAAGCACATTAGGCACGGAGCCTTTCTTCCATGTGGCCAAGTTGTCATTTACCACTCTCATTCTTTTTCGTGCTGAGTGTTTAGCAAGAATGCAGAGTGTACCTATTTTAAAAGTTTTAGGTTTGACTCGGCCAAGATTTGAACCAAGGTCTCCCGGACGCAGAACGAACACTCTACCACAAGGCCACAGCAGAGAACGTTGGCATTATGATAACCGCTTTCAATCAGTTAGTTACACAGAATCACGAGATAGCTGTCATCGAGCACCAGTGGCCGAATCAGTCCGTCAGATTTAATCCTGATCCATCCAACAATGTTTAGCTGGTGCAGAGGCTGCACAGTGGTGTGCAGGTATGATAGCTTTCCATCTGTCATGAGGAAGATGGTTGTTATCACTCGATAATTTATCTCATCATTGGCTCATCAAACCGACATCTTTGGCAACTGATTGAAAGTGGTCATCACTGCGCCACTGCGTTCTCGTCCCAATCTGAATATTGGGGTGGTCATGTCTTGTCCACGTCGTCAGCACGGTATTTGCATCAGAGAATGAGAACTGCAAATTGCCATGGTGTTCCGCTTTAATGTGAGAGATGTCAACAATTCATAGCAAAAGAAATATTATTCATTTATCTGATAAAAGCAGTGCCCTCCAGGTGACCAATTGAATTCAGTGTGAAGAAATGACATCTTTCAGAAATTAGGCATTTTAAAAGGTTGTGACTGGCTATAGTTATTTTTTGAAGTTTGATGGCAATAAAAGTTATTTCCGATGAAAGTTGTAGAGCTTCACTTGTGACACCGTGCAATCAGCACTGTAGATCTATTTGTTTAAAAATCCAGGGATCCCCGGGAATGGACTTTACTATCCCGGAATCATGGGATTAGGAAGTGTACATGGGATGAAATCTCTAAATCAGACCGACTCGAAATTACCGATTCCGCATCTCCCCCATTCTTATCTCTCAGGTGATTGTAAAATGCACTTTTATCATATATGACTTTCTAATGCCGTCGGTGCATAGTATTTTACATGCAGACAGTCTTTCCAATATAAAATTCTCACGTGATATACTACGTGATGTTTTGCTATACTATTCTTACGAAGAGTTTCATTTTTGTATATCGCTTTATTGGACGCACATTATTGAAACCGTCAAATTTCGCTGTTATCTCAGTCGATCATGAAACACTGTTTATTCCTTTCTAACAGTGCAAAAGTTATGACAAATTCATATTCCAATATAAAAGGAAAATGGAAAATTGGTTTAATAAAGCTCACTGGTGATTCTCAAGTTGATGGATATCAAATAATTCAATGGAATTTCTAAAAATGTCATTGTTTTCAACGAGAAGCATCATTCACTGTGGAGTATTACACTGGTAAAGAGATTTAAAAACTTTATTCAAAGTAGTGAAAATGTGACCTTTACTATCCGAGCCTATAATCGTCTGCTTAATCTCAAACCTGCCCCAAGAATTTGATAACTCGATCTAATGAGACTGACTCTGTTGTGGACCGCCCAATTTCTGTCGCTTTCCGGAGATCTCAAGAAATTAAAGAATCACTTCTAGATATGACTGATATTTGAAATATGATGCTTTGAATACATGTTTAAAATCTGAAGGGCCATTCCACGCGAGCCGAGACATGAGGTGGAAATTTTTTTTAGAATGCACCTTTTCGTAAAACGGCATTGAAACTCGTCACGTGACCAACGGGGCCGACTGCATGAAAGAGCAAAAACTCATGCAAATGTCACCAGGCCACAACTGTTGGATGAGCTCATGATTCATGTGTCGGTGGCAACAAATTTGCCTCCATAACTATCCTCTACGTTGCACTACCATTAAGATGCGCAAATGGCGCAAGTGGTAACGGGAAAGTAGGCCTATACCAGCGTACCATGACCAGTATGGGTTAACCGCAATATGTCTGCAACTATAGATGAGCTGCATACGGATGTTGTAGATACTTCACCGGAATTTTTGTAACATTGCAAAATGTTCAAACTTCTTGTATTGAGTAGGATAGGGTATTGAAGATGATGGTACTAAAGCAGTGCATGCCAATTGATTTTGTTGAGATTTTCTCAACTATTTTTTCAATGCGAGATCCACCATACTCAATGGAAGAAGCAGATGTACATTGTTTACTAAGTGTCCTTTGGCAAGGTTCTGATCGTCCAAGTAGTGCAATTGTTCTTTCAGTCAGTCATTTTCTCATTCAGTTCCCTCAAAATTTGGTCCGATAAAAGTTTCATCGCTTCATTTCCTGAGTAAATATTTGGCACGCTATCCTACTAGGAATTTCTTTGCCCCTTAAAATGTGAAGGATGCCTCTGACGATGAAGTTGCCGCCAATAGCCAATAAGCGTCATGTTTACAATGGGGTCTTGCAAAAAATATGATTGTAAACAGTCAGGACGATAAGGCGGTTGTATCACAACATGACAAGAGACTCACTGGTATTCTAATTATCTATCTGAAACATTTCCAACCGCAGAATTAAATATTTTATTTATCTGCTTCGATTTGCTAGAAGTGTGATTAATACGAAATCGCCGGCACATCTATGAACTTATTAAGTGGGCAAAAAGGAATTCCTTATACCTTACAGAGATAGGAAAAAAAATCGTGCGTCGCTTGGGGATTAATGTGAGTTCTATCAAAGTGTTTTGATTGCCGAAATTGCCGAATCCACCAAGACGCGCAGCTATTTTCCGTCTGTTAAAATCAGATTCGAAGAATTCAGATCAATGCGCACAAGTTTTCTTTATAATGTTGGCTCATCTTATCATTATCGAAAAAAGTAGCAGGCGTACGAAAATTAGTTCACTTGATGTTTTCATCACATCACGCACGCATCTCTCATTGGCTCCGGTTACTCTGCTGACAGCTTATTGTTTGCCATTTCCAGTAGCAAGCGATACACGAATTATCCATTCGAGAAGGAGCAAGTTGTCTAATTCTGTGATGTGCCATTTCGATGTTAAGGTTAGATATGATTCTTCCTTTCTAGGAAACCGAAGACACGCGCAGATGAATCTAATTCTGTGTTTCCAGCCAACTTCAATTCTATACCTCTTTTACTAAAATTACCAAAATGTTCTGCATGGCCCAAAAAGGTGATTGTACATTGTTTCACAAATTCAGTTGCGAGATGAGTGAGCCGACAGACGTTTCCAGTCTGAGAACTATTGGCGATGATGTCGTCCACAGCGAAGAATCAAGTTGGAGCTGTATTGACAATGCTGACAATCTGTTTGACTTGAAGGTCGTAAATGTTCTCGTACCATGCGACAGCCTTAGTTAACTTCAGTTTCCATGAAGCAACCAGTGACAAGGAGTTCCGATGATCGCAATGAATTTCCTTACGTCCGCCACTTCCAAGTACGAGATTTCAGTGGCAAAGGTCGTTCAACAGCGGAGAGTAGGCCTATCCATTCGAAGATGTACTTCGTGTCTGAAGGATGAACCATCTCGACATCTTATCTTAACCATTTCTAAAAGTCAACTCGAAGAAATCGAGTAGATTTTGTCCGACTGTGCGCTGTAGTACTTTGTGCTGTGTTCGATGTCCTGAAATAGGCCTACTAAAGCAAAACTATTCATTTGTTCAAGTTCTTTGTTCTAAGAAGAAGAAGAAGAATGCACATTTTATTCATTAATTTGTTGCTTCCAGATTTCATTTCAGTGGTTTGGGATCAAAAACCTAATGTTGGATATATGTTTAGATGGTTGGACAAAATGTCACGTGACTAACACAAATCGATCGCCATATCTTGTAAACCAGAATATAGTTATCAAATTCATTTTAACACGAAATTGTAGTCACGGATATCAGCTAGCTCCTGTCCAAGTATCAATTTTGTATCTTAAATGTTAGAGCAGAAATCTCAAGTAGAATAAAATGAAAATTTTCGCATGTCTATTTGATTTCAAGTACGAAAAATGTCACGTTCGCTTAAATATATGTTTTGTAAAAAATATGTTTTAAATATGTTTAAAAACAGTGTTTTTTAATTTTTTGTATTTTTTTCTGTAAAAGGCATCTTTTCTTTTTTCGACGCACAATCCGCAATTCTTAACCAGATGTAATCCCTTCTGTTTATGTATAATTGCGTATGAAATGTCAGAAAATCTTTAGGCAAATGCACTTTCATAAGTGAGAACAGTAACTCGATATTTTTTTTGGCACATAAAGTACAGTTACAGCAATAGTCGAAATCACCGTGGCAGCATTTATGTGGAATTTCGATGCTATTGCTGATTTTTGCCAGCATTACCATGGTAAGGTCACTAAACTCATTAAGATTGCGTATAACAGCAGACTTCAAGAAGATACTCTTGTAAATGATTGCTGCTCATTTAATTCTGCTGATGAAAGTGACGTATTCCTTTTGTACCGTCAGTGTGGCCTAGTGAATAAGGTGTGAGCTCATCTACACCACGGACTTAGGCTCGATTTCTGGGTCAGGACAGTGCGGTTAGGGAATCAAGGGTGTCTTTTACTGACTTAATAGTTGTTGCTCTCTTTAGGTAATCGAAGTGTCGCGCTACATTCAGAATTCCTTCATGCCATATGAAACTGGCTTTCATACAATCAGCAAATGAATATTTCTCTTATTTCAGATATATGGAAAATGTTGAACATGACAAAAGCGATGTACTTCCACCGGATACTCCACTTCATGAAATATTGGAGAATTTGCAGATGCACTTGGGTATCATGAATTTAAGTCTAACGATAGGGGTGAATCCACGATATTGATTTCACCCGACGAGAAATCGGAGAAACGAAGGAGGGATCGAAAAAGGTACTATGCTGTATGTTGAGCTCTCAGATACTCAACGCCATCTGGAACACAAAGCATTCATATACTGCGCAATAGGAGGTGTCTACACTACGCTGTCGGACTGCCTTACTGTCTGAAGAAAATATTTGCGAAATGTAAATATCTGACAATTTTGCATAGCGGGATTCGTCTTGCTGAAAAGAAATACCATTCGACTGTTGCAGGTGGACTTATCACTGGATTTGATACGATTTCAGTGGAGCTGACGGACGATTCTCAAAAAGCAGCTCATTCACCTGATGCGTCAAATGTTGGTCATCTGAAGAACGAACCAAGAGAGTTGGAGGGAAAGGATTTCCTTTTCCAATCTAAAAGTATGTTAGTGTGTCCATGAACTGTTCGACTTGAAAAAAATTCAGTTGAAGGTATCGCGACCTGAATTCAAAATCACAGTGGGTAGCAAAACATTCATATGGTACGTCTATGGTGGCGAAATGGATTTTCATGATTTTGTTAACTGGTAATATTATCGGGAATCAGCAGACAGGATTTAACCCGTATTCGCTACATTTGCACATGATATGAAAACCAGAGAAGAAAAACACTGAAAGTGAGTTGTCATTATCAGATATGAACTTGTATTAACGCATTATGAATTTTGCAAAAAATAGTTGTTTTTAAAATAAGAAAACGTCACATATTTTGAAAACCATTGATAGCGCATCATTCATCCGATTCGTCGCCTCTGGAGACGTTTGTGTGAAGATTGTCTTCTCATTTCACTAAACAGCAAAAAATTGCTGTGAAATATCTCCCAGAATTTCCTTGAAGCAAGTCAAACAGTTGCGTCTCTGCATTATCTACGATACTCGACTTGATCTCCAATTCTTATTCAAATAATCCTAGCTTTTATTTCGGAATCATCTGATTTGGCTTATAGATTATAATGAATTTTTATACGTAGCTCTATTCCAATTCACTATATTCCTTCGTATTCTGTTATGTATAATTGTCCTTTTCTAACTGTCAGGCCTACTTGCGTTTAAAAAACGTTCTTTTATTCATTAGTCTGCTAATCACAGTATGTTGCGATGTGAGATACAATTGAAAGACCCAACAGGTGCGTTCTTGATAATTATAAAATTAAGTAGTTTCTTAATGCCATTCATTCATGCATGGATTCGATGCGGTTTCTCCCATGCAATAACTGACTTATTCTATGATGAAGTTGCATCACAATTGAACTTGAAACTTGGATGACATCTATAAACTGTGAAAGTTAGCTACGATTGAAAGTTCAGTAGTTACTGAATTGTTTCGCAAGTAGGGAAGAGCGGGGAGTTATGGGCCATCACCCTTTAAGAAATGCTTTTCAACCTGCAAACTAATTTTCGAGCATATGAGAACGAAGCCATTGTAAATAAGAACATGTATGGTGTCTTTAACTACAAAAATAATTTTTTTCAATTTTTCCCCAAATTAGGTTTTTACGAAAATTCGAGTGCTCTTTTTGTATGTTTTTTTCTCTCCTGAATAAGTCATGCTTGAACACCAATTTAGATTCTGACTGTGGAGATGTAGCATGGTTAACCATCTTCGAGAAAACAAAAACGGCTGGCTGAAATGTATTCACATTTTCTAGGAACAGTTGATTTTGCAAGTGTATTTATGGTGGGGAGTTATGGACCACCTCACAATTCCCCGAAATACCTTAAAAGTCGCCAAAAAAGTTCTTCATTCTACTCAAGCACAAACATAGCCAAAAGGAAAATACGTTGCAGTATGTTGTGAAAGGTCACCGAAAGTTAAAGCGATGTAAGCAATAGGAAACCAACAAGTCGAGACATCGGGTGAAAAAGAGTAGTAGGAGTAATAGGCCTAGTCCACATCTGCAGAGGGCTGTGCCTAAGGCATGTTATCCCACGTAATTACTTGGACTGCTATCTCAGGCTGCAATATTGTCAATCAATACATTGCTTCATGGCAGTGTTTTTACAGCATACTTACATCCAGTGAGTCTGCAAACTAATGTTCATAAATTGGGGTTGATAACCAGCTAGAACGATTATGAATGGGTTTCAAGCAGTTTACTGACTTCGTTTGGAATTGATCAATCTTTATGAGTGTTTATTTACAGCTCTCACGCAGATTATTCTCAGTCATATCTTTTTGATTATCATGTCTTCGCATAGCAAGAAGACTGAACTGAATTATTCGTCTTCATTTTTGCCTGTTATTAGCCTATCTATTAACCGGTCAATCAAATAATTAATCGCTCATGTGTAGGGAGCATCTTCAATTTGACTGTTGTGGAACATCATTATTGTCGCATTTCTACAAATATTAATTGGTGGTCCATGACACCCCAACAGGTGGCCCGTAACACTCCCGAACTTTTGAAAATGGGAAATTCGTCTCTAATCAGGAAATATCCTCCACAACAAGGTGAAACGGGTATTATGGGAAAATAACAAGGAATCTTGCGTATGTGTTCATACAAGGACTACTAAATATGTTATAAGTAGTGCCAGGACGCAGAATGTCAGAAGTAAGCAAATTTTTTTATAGACTGACCCTTAATTATCAATATTTTACAAGAAACTTTTTAAATTAGGAAAACCAATTTATAGGCAAAAAACATATATTTCAAAGGCAAAAATGCATCAATTTGGATGCTGTGTACATCTACGAATTAAGTTTTTGTCGTTTTCGCTTGGCAGCTTTGGATGAGCTCAGCTCATCCGAGCTCATATTCACTTGTCCCTTGAAGAAGCAATTCACCAACCGCCGACACACATTTAGACAGTTCGGAAAGCAAAAACAGAGAGACTCATAAATGTAGAGGAACCTGTGACATAAGAGATTTCCACAATTAATAGATTTATCTTTCGGAAAGAACGTATATGTTACAAAAGCAAAATATACCACATCATGACGGGGATAAGTCAGTTTCCCTCTGCTCACTAAGTCGGTGAACTCACAAATAAAACGATTACCCGATTCATCAGTCAACAGATCCGATTCTGAATCATTCACAATACCTTCCTTGAAGCATATGTATCCGCATATATAATACAAGGAAGAGCGTTCATTGTCGGACAAAGAGTTTGATCTTTCGAAAAGAGAGTCAATCACACTCAATTCATCATCACTCATTTCTTTCGAGCAACACAAATTCTGAACATGAAAGAATTCGCTACGATCGATATCCAATTCCTCAAATAATTTCAATTTACGCAGTCTGGCGCTACACAAAAGTTGGTCTAGGCCGATATAGTAGTTCCCGCCGCTCATTTGTCTATAGCATGAAAACTCGCCTTCTAAAGGATCAGTTTGAAAAATACCTGGTAAGATGTATTTTAATGCTTCGTCTCTCAATAGCTCCTGAATCAATTTGGACAGCCCACGCAGAGTTTGGGCAAAGGCGTCTCTAGTAACAGACGTGAAAGACTGTATTCTGTACGGCCCTGAATTTCCGGGCATTCTTGAAATGGCTTCAGCTGTTTCACGAAGAAATACAATTCTGTTATCATTCGGATCGGAGAAAGGTTTTCTATCAGAGTCGTTCAAGCGAATGTGTCCCTCTATGGTTTTGATGTTTAGCATCTTCCACAACCTAAGAAAATAATCTATGAATTTCGCAGTATCAATACATCCATCATTCACAAGTGCGGCTACTGTTTTCTCATTAAAGACTCGGAGCACGTGGCGAACATTTTGCTTCTCTGTTGAAGACGGAAAATATGATTGATATGTGAGATTTGTTCGCTTAACAATATTGGATGCCTCAGATCTATACAATTTGATGCAGTCACTAAATTTAGCTACAACTGTGCCTTTGTTTGGCAACTCAAATTTGATCTCTTTTTTCTTTTCAGAAATCCAATTATTCCTCACATTTTTTAATAAGTGTACTGTGTCGTGTAGACAGTAAATGTATGAATCAGTGGACTGATGTTTAAACAAATAATTTTCGTTATCTGAAGAGCAGATAGATTTGTAGAATCTTCTATTAACCGATGCGCTGTCACAAATAAATGCTTTGATTTTACCATCACATTCATTCACTATTTCAACAAGCTTCAAAATCTCACATTCAAGGAACTCTGCAGTCAATGAAAAAACCGGAATTAGACGAACCATAAAAGCTCGATGACTCAAAAGTGGTTTCAACATTAAACTTAAAACAGTTCTAGCTGTTTTATTTGGATCATCTTCAGCTCTGCCTAAAAGATGGCAACCGCGGTATCTTGCAGAGGGTGTTATGTACACTTCATCGAACAACAACAAACATGTTCTCTGAATGCCAACAAGCTTGTGAAAAACGGCATTTATAGTGTCTTTGGCATCAGCAACACTGCCAGTACTTTTCAAACTTCCTATATGCTTTTTGACAGTATCAGGATGAGGGAGTAGTAGGTGCTTTCTACAAATGTTATATGATTTTGTTCCGGCTAACAACAGTTCTGTACTCACTTTCAAAATGGAAGCTGGATACTCGTATGGACGAGATGACATGTGTTTTACTTGAAATAATAAGAATTCAAGACGTCGCCTCACATCCATGTCGATGTCAGCGAACTGCATAGAACGCTCAATGTTTTCTGCAGCACAATTGAGTTCGATTTCAAATGAAGGTAGCGTTGATTTTGTAACAGATATCACAGCTTCTAACTGAGACCACTTCGTCAACTTCCGTCCAAATCCGACCACAGACTTGATGTCAACACGTGTATTTTGTTTTACAGATGTTATAACAAAGTCACTTGTGACAGAAACACAAT
The DNA here is from genome assembly GCA_907163375.1 of Prostheceraeus crozeri. Lineage (NCBI taxonomy): Eukaryota > Metazoa > Platyhelminthes > Polycladida > Euryleptidae > Prostheceraeus > Prostheceraeus crozeri. The sequence goes on along the minus strand of CAJQUW010011534.1, from coordinate 422,747 downwards.
AATCAACGATGTTTTCACATATGAAGTGAATCATTTTGACCACGTCTGTAGATGAACGTTTAACAACCCATAAATCATGGTCTTCGATGAAAGTTTTGAGGAGAGTTGAGCGATGAATGATGTCCAATCAACGATGTTGTCAAGAGATTCGAATGTTTCCAACTCATCAGGAATAGAGGAACGAACTGAAGAAGAGACTCGCCGATTCTCTACATCTCTGAGCGAAGAAGAAGCTGTTTGAATGAAGTTCGAAGGCAGGCAATTAGGAAATATTGATGGTGGATTGATCGGTCGATTATAGCGCTTGATTTTAACCATTTCTGTGTCCTCCGGCCAGTGAGAAGCACAAATGCCGATGTATTGTGTCACCTTTTTGATCGTATTCGGTAACGCTCGCACCCAGCGATTTCGCTCCTCCTCTTCGTTTGGGAATCCATAAACAGTTACTTTTGAATCGCTGGAATCGTAATTGCCCTTACAGTGTATCACACAGCACTTCCGAGGCATTTCGACAAGACCTCAAGTAGCGCACTCGATGAAAGTCTTAATGCGATGATTCGAGTCTGTGTATTATGTGCATTATCCGCCTGACGGTGCAGTGCTGAGTCATAACGATAACAACAGCAGAGAGCTGGGAAGACAGTGTTAGCTGATCGGCCGCAGTCAACTGTCAGCCTATAAAACTCGACACAATGATTTCGCTTTCCGCGTCCTGGCAGCTTATTGATATCTAGTTGTCCTTGGTTCATAGCTAGTGATTTGGCCGAAAAAGTTGGTTTTAGAGAGGAATTAGTGGTCTCTATCACCCCTCAAACTCAGGTGATCGATAATACCCCGCTCTCCCCTAATTGACTTGGTGACTGGGATGCAGATTGAATTGTCAAGTACCACAGATCTATCATCTCACAGTTAAGTTCGTCACTGACGAGAATTAAAGGCTTTCATTTTGCACTTGTGCTGTTGTTCTTCAATAATCTATGCCTCTAAACCAGTGACATGTGATCCGTAGAAGCGGTGCATGTGGCGAATGCATTGCTTAAAAACTGTAAATTAAGTCATTTCATCTTTACCAAAATTGAGGATAATTTGGCTCTGAATCTCGCATAAACTTCAATGGAAAGGTCGTCTTAGGGAATCATATCTTATATAGCTTTAACAACGGTGAGGCATCGCCGCATTCACTGGCGCTATCTATTTGCATTTACTAATTCGCAGTCTCTGCACGCTGTCTTCTCGCACAGTTTCTATACAGTAAGCTGCAAAAATGAAATAATGATTGCTTTCAGCGAATTTGACTGCTTCTCTCTGGGGTTTGTCATTTGTTACGATGCCAAAGTCCTCAAAACCTCCTCGAAGCAAGGGGTTTTCAGTCAGACCATCACGGCGCACATTCCTGTTGATGTGGCAAAGCGCCCAATACCACAGAAATAGAATTCTCTTGAGTGCACTATCCTCGTTCAGGTCTTTCCTTTCACCAAAAATGTGATCTACCTCTTTCTTTGTTAATGCTAAGTAACAATGGAAAAGACATTCTTCTTTGCTCGGCGCTTCGTTCGCTCTTACTGAAGAGCATACACGGAACTGATTACAGGGAGTAGAACGGTTTCTTGGATTTGGTGATGGAAATGGTCATTCTCATATTTCGTGCAAATATGGAATAGAAAATGGAGGGGTGGGGGATAGGGGTACCCGAAAATTATTAGGTTTCAATAAAAACTTTCCGTTAAGCAAGTATATACTCGTAATTCACATAGTGTATAGCTTACGTCATATGAGTATGAATTAGTTAAGTCTCACTTTTCTTATCAAATACAGAAAATGTTTTCTACTATTTGAATTTTTGCAACTGTAAGTGGTTTTAGGCAACTTACAAAAGTTTAGCAGCAGAATAAATTTATAAATTTCCGAAAATTGTCAAATTATGTGAAAAAATAAAATTCAAGCCCAGATCAGGAACTAGGCTATTATGTTCATGTCAATGAATAATACAAACGGGTTCTCTTCTGCATGTATCTGAAATGTTTTCACTGATGCGCATGTACAGAAACTTCCTCATTGTTAACTATCTGTGAATGTGTTTCCAGAGTTAAGAAATTGAAAGTCTCATTTGAATTTTACTTTTTTCTTTTGAGGAACTCAATCTTTAGAAAATTGCTTTGCCAAAATTAGATCACAAGATATCGATGAATATAAGTAGCGTGAAAAAAATGGGTATTTGGTATTTCCGTGGATTTTGAAGTCAAGCGTTCTACTCCCTGTGATTAGCTTTACCTCAGGCACAAGTTCTTGAACTGTTTGATATCTGTTCTGTAAAAGTGACAGTAGATCGACAGATGCACACAAACAAAAATCAATAAAGGACTGATATGTCATAAATAAAGAGCAACAAAAGGGACAAAACCCGTCCTATCTATGACTGGAGCGGCATGTCATGGCATAGCAAAGATGGTGGATACTGAGATTTTAAAGCCAATTCTGTCTCATTTCAATCGTTTCTCAGTCAAAGATTCCTCTGGATTTTGTGATTTGTTATCTGCAGTAATATTGCCGACTGCGACGTGCTCATGATAACTGATATTAGAAGTCTCTTCAAGAATATACCGGTACAAGAAACGATCGACAGAATATGCGAAACTTATTATCGCTCAGACAGAACTCCATCAAAAATTGGATCCAGATGTTTGTCTGAAACAAGTCTGAGAGAATTGTTGACTGCAGTTTCCATGAACGTTAAGTTTGTGTTTGACAATATTTGCATCCAGCAGGACTACTTAGCGATGGGTAGTCCGCTATCTGGCTCTTCGCCTCTATTTTCGTTGGCCATCATGAGCAGCGGATGCTTCAAAGCATAAGACCCGAAGTAGTTGTATGTCTTGCGGATGAATATCGAATCCGGTTCAAGAGAGTAATTTTTGCAAGCCATAGCAAAATGCATCATAATTTACTGTGCACACGGTATTCTGGAGATTCTTTCTTTGATGTGGAGATAATGCCATCTAATGGAAGATTATTCATCAAGGTTCATCGGAAAGCGTGTTTCACAGGTTTATATACCCCATTTACGAGTCCTGCCCAAAGCTCTGCAAGATGAATTCAGTGAGGACCTTATTCGATAGAATTCGAAAGTATAGATACAAATCAATAAAATCAATGTACAATGGACTGAACATGAATGGAACAATACAGCTAGTGAAACCATAAACTACTAGTAGCAGCCTAAAAGTGCAGAAATACCAGCAGGAAGAGAGTTTAGATACATTAACTTGCTAATGGCCTAACGCTAATCACATTAGCACCCAAACCCAACTGAACTTCAATTTTAAAAAAGACGACAATTATAGAACGACCCATCGAATTTCACTTGTTTGTTGAGTTTAGGATTCAATTTTTTAATGTAAAAAGCTTCTTTGATATTTAATAAGAAGCTTTTTACATTAAAAAATTGAGTCCTAAACTCAACAAACAAGTGAAATTCGATGGGTCGTTCTATAATTGTCGTCTTTTTTAAAATTGAAGTTCAGTTGGGTTTGGGTGCTAATGTGATTAGCGTTAGGCCATTAGCAAGTTAATGTATCTAAACTCTCTTCCTGCTGGTATTTCTGCACTTTTAGGCTGCTACTAGTAGTTCATGGTTTCACCAGCTGTATTGTTCCATTCATGTTCAGTCCATTGTACATTGATTTTATTGATTTGTATCTATACTACGTAAGACATTCACCTTTTAACCTAAGAATTCGAAAGATTTGTTCCCTTCAGTTTTTGAATGAAGAGATCACATACATGGAAAATATTCTAATTCGAAATTGCTACCCTTGGTGGTTTATACGGAAATCTTCTACCGATCATACCAAACTGTCGACCGTTGAGAAGAAAATCTACGTCAGCCTACCCTATTACGGTCAGCAAAGTCCCCGGTAATAACCTTGCCAACGCTGTCCAAAGCTGTTACTTCATTATTAAACTACATGTGATGTTTAAGACATTTCGCCTTGGTCCAAACGCAGCGAAAGATCCCACGCCTCTTCCTTATCAACACAAACTTGTATATCAATTCAAGTGTGGTTGCGGAGCAAGGGAGAGCGCGAGACCACTTCGACTGCGTGTAAAGGAGCATCTCCTAAAGTGGCTATCTGTTGGATGTACGCGTCCTCAATCAACAAATGCCCCAACTTCGAGCATCACTCGCCATCTTCAAGAATGTTTACACCGTGACAGCTGCAGCATCAGCAATTTTACTTACCTTAGAAAGTGTAACACACAGTATAAACTTTTCATCTCAAGTGGTGTGACTATGAAATGGTTCAATCCTGGTCTGTGGATTCAGAAGGAGCGCATATTTTGCTCAACGATTTTGTAGCCTTTTGATATGTGTCTTTCAAACTTTCTTTTTTTCATTCAATTATCATATCATGTACCGGTAGCGCGGTGTACAAGCGTACTTTTAGCACAATCAACATTTCTTTAACTTCATGTCCCTTTTATTGCTTCTTATTTATGATATATCAGTATTTTATTGATTAATCTTGTGTGTGTATCTGTCGATCTACTGCCACTTTTACAGAACAGATATCAAACAGTTCAGGAACTTGTGCCTGAGGTAAAGCTAATCTAATCAGTGCCCGTATTAACAATCATTTACCTGCAGGTAATTACCAGCAGCTGTTGGTAATTACCTGTAGCTGTTGGTAATTGGTATTAATAAATATTATCTGTAGGTAATTACCAGCAGCTGTTGGTAATTACTTGTAGGTGTTGGTAATTGGTATTAACAAATTTTAACTGTAGGTAATTACAAACACCAACAGGTCAAAATTGTTACCGACAGCTACCTGTAGGTAAAATGTCGATAAATGTTTTCATTAGTCATAATAATTAGAAATCTGTCCTCTACATGACTCAGTATGGTATACTATGCTAAGCTAACATGTCAAATGAACAGTATTATTTTGTTTTACACCCTCATATAGCAAATATACGAGCGTATATATGCCTAATCTTCGCCGAACTTTGTCTATAAAAATACCTTTGTGAAATTTTGATCAAAAAGTCTAAAGTAAGCATTTTTGCTCATGGTATATATATATACTGAAAAATTTTCTATATAAAAAACGTTATAGCGCTGTACCGGTTTCAATATTGATTTTTATGGAGGTTATGAATAACAATACAATAATTAAAATTATGAAATATTTTTTCAAATTATGCTTGAGGTAGACTTATATTACAAACAAAATTCCTCATGAAAGAATCAGATTCATATGATTTTTAAAGATAATCGTTTTTGTTGGACTGATTACCATAAAGAGGAGACTTTTCTTTTATGCATAGCTACGAGAAAGCTGTACATGTAATTGACAAGATAATTGAGACGTAACAGAATTCTCAAATTAACCTCAAAATGATTAATATGTAGGCTAGAGTATTTTGTTACATTGATAGCGTACATTAATGTAACCACATTTATGTTCCACATACGTAAATATGATACATCCTAATTTACTTTACACAATCGATGTCAACGAGGACTTCAATCGTTATTATTTTGAATTTTTGACTGTAGTATAATAAGAAAACTAGTGGGCTGAGAATTTTGTATTTCAAAAATATTGCACGAGTATAAACAATTAGCCAAAAACATCGTTTGTAAAGGCATCTCGATACGCTGATGAGTTCAATGGGAAAGACCCAACAGGAGGAAGATCGGTTTCTTGGTCATCAATTTCAACATCACTCAAATCTTGCAATCTTATATCGATTGCTATGTTGTGCAAAATAATACAAGCTGCTACAACTTTAGCAACCTTTTCGCTATTAAGACGCGCTTCACTGTGTAATATTGCAAAGCGTCGTTTCAAACGTCCAAAAGCGTTTTCGATTAGAACACGTGTTCGCTTATGTTTACTGTTATAAACTGTCTGGGCATCAGTCTGGGGATTTCTGTAAGGTGTGAAGAGCCATTTTCTGTTCGGATATCCAGAATCTCCTAAAATTATTCCATCCAATCTCCCCGCTTCACAATAATCCCAAAGAGAGCTGTTACGTAATATGAATGAATCGTGAGTGGATCCGGGCCATTTCGCAGAGAAATTGATGAATTTCCCATTGGCATCGCAAACTGCCTGTACATTGATACTATGATATCCTTTGCGATTAACATAATCATTTTCATCTTCACCTGGAGCAAGAATGCGTACATGGGTACAATCCAAGCATCCAACAACTCGAGGAAACCCCGCAATTTGGTAAAACTCTGATTGAGCATGCCGACTTGCATCTCGTGAAGAAGGGAACTTAACGAAGTCATCAACATGTCTAACAATTGCATCTATAAATCTGGTTACTATGAGAGAAACTTCGGGTTGAGATATATGAAAGTCGTCTGCAACCCCTATCTGGAAATCGTTAGAGGATAAATATCTCAGTGCTATACATACTTGTATTTCGACTGGAATTGCTCGACTTTTTGCCGTTACCGACTGCAGATCATTTCTCAACATATCAGATAAATAAATAATTCCGTTCTTGTCAAATCGAAATCTAGAATATAATTCTTTGTCGTTCAATTCAGCCAAGGGATCAAATATCTTCCTATACGATTTCGTTTTTCGGCTTGCAGCGATTATAAACCTTGCCATGATACTGTAAAGGAAAAATATATATTGCGTGAATGAGACTTTTAAAATGAATGCTAAGACTGAAATCGTATACGAGTATACACATAGAAATGTATTGTACCAGCCGCGCGGACGACTGGCACAATCCATTTCTATATGATTCACAAATTTGGCGAAAAAACTACAAAGTTATATAAAATGTAATTCAAATGTCAAGTTCTTAAAATATAGCCCAACGTAAGCTATTCATTACACGGATATGATTGAGAGACTATATAGGCTACAATAAAAGGCCTATAGACTATACTTTTCTACTAAACTTCTGAAGCAAGATACCAAGTTATACTAATAATTAATTAACAGTTTCTAAAATTCTATTATAAAGGAAAGGCAAATTTCATTGATAGCAATCAATTATTGTTGCAAAACAAATGAAAATTATCTTTTCGGAGTAGTTTGGGGATCTTTCAAATTAAAAATTCAATTAATAATCCCGAATTAAATATATTTAATAGAATTCTTTTTCATAAATGTATTCTAAATACGTGTACTCAATGGATAGCTTTCATGTACATGAACAAACAAAAACAAAGGATTGTTGTGATAACTCTATTATATAACCAAAACCAATACCAAAGAACACTTAACACCAATACCATATGAACACACATCTACATGGAGGGCCTACTGATACTAATGAAAATATCAGAAAATATTTTCTGTAGTAAAACTCGAGTCGTTCAGGATAAAGTCTTATAAAACATCACGATCAAATTCAGCTAATTTTATATCAAAAAACTTTTCAGCTTTACTAAACAGTCTGAATTTTATTTCTTGAAGTTCAAGATCTCGTTTTAGGACTTTCTCCTGAAGGAGCAGAATGTCCTCTTGACTTAGTTTCTTTTTAGGTGATTTCTTCCGGCTCACCTGTCGGTTTGTTGGTAGATTTATTGGATCGTTATTTTCATCAGTACCCAATGCAACAATACCAGTTTCATTCGCATTGTCGGGTATACTCGTATTCTGATGCTCTCTGTTTGTAGGTCCTGGATCACTTGAAGTTCCGACATCATTGGTGTTGTTGCTTGTTATGAGGTCAGCTACCGTTGATTCCATTCCTCCTGCGATACCCCGGAAACCAACAGTTTTCCCCAACACATTCACCACTTTCTCATTAGTCTCTGTCAGGGGTTTCGGAGGTGGGCCACCACCAGTTCTTTGTTTGGCTCTGACATGGGTAGCATTGGCCTTCTTTGATGTTCGTTTCAAGTAGCGCCACTTATCTTCAACCTTTTTGTGGTGAGCTGAACACCAAATTCAGCATTGATCTTCAGCGTTATGGACTCCCAGGCTTCTTTCTTTCTTAAATCGATTTGAGCCTTTCGTCCCTTGTTTTCCAAAATACTGCGATTCTCTTCATACAGCTCGATTATTCGAATATCGAGTTCTTTGCCTTTAGACATATTGGTCATTGTACATCAGTCATAGTTAACATGTGTCTCATAAAGATGTGATCGACCAAGGAGTCAATGCTGAATTCTGATTGGCCGATGGCAGTAACCAGTGAAGAGCTACTGTGAATGTTACTGTCAGTTTGTTAATACCATGAACTGAGCTGTTGTGAAAGTTACCAACTGCTGTTGGTAATTCACAGTAGGATTACCGACAGATTGTTAATACGGGCACAGGTCTTTCACAAGAACGGACGAAGCGCCGAGCAAAGAAGAATGTCTTTTCCACCTACAAAACGAGTCATTCTCTATTACCGTTTACTTAATTAGAAAAAAAATTGAGAATACGTTTTTAAATGAATTACCGAAATGATGGAATAAAAGAATATACTAATTAATAGAATTCCTGTCATGCAATATGTAGCGATAATAAACATAGTTTTGTTGACTAAGAAATAAGTATGAAAACTGTCCTGAAACCTATGATCATCAAAAAAGACACTTGTCCACTCTATTTTGAATAAAGGGTGTTCTTTATATGTTGGAGATATTTTGACGAAAGATAAACATCTAATTTCGAATTTCTGGAAACGCTGACACAAAATTATATGTAATTGATGCAAACTGAAGTGTTCGCCTGACTTTTTGAAATTCAGCGCCACCAAGCTATGAAATTGTGTGTCAGTTTTGGATTGTAATCGTATTTTGAATTCCATCATTCCGCAGCGTCTTTCCGGTGGACGTTTGTTACAATCGCATTGCAAGGCAACGGGATGTCTTTGCACAATGCTATGTTTTGGTTACTGATATGATTATCTGTTTGACTGACTCCTATTGATTTGAAAATATGCGCCATCTCATTTTATCTTAACGGTTTTGTGGAACGATCGAAAATCATCTTCGGTATAAAAGTTCGATGATCCTGTTTTCTGTGATGTCCGGCGCACATTAATAATTTTGAAAGAACATAAATTGATGTTGAGGTCATCCATTTACAGCACGCTTATATTTTACTATTGATGAATGCAATATTTATGTCCGATTTTTTGAATTTTTGAATAGTCAATTTTTTCATATTGATATGCTGTGCTTTGACAATTTAAAGGAAAAATATTCGGATTTGAAGTTTCAAAAATGTGTATTTGTTCCCAACTTGATATCTGCTGGTCATGTCTAGTCTGTGTGAAGTGGACTACTATTCTTTTCAACTTGTTGCTTGCGACGATTTCTAAAATGACAGTGACTCAGTAAAATCTAGACCAGTGATACATCTAAAATTCAGTGATATTGATAATGAAAAAGGAGATGGCTCTGAGAAAGTGTGACATACTTTGCTATTGATTTTCACTATTTTCAAAATTTTCATTTCTTAGGTATAGAATATTTAAAATTAGTACATCTTTATCATCACGAGAAAATATATTTTCATTTCAAGATATGATTTTTTCGAAAATACACTTTTATATCAAGACATGAAAAAGTAATGACTTTTTTGAAATCTTTCTTCAGTCAAATTTTTTATTGCAAGTTTTTGATTATTGATAGGGAAGTTCTTATTGTAAAATATCTGAATTAATTTAATAGAATTTTTCATTTTCGGATATTGTTTAGGATTTCCTTAATCTAAAAATCCAATTTAGCCCTCATTTGATTTTGGAATTTGAACAGAGAAGAAAACATTTTCATAAAACGAAAATATCATTATGAGGAGAAGAAAGTCGTGAAGTATTAAAGCAAGAGATCAACTGTATAGTGAATGCGTCCGCAGGATTTACTTTCCAAATGTAAAATATGAAAAATTATAATCGGACAAAGCAACCTCCAAAAGCAAATTCTTGCGTCAAATTCATTCATTTTCTCTTTTGCAGCTGAGTTCCTTCTTTTGAGGAAAGTTGAAGCCACCAAACGACACCAACACTGACGTCAGATCGGATTTGGATACCGAAGAGGACGAGGATTCTGCAGGAGTTTCCCAGAAAGATATGGCTGTTCAACACTGAAAAAATTTAATACTGTTTTCTTTTGATTTCTTAATAAAATTCTTCGGTAAAATTTTTACTGGTTTTCAGTTTCCAAGTAAATTTTTGATTTAACCCTTAAGCTACCAAGGTATTTAATAGTCCTTAGGCTACCAAGGGTGGCTTTTAGAGCCACCCTAAAAAAACAAGTTTTCCAGTGAGTTTCATGTTTAATACCAAACATAAGGAACAAAACAACATGTCAACAAAACGAATGCCTATTTCAGTAAAGTTTACATACAGTTTGAACAAACCACCTGGGCCACGAGAGTGTGTCGCCCGCAAGCTGGTGCATCACACTCTCGGCATCTGTGACGAGTTTTGTTACAGTCGCGAGTTGGCTTGCCACTGTCTTTGCACCTGGCGCATCTTAACTGCGGTGCTTCTTGGCCTTCTTGCACAGGTGCTTATCGACGTGGATTTTGCTGACCTGTTGCTTTGGTGATCAGGTTGACAAGCTCCGTTGAAAGTCCGATAGGTTCCTGCAGTCGGAGCAGCATGTGATCTTTGGCTAACTCGGTAGCAAGCTGTTGTAGGAACTGTCGACGTCGCTTGCTCTCCACAACCGTTGTCCAGTCTGGTAGGGACATGTTGAAGATGGTGTAGGCGTTGATCCCAGTCACATCCAACATGTTGTGCATGTGGACCATGGGCCACCTGTGAACTCGAGTCCTGACCTAGTAGGCCTTGCACATTTCGTTCACTACATCAACGCCTGCTTTGGTTTCGTTGTAGTAGAGCTGCATGTTGCTCTTTCTCTTGCCATCAGGTAGTGTTTCAGCAGAGTGATGCATAGAGGATATTAGATAAACCTTCCTCTTTGGTTTGACTTGATAGGACTGGACTGTGAGTCTCTTCCGGTCGCCACCGAATGCGAAGATTGAGTCAAATTGCTCCCGTGGTTCATGCAAGATCGCCGGAATGTCCCTCTTATTTTTCTGCATTGTTCCGAGATACGTGGTGTTCCGGTTCAGCAGTTCAGTAGCAACATCCATCGAAGTGAAGAATCTGTCCCCGGTGACATTTCTTCCGTCGTTGAAGAACGGTCCACACAAATTCATCACAAGTGATTTTGCTCGATTTGACTCTTTGTGAACTTCAGCCGCGACACTGTCTTCCGGACGTTTAGTTAGTGGGCTGCCATTCAAGAAATACCTGTTCTTAGCATCTGTGCACCATCTCACAAGCTCGCCATACTTTCCCGGTTTTGACGGATTGTAGATCCGGTGTGGTGAGCGACAACGTGACGCGACCAGTTGTTCATCAATGGTGATTGAATGGCTGGCTTTGTAGAAAATACGGAGTCTTTCATTCCACTCAGACCAGATGTCTCTCAAGGCAGCAAATGAATCTGTTTTCTTCCGGTCTTCTCTGAGCTCTGAATCATCGAATCGCAATACACGGTTCCAAGTTTGGAATAAGTTGCGACTCATAGTTGTGCGGTAGAACGTGTTGTAGTTCTCACTCCAAAGTTGCTCGATAGGAATCTTCTGATCGCCGAAAACCCCTCTGAAGTACAGAATTCCAAAGTAAGCTTTAAGCTGGACAACAGTCAACTGAACTTCAATACCCAGAGCATTTGCTTTCATCTGAGAAAAATGAACAATTTGCATGAGCATAGTGTCCGGGAAGAAAAGTGACCAGGTCTCCAAAATGGTGTTCTTCACTGCACCTGGTTCGGGTTTCCCTCCACCAACGTGAACAACATTTGCTGCATCGCGTCGACCTCTCTGTTGAGGTGGTTCAGGTGACCACAAGTAACCATTCTTATCGTTGTAGGGATTTGTTTGTGCCTGTCGAGGTACAAAACCTCGTCCACGACCGCGCACAGCCGGTTGTTGAGACGAAACAAGTAATCCTCGCCCTCTTCCTCCGCCAACGCGTCGTCGTGGCACTGGGACATCTTCATCACTCGTATTATCCTCACTCGATGCCGAATCATCGTGAACATCTACAATGTGCTCCACGTTATCTTCCTGGTCTGAATCACCATCTACTTCTGAGTCCGATTCTGTTGCTCCGAATAGTGCAGCTTGAGCCAGTCGAGCAGCCTCTCGTTGCGGTCGCATGATTGAGAATGACAGTAACTGACAATGTGTAGGGTTGCGCCATCGATTGGCTTTGACCTAGCATCATGGAGCATCGCTCAGATCGGCCGGTCAGACGAGCGTTCGTTCTGCTTCTGGCGTGCACCTTAGCGCGTGCACTTTTGCTGACCTTTTCGCACTCCAGTTCTGACGCCTCGACATCGACGCGTCATCATTCTCTATACCTCTTTCTGTTGTCTGTCTTATAAATGTCAATCTTTGCAAGCCAGGTCGTACGCCTCTGTAAATGGGTAGAACCCAAAAGAACTGCGCTGATTCAACGGTCAATGAACAATTAATGAACAACGGTCGCTAGATCATCACAAATCGTTTGCTAATATATCTAAGAAAATTGTCATGAAAGGATTTGTCACTGATTGAAACAAACTGAGTAATACTCACGAAAACAGCACAGGGTGGCTCTCAGAACCACCCTTCGTAGCCTAAGGGTTAAATCGATTAGAAACAATGTCCAATTCATTTTATCATCACAATTTTTTGATATTTGAAAAGCCTAAATTCCCTGTACGATGAGCGATATTCGGGAACCCGCTCGCGTCGGCTATTCACTTAGCAGCATCGGCGCTTTTTCAATGATTTATTACTTTTTATGGAATATCACAGCAGGTTTGATTGAAAGACTAAAATTAAAAAAGGCTTCATTGAAAGGCATTTGATTTTATGAACAAATCTGCTAAACTCACTACAAAAAGACAAGTTTAATTACGCACTTAGTGCAGTTGAAATTCGTCATCGGATGCACTTGAGGACGTTCCTTCGTCGTCAGATTCAAAAATTTCCACATTTTCGGGAATAGATTGACCAAATGGGAGTTTGACGTAGGCGTACATTTGCGATGCACGGCGTTTTGGAGTCATGATTTTCGAAGTGTTGAGAGGCTCAGACAGATGACTTAATTCAGAGAGGCAGCTTTTTTGATTTCTACCAAGGTTATAAATGATGGAAAGATTATGAGTCATCACGACCTTGTATACATGCTTGATCATAGTCAGTCAACGGACCGAATAGTTGTACACGCTTGTATTAGGCAAGCGTATGCATCCTCATACGATCGTTTACAGTATGATTCATGTTGACAAAGACAGACCGCATATGCCTACAACGACGGGTCGCCCGCGTTTTTGCATAGACATTCAGACAGGTAATATACCCGTCGGCCGCGGTGAGGCGGAATTAATATCCTGAATGTGAGAAAGAATTTTATTACATAGTGTTAGCTTTGAAAAATGGTCATTCGATATATGAAAATGGATTTCATTCGAGTATGGCACAAAAGTGAAACATTGGACTAACATCAGCAACACGTTTGGTCCACTTTCTCCGTAACATTATCTGATAAATAGGTTTCCTTAAAAGTGAATCGGTTAAACCAATTATGTCAAAAGATTTTAAGTTTCACAACTAGGAAGAGCATGCATCTGGATTCCAATCCCAGGGTGAGATTCAATCAAACTGCATGAGTCAACTGAATGCAATTTTGAGGTAGGCCTTCGCAAACATACAGAAGTAATTCTTATTGTAGGCCTACAAGCGCGTGACCGCTTTCGAAACCTCAGTTGCGACTCGTACTGGCAAAGGAAGCTACACTGCCAACGAAACTAATTTATCCCGCTAAATCATGCAGAAATTACAACTGATTGTTGTGTGCAGAACGCGCTGGTTTTTAAATCCACTTGCTGAATAATTCCAATTAAAGCGAAGCTCTGTACTGATCAATTCGTCCGCCATGATTGCAAATTCAATTTCGCATCATGCAATATAAAAGTCAATTTTTGGAGGAAAATTATCTTAGCCTATGTATCAGCGGCCAGGTTCTCTGCTCAAATAAAATAATATAGAAAATCTGGGAATAGGCCAAGTGTTTATATTGATAGAAAATATAAAAATGTATGAATTAGAAAAATTATTATTATTACTAAAAAAAATTATTGCTATTATTATTACAAACTCCTAGATTTTTCTAATTCATACATTTTTATATTTTCTATCAATATAAACACTTGGCCTATTCCCAGATTTTCTAATTATTTTATAATGCACGGTCAAGGCATTTTCTATATCTCTGCTCAAAGACTTGCATGTACTTCCAGTTACCGCTCCTGGCTGATCGTAGGTTAGAGTCCTACCAGCCGCACACATTCTGCACAATTTTATCTACTGTTTATTTCAATCATTTTAAATAGCTGCAATTTGTAGGCGTCATTGCTTTTCACAATGGTCTAAGAAAATTGGACATACGTTAATAATTAAAGATCCGCTCCTGAGAAACTCATATCCAGCTTCAGCTTAAAAATCAAGAACAGAACCGCTAACTTAATAATCAAGCTTACATAAGTTTCATGACAAGATATACTTTCACTGAGACCCGGCGTCCTTAGAAATGGCCATACATTCTTCCAAGGAGGTTCACATATTGAAAGCTGTTTTGTTTCATTCACCTGTATTGTAATTAATACAAAAATTACATTGGAATTCAGTCACATGATTGCACATACAAGGCTTGCGCCAACGATCAGCACCATCTTCTATGTACACGATATTTACAGTCAGACAAACTCGAAAAACGGTTTGTCCAATAAAAATGCTTTTATATCAACAGGAAGGCCGTCATCACAAAAACCAATAGAAAACATCGATGAACTGAACAAAATTGACGCACTTTACACTTCAAGGTGATGAGAAAATAAATCGTCAAATGGCTGAAGTGCTTCTCATCATCCGCGCTGTCAGAATATTTGATACAGGTCTCCCTAGCTAATTTAAGTCAATTTATGACATTAACCTGATTGGAGCTTTCCGAACATTTCTTGATGCACTACCACGTATTATTAAAAACTTGTGACCACTTACTTCAACAGAAAGAAAAGTATGTGCTGTATGAAGATATGAAGAACATTTAAAATATGTATACATTTTTTTTGATGAATGAATTGTGTTACTGTTCCGCAAAAAGCACGGTGGACATGAGGAAAGACTATTTTAAGATTTCATCAATTTTTCTATGACGATGATCCTTCATTTAAAAATGTCATTTAATTATTCACATGAAACTACAAGCCTTCATAATTCTCAATACGAAGAGATGGAACCGAGCAGAGTTTGCAATCCATCATCAAGTCTGCAATTGTTTCTATGAGATGAACATTTGTATATTTCTTCCTGATTAAGCATCCATAATCGATCAACAATGCTGAGAAAAATCTAATTCTTGTAATCACTTCTACCGACTAGAATTTCCCTTCGATTTCAGAGTACATTCATAAGTAAAAATTGTTCAGCAATCTAAAATGTATGAAAGAGGCGAATTGAAGTTCTAGATCAATGAAAGAAGGAGCTGTACTGCATACTAGACACGGAGCTATGTCATTTCGAATACATGCAGACTCATGTGATTTTATTTCCACTGAAGCCGTCTGTATGCTTCAGAAATCTCAGTAAGCCCTAAACAGGATATTGGATCTGAAAAGTATCTGTATTAATATCGAGGGCAATTCTCAAGCATTGAATAAATGAATGATTTATTATCATTAGTGTCTCATGTGCTTCATTATACGACTGCGAACAACAGCTTGGAATTCATGGTCTAATTTTTTAGTGTCTGACGGCCCGGTTCCATGTCTGTTTCTATCAGAATACAATCAGGATGATCAAACTCATCATAAGAAACCTTATACCACGTCAACAATATGAAAATTTCTATTAATAGCCAAATACCACAGCGGTCTATTCTTTACCAGTCTGTGAAACCTTCGTTATAAGATCAACGATAACATCAGTGTCCTCATCAAAGCGATGTCATGATTCGACAACATTCGTCATAGATATAAAAACAACACCGAAATACGACGCGCCAAGTGAACTGACTTGCACATGGAATTGGTGAGATCGGAGCAGTCGATAATTTTGATGGAAGCTGAAATGCAATTCAACATTCCAGTTATGATATGTTGGCAACGGGAGCTCCTTTAATTTCCTACTGATATGTTTTGACGCAAGATGGATTTCTCAACGAGACAGCGTTGTGTGTCTTTCCATATTACATCCCTATAATACACAATATGGAACACATCATGTTACTTATTAAAATAAAATAAGTAGCATGATTAGTCATTCTAAACGTTGTGAAAAACTGAATGTTGACGGCGATATAGAAAGGCAATGAAACGTAAAACATAACCTTTCCGGAATAAAACGCCAATCACCATAAGAATGGATAAAATAAACATCCAATTAAAGAATGTTTTCACATAAGAAGACATATCTTTGTCATCCTTTAAGTCCGGAGAATCAAGATTATTCTCTTCCACCACATGCTGAACTGTTTGAGCTTGGCGCTCTGGTGGCCGATTGCCAGGCCAAACCGGCTTAAATCCGTCCTTTTCTTCCAACTTACTTCTCCGCTTCTCTCTTTCTAAGGCGTCCCTTTCATCAATGAGATTAGGAAGATTTCTGCGTTGAATTTCATTCCTTTCTTCTATGATGAGACGCGGATAAGAAGGAAAGTCGGGGAAGTACATTTGAATGTTAAAATCAAGGAAGAGTCGAAGATAGACGGACAAGGCACCGAGGCACACGGCAGTCATATGTGAGGAGCACCCATCTGCAAGGAAAATAACAGAATTGTAGATTTTGCGCAACTTCAAGGAAGTAGCAAAAACGCTGGGTGATGGTGGAAGCAGTTTACAATTTACATTAATGTAGCAGCATCCCTTAACTGTTATTTCGAGAGGTGCCTCTAGTACGTGCTCTTTCAAGTCAGTGTTGGCATCCCATGGGAAAATTGAGTGTGTACGTAGGCAAAATTATCTGTATTTGTTAGGACAGGCCTCCCTATATTGCTTATTTGTTAATACTCATACAGAACGTTAGACATAGAGGGCCTAAGCGACTATAATATCACTGAGTTGTATTTCTAGTTACGTATAGAGTGCTATAAGCACTTAAATGCGCTCTTAATTACCCGACAACCTCTAAGATAATGCTCGTACACATAATAAAAAGTTAGGCCTATTCAATCTTCAGCTAACGATAATGAACGATTACCAATGTCTTCAATAATAACAAAGTCCCTATGTTAAAGGGTCAATCAGACCGATGGTTGTTGGTTTTGGTAACTAACTATAAACAATACTGTAACCAATCATGAGTATGAGACATCACATCTAGCTTAGGCCTATATGGTCTGTTTTCACAGTTCCACACATCGTAGCAAAATCATTTAGGTAGTGCCGTAGTTCCCAGACATCACTGCCTCTAGTATATGAACTGACAACGCCGCAGTTCATTCCTTCAGTTTCTACTTCATTCATACTTTTTACATTGCTATTCATTCCCTTCCAGTTAGGGATTGCAATCCCGGGATTTTCATACATTTCACGGGATTGAAATCCCGGGATTAGAGGGTGCGTGATCCCGGGAATTGAAATTATGATTTTCTTGGCCTAATTTCAGAATTCTTCAGATTATATTATTTGTTTTGTATGCCATTACATGTTTTGTATCAAAAACTAGATGATTATTTTGTTAAAATTTTATCTGTTTTGCTAGGTTTTTATAGCGCATTTCAGTTTGATTTGTGAGACTATATTTGGGTATTGAATTGGATTTGTTAGAATCATAACAAAAATTTCTAAACATCTAAATTAATTTGTTAGAATTCTCATAGCGGTTCTCAATTTGATGTGCTATTGTACTGTAATGGATATTTTGCTGATTGTTATAAACATATTCATAAATACATGTATACTATTCGTAATCATACATCGTTCTTGATGGTAATAACTATACAATTTATTATGTCTTGTAGCCTAAATCTATGTGCACGAAGATCGCAAATAGACCTAGCTACATGTAAGCCCTAGATTACTTAGCATGAAAGTATAAAGTGACAAAATCAAAATTGTCAATGTGTTAACTCATATGCAATCTGCCATCCAGCTCCTGTGAAATTCTGTGATGATCGAAAAAACGCACTTGCAGGTCTTAGATTGAGTGCCTTTAGTAAGATTACTCTAAATTAAACTAGAACTAGAATCATCAGTAACAAACCGCCATATAATGTAGCATATATATGTAGTCTACATGTACTTAGTGTGGCTTTCGTGATTAATTTGTTGAATCCCAGGATAAATCCTCGATGACCGGGTTTGGAAAATCGGGGTCGGGATTGCAATCCCTACTTCCAGTTCATACTTCAATAATGCTCTGTCGTCAAATAAAGTATATCAGATTATTGCATAGCTGTAGAATCGTATTTCAGAATCCCTTCTATATTCTCATGGAATGAGCATGCTCGACAAACCACTGCCAAATGCTACCGTAAGATGTTCATTTTGCGTGATTTGAAGATGGCAAGTTGTTCTGATGAAGTGATTTTCAGATGCTACGTATCTTTTATTCGTTCGATTTTAGTTTTTTCTTTGCCTTGTTTCTGCAATTTGCCGAAATATTTGTTTAGTGAATTACTGCGCGTTAAAAAATCGCTTTTTTAAAAATTATGTTTTTTCAGACATGTCATTTGTTGTTGATAATCTTTGCCATCGATTGTTCAGACAAATTGAGCTTAGTGAGAATCATCTGCTACGTGCTTTGTTCAAAAAGAGATGTCCAAATCGAAGGAATCCACATTGCATCACAGCATCCTTTGCTTCTACGCGTCGGTACAGTGAATCCTTTATAAAATTCGGTCGATAATATTTCATGTGTTTTTTAAACTTTTAGTTTTAATTTTCACGTACTACATAATGTGAAGAATTTTGTGTGCTTTCATCGCCATCTTGTGAACTCAATAAAGATGATTTGATTTGATGTATCTGATATCCCAGGGAAAATCTTAGTAGAGAGGGATTCTATCGCGGATATCTATGGTCCTAATAATCTGGCACACTTAAAACCGATAGAGGATGACTATACGATTCTCTGGGATATAGAGAGTGAAATTATTTGATATATCCCTCTCTACATGCCAGAGAATCCTACAGCCATCCTCTATCCATTACTTAAAACTGCTTATAAGCGCTGGATAAAAAGCAATATTATAGCTGTCGCCACAATTCAACCATTGAATCCATACTTCCCTTATACACTTACTTTGATTTAAATTAGTTAAATTAACTGCCTCGATTTTTCCTGATTAATTACAGTCATTGTATTATGATGATAAGGAATAAGAAAAGGAAGCAATCAAAGACCCATTATTGACAACGCACTCGAGACGCATGATGAGAAGTAGAAATAGAAGTTAATATGGAGTGACGATGTGGCATTGACCAGTTTGTTTTTATTGGTCATTTTAAATCGACTTTTTTTAATGGACCTGAACGATTGAACATAGCAATTATCGATGTTATCCATATTCATTTCTTATCATTTTGGTAAGAACCGTTATCTATGCAAAATATAACATTGAAAATATATTTGAGCTAGCAATTGTTTTTGATAATTGAAAGAAACACCACTTGGGGATATGATATCAAACGTAATAAACAAATTAGTTTTATGGAGGTTGAAGGACTTAGAGGTCGGAATTCAATGGAAGCATCAACTTAAAAGTTTTAGCCTTCAATTCCCAAATATTTTGGAATTTACGACCAACTGGAAAATGATCGTCGTACAGCTGAGCAGTAAATGCCTCTTCGCTCAGAATTTTGCATCCATTAAATTCCATCAATTCCGTAGTTTTCGCCTGTATTTTCACACACACCAAAGTTCCTCCATAATTCAATGCAGTGATTGATGATTCTATCAGCGTCACCTGATTCCACATGTCATAGAACTGACCGCATCTGTCATGGGAGATTGATTTAAACAACCAGGAGAGATGAAAGTCTTTCCAAGTTACATCACCAGGTAAGCTGCAATCATTCTCAGAACAACACTACGCGTAATAGCGTCGACTGAGAGCTCCGTACAGATAGGGAGTGAGTTGCGCTGGCTGTGGAATCGAAAACGAGATCCCCAATCCTTCAGTTATAAGCAAACAAAATGTGAGCAATTTATCAAAAGTAGGATATAAGAGCATGCGGATTGTTGTCTGTCTGTATCATGAAAAATGATTTCGAATTAGCAGAATTACACAAAAGTCGGATAGGATTTTGAAAATATTATTTGAAAGTCCGGCAACCGACAGAACGAGTTTCTGCGGTGAGAGAGGTAGAAAATATGACGTCCACAGCTAGGGTTTCTCAAAAAAATCAAATTTTTTAGGTCTTACTGCCTAAATATCTTGCATGGTGACCAAAACAAACTCATGTGAAATATTTTTGAAAAATTCGAAGATTTAGAGGTCGCTCATGGACTTTGAAAAAGTCTGACATTTTTTGTGGTTTTGCGTGATGTTGGTCTTCCCTTGACAAATCATAACGACTTTGAAGTACTTGGAGAGAATCTTGATGAATTTATAGACTAAAGAAGACCGCTGCTATTCGTTATGAGCATCATAGAATTATCAAGTGAACAGAATAAGAAAATAATTACAAATGCTGACGCGGGTCTTCAAAAAAAATTATAATGCACAATTTATATGAAATACGCACTTCTTCCATGCCCATTTTTATGATTTCTTATCATGCTCAGTACATCAACCTACTGAAAGTTTACCGGAAGTTTGTGTATTTCTATAATTTATAGGTAATTTTGAAGCAGGCCTGCGAAATTCCAAAAAAATACAAATGACGCAGTCCATTGACCAGGAACTTGATAAACGTAGCACCTAACTTTCTTAAAAACAGCAAAGATTGTATATTTGTCCTTCAATGTCCGCTATAAATTATTTGAAAGGGAGAATCAATGTTTTGATTTTCTGGTGAATACCACTTATAAATCATAATTAGTAGCTTCCAATTAATGTGATTGTAGGCCAAATCCTGTCCAAACTCTTGTTTGTTGAAATAATGGACCAGTCATGCATGTTCCGCAGTCTGAGCGATGTTGGCTGCATGATTCCTGAGATCTGTCTCATTTGCCTGATGATGCCCGGCGGTGCCACACCGAAAAGCCTCAGAACTGGCTGTGCACAATAAGTATTTATCCTGATCAAATTGAGCTTTCCTCATATAAGAACAGCTATTCTTTGTAGGTGACGTACGCCGCCGTCAGATGATTGACAGCAGCAGAAGACACAATCACTGTCTGACACTGTAATTTCATTAAGAAAGAGAAGTAAATCTAATCAAATTGAAGTCGTTAAGTGACTCGATGATCTCACAGTGTCCCTTGCATTCAGAGACATTTCTCTTTATCTGATGTTAGAAGGGTAGTATCCTCCAGAATAAGTCATTTTCACGCAAACTATTATTGCAGCTCACACCTTAAATTACTCGTACTTCCATCGGGGAAAATTTGATCAAATAATATGGTCATAATAATTCATTGGTTCTATAATATGAGACTCGTAGGACTTTTTATCCAAGTACCAGACACAGTGTCATTAAACTGTATGGCAAAGTAGTGGCAACCTGATGGTGCTTCGCCGGCATTCATCTCCAATCTGCATGTCAGACATCAATAGCATTGATTTTTGACCTCTATATCCTCTCAAGATTTCGAATTCCTGACCTCTTGTGTATTCTCTAAACTTCAATGGCATTGATTTCCGACGTCTGTCCTCTCCAGACTTCGATAGCATTGATTTCTAACCTCTATGTCCTCTCCAGACTTCCATAGCATTGATCTCCGACCTCTACGAACGTGTGTTCTTTCTAGACTTCGATAGCATTGATTTCCGACCTCTACGCCTTCTCTAGACTTCAGTAGTGCCTTTTAATTTCAATCTCGAAGTTGCAGATAAAAAGTAAAGGCCTCTAGGATCGTCTAGACTTTATGGTGTGTGGTTTACAAGTTGCGTGTCTATTAGTTGT
This sequence comes from Prostheceraeus crozeri, assembly GCA_907163375.1. Classification (NCBI taxonomy): domain Eukaryota; kingdom Metazoa; phylum Platyhelminthes; order Polycladida; family Euryleptidae; genus Prostheceraeus; species Prostheceraeus crozeri. Next base: position 400,699 of record CAJQUW010011534.1, on the reverse strand, counting down.
GGACTGATAAACGATTCAAACAGTCCCGACCGCACGCACCACATAAATCATCCCCGATTGCCACTTATACAGATGTTTCTCATTCTCTTTTGAAACAGACAAAGAATTTCCTCCTCTTTCCAGGGTTGAAAACATCCCTTCAGCATCGCAAATTGACGTCAGGTGAATTGAGGCGTCAGACGAACAGATTTTTCCACTTTTTCTACCTCAGAGTACAAAGTGTTTCATTTTCTAACCTTTTCGGCGCATTTTAACGATACATGAGGTTCGAGAATGAATTGCGATTTTCTATTGATGATAATCTTTGTAGACGGTAGAGACGGGTGTGACTTTCAGTACATTCTCCATTTCAGAAGAAAACGAAAGTCTTGGATAATACTGTTGGACACAAAGGAGAAATAAGTATTCTAATGGAGTCAGAAGGGCAAAAAAATGTTGATAACCAAAGCCACGGAGCGGACGAGCTTATCTCCTTTAAATCTATGGCCGTCCAACCCCCAAGCCTGAGGAACCAAGGACGTAAGACTGGGAAGCAACTAAGTATGACAAGTGTTCATTAAATGGCCAAATGTGTAATTGGTTAGACGTCAAGAGATATCGCTGCTAATAACATGTAAATCATCCTCAAAATGGTTTAGGGAATATCTGTCTTATTTCTAGGCCATGGATAATGGATAACATTAAGATTCCCTGGGATATAGAAAGGAAATTAATTCAAAAATCCCGAGGACTTTAGCCGGAGTCTCTCAACAGAAGATTTACGGATAGAAGCAGAAAATAGAAGAAAAGTGGGGATGATACCCAAATATAACTAAATACCTCCGCTCATCATAGGTATCAATTAGTTTTCCTTTCACACGGTTAAAGGATTTCCTAGAAATTTGCAACGCTGGATTTTGAGGGAATTCTATACATCTGCAATTTTGGCAAAAATTTCTATGTCATCCTTTAACCTTTGCTTAACACTAACTAAATGTACCATAGCGATGAAGTGACATGACAAAACGAGGCCACAGGCCGAGGCTGACATTTAGGTCATGTCTCTGAAGCACTATGGTACATTTGTTATATCCTATACATAGAAATAAACAATACCATAGAAAGTCCTAGAATGGAAATTGCATGAAAATTATGGCACACGCCGGGGGAACTTAGTTGGGGCAAAATGCAAATGGTGCGAGCTGGTTTCCAAGTTTTCTGATTGGCATTTATATTTATTAAGCCAATTTGTGTTGTGGATTGTTGCCCCATGTCCAAAGATCATGTACACAAAAACGATAATGAATTTGTAAAATACAGCGGCGACAGGATGACAAAGAAGGAAATCCTCTAAAACGTTCTGTACGTTCATCACTTTGAAATATCGCCCCTATAATCTATCAAGAGTATAATCAGACACATGTGTAACTTGTAATGTCGATTTGTATATACTCGTATATCGATTTGTCATATATTACTCCAGCTTGAAATCAGAGGCTAAGAAATGTTAGAGCATTTTACTTTAAAGGGCCCCTGATAAAGAAGTAGAATCCTTCCAGATGTGAGTCTGCAGGACAGAGGATGGTAGCCTTTGTCGTCGCAATTATGTCCACACTTGCACTTACAAGGTCGCATAACGTAAGCACTAGTTTTCAAAGAGATTCCAATTCTGAATGTCTCCTGTCCAATGCTGTACCTAACTGGACAATGCAGATAGCCAAGGGTCAGATTTCGATGATAGTGCTGAACGTCATCTTGCCAATTCAAATTGATCTACGGCTCTTTCCTCCAAGGTTTCCAAACGTTCCGAAGCTGCAATAGATCCCCATATTTTCTGGAACTCGGGGTTTTGTGGCACTACTTGATGACCATCCAGTGACAGCTGCTTGTCTGATATCTGCTGATCCAGTGTGATTTGAAAGGATAGAATCAATAGAGGAGTTGCTGCGTGGACAGAGGTCGGATTGCTAGCCATCTCTGCTATCTCAGTATAGAGAGGACATACTAAATATCTCTTACAAGAGTTTATAACGGTTACAAGCTGAAATCAAATCACAGTCATCCGTGAATGTGACAGTTTTTGCTAGTCTGTTGGTGGACTCATTTGAAAACGAAGAACTTGTAACATTGTGATCATAACTTTTAGCGGACGCGTGCACGAATCTGACCGACCTGCAAAATTTCTCTCATTTATTTTACATCATCGGTGAAATTTTAACTGAAATGAAATCCACCATCAGCTGTTGTGGGTAATTTGACCTGGGACGTTTAATAAATAGAACACCATTAATCCTGATAAACTGATAAGCAACGAAAATTAGTGTTTTATAGCATGAGGACGGCATCTTCTGTGTTCATGAAAGAAAACTAATTTGAAAGAAATATCAAATTTTGAAAAGCAGCAACATGACTGGCCATTGCAGATGAAATCAAAAAATCTCTTGTGGAATCTTCTAGATGCATGCTGGAATATCAACCGCTCAGGATCGTTTGCAATAGGTCAAGATCAAGCCTCACGAATTGGAGCGAAATCTATAAACCTATTTTCACAGGACCAACTTTTAAGAATTTTCTTTCATGTGGTCTACAGATTTTGTTAACGGTCCATTTTCATTAATATTCAGACAAATGACATCTCTCAGGTAGATCTCACTCTGTGTAGAAATGGTAGGTTATACGACATTTACATCAGAAGTTATCTCGAGGTAAAGACATCAAGGTTCTGAACTAGACCCGTTCTCAGAGTCCAGACTGGCTCCATCATAGTCATCTTATGTCCTCCCTAGGCTTAGATAGCTTTGATATCGGACCTCTATGGTCAATCTGATGCGCTCCTCTGCATTTTAATATTGATTGCAATTTAGATAATTGAATGACTGTCTTTCTTATGAACTGGAGGCGCCCGAAAAGAGTAGCACTATGTCCGTCCGCTCAATTCATTACTTGTCAGATAAGCCAAAACCTGTCATGAAAAGGGACATGAGTACTCTAAAAACAGTAGAACGTACAAATTGAAATCGATGGTGGTATTTTTCAAATCAAAATAACAATAGAATCTGTTCAGACGTCGTATCTGCGCAAGTACTACAGCGAATAGTGGTGGTGTCGACCCACCCTCTCCCTGCTATTGGGAGGGTGTCCAGGGGGCCCTCAGGCGTTGGGCTGGCCAATCTCCCGCTCCTAGCAGCGGATGAGCTCTGACGTGGAAGCCCACAGATCCCACAATAAAAGCGTTGTGTCTGCGTGTGCAAGAGAAGAGATGTTTTGCGTTGTGCGATTGTGATTTGCAGAGGGGACAAAGAGGTGAAGAGTGTACAGTGGGTTTTATGTTGTGCAAGTATTCTTTTAAGCGCAGCGATTTGTGTGTTCGGAGTTGTGCCAGTGTTCTGAGTGTGCGTCTTTCGAGTGTTTGTTCTGATTTGTGAACTGTTGCGGCATTGTGTTAATGACTTTATTGTTGTATGTGTGCTATGCATGTGCGGACATGATGGGTATAATTTGCGTGAGTAGCTGTTTTGTTGTTGCGTTGGATTACTGTGCGGATGGGGTTGAATTGTGCTTCCCTGTGGTGAAGATGGTGGTGTCAAGCAATGGGGAGGACGTGTGTTTTGTCGTGGAGGTGTTGTGTGCTTGTGTCGCGTGTACATGGGCGTGCGCGCACTAGGCGGCCAGGTCGCGGCGGGCAAGTCTTGTCGGCCAGCAAGAATGCTTAGTCATCGTTGCGGAGATGGGTAGTCGTCTTCTTGCGCGCGCACTTGGTTGTGGCGGCCATCAAGATTTGCAGCGGCGCACAGGCGGCCAAGATGTCGCGGCGACATTGCAACCCATGACAGAGCGCGCACTTGGCGACCCTTCCCGCGACAAATAGATAATAAACTGCTATAACCTCTTCCTCATTCATTTTTTTTCCTCAACAAATGACGTCGATTGGTCGCTGTCGCAGCCGCTTTCATGGTCGCCGCGACCAGGCCGCTTAGTGCGCACACGCCCTTACAGCGACTAGTCCTCCATAACTTCATCCATTGTTGAAAGTGCCACATCGATGGAAACCGCGGCATCTGACGTCATCTCAACGAGGAGAACTTTTTTCATCAATTCATGATGAAAGCAAATTGACGCGACACAATATGGAAATGATGCTGACATTCTCAAGATAACAACCATCCACGAATAAGGAAGGAAATAGTTGAGTCGTTTTGTGGAGACGAATGCCAAATGGCAGAGACGATTGAAATTCCTCGGAGAATTCACTAAGTAGCGAGGCAGAGAGAATGGACTCAAATGGGAAGATGTCAGAAGTCATTCTCTGAAAAATGCAGTTATCTGACCACTTACTGTGATGAATAATGAATGACCAGCTGAATCAGACTGCACAACTTCTATATCAGAGCTGGCAACAGAAGAAAGTCATTTTGACGGAAAGTTTTTATGCAGTCGAATAGTCGGTTAAATTTTAAGTCTTGAGGGTCTTAACATATTCCCAGAACAATCTTAAATCAATTCACGTATCTCAACACTAGCTGGGTTACACATAATATGGATCCATATATCCATGCCGATTGACTTACCCATATCTTTGAACATCGATGTATCACTGTAAGTACATGTATTCGTGCAAGCCATGAAAAATATTCCTTTTTGTCCCAATCGTTGGACAATTACAATTAGCACCCTTGCTCTATGATTAGAGCAACTTGCAACCATACAAATCCATGAGTAAAAATAACAAAAAACTGACTGTTTAATAGCCTAAACATACCCTGAGTGAAAATAACCTGAATTTGCTTACATTAATACAACCACCCCACCACTGCACCCCTACCCCTAATTATTCAATGGTTTTTTGGTCGATTAACGGGAATCGACTTTTCAGACCCTTTTTCGGCGAAAAGGCGGAAGATTGGCAGCTCTGCTATTTACAAGTTATGGTCCTCTGCGGCCACCGGATGACGCCAATTCTTGTCATAAGAAGAATTCAGGAAATTAAAAGGAAATTGAAAAGAATTTAATCTGACACAAATCGTAAAGACTGGGAAATCATTCCCCGAATACATCAAATAATAATTATAATGTACGTCTTCCACAAGCAAAACTATAGAATTTCAGATCGATTTCGCTGCTCCAACAGTGAAACAAATCCTAGAAATCAAATACAAAGTCATTTGCCAACACAGAAACTCAAGCACAGACATCATAAAGATCATAGAAATGGAAGTGAGGTCGTAGAAAATTCCAGAGTTAAAAATAAACTCTTGCAAACAATAACAACTGACACACTCGCTTCATTCCTTTCCGTTTTTGTATTCATGATTGCAACCTTCGCATACTAATTGTCATTACATCTCTTTGCCATCACAGTCACATATGAAGCATCCATTTTCTTTGCATTCTCTTCGTTTCAATGGTGTAGATTCTTGTAATTTTCGCTTCAATGCTTCCCCCGCTATCTCCATCACTTTGACTGTTTTTGATTGTTTCCACATCCCCTTTTCAATGCCCAATTAGGTTCTGAGTAGATGAGTAGAATGCTATCATACTTACCTAAGGTATATGTTTTTCCTAATCGTTTTTTCTTTCATTTGAATACAAAAACATAATGGACTCAAGCGACCGTTTGTAAGAATTAATTTTCAACACTGAACTTTGACACGACGCAATTTCCATTTCCTTGATCTTTATGTTATATGTACTATAATTTCAATATACCGGTATATTTACAAAGTGATCAGGCCGAACCGGCGAAATCGATTTGGCATCACACATTTTTGTGCGTTGAAAGACTTACATTATAATTCTTGCTTAATACATTATTTCAGTAAATGCATAATTGAAGAAACTGAATAATTGCTTTGATGAGTTAAGCGAAATAAGAGAAATAGACCAAATGGTTATCAATGTCAGGCAAGTGTGAATTACCTGATTTCTAAAAATATTCCTTAAAATGCCAAGCTCTCGCACATCTTCGCAGCGAAATAAGAATGGTTTATTTTGAGCTCTGAAAACACGGGTGAGGAGGGCAGTCGGAGCCCCTCGATTTTGATGCTCCTACGAATCAATCGTTCCAAAAATGGTGTAAAACACGATCGGCGAATGCTCGCTCCAGTGGTGTTCCAGCCAGTTTTCACCAACTCACACTCAGTTTTCACTCGAAACGGCAGTTGAAAAATTTTCAATTCTACTTTGTTCAAAAATTGATTTTTGAGTATCTGCTTGAAATTTACATAGTCTGCTATACATCGTGCAAAAATGTTGCAGTAACTGCTCATCCAAGTGAATGAATGCACTAAATATATTATGAGGCATGATAATCTGTCCTTATTCTGACTTTGGGATCCATTATGTGCCGTTTAAAGCTGACAGGATTACTTATAAAGCTATTGTGAGTAGTGTTATGACAATGCACTTGTGAATGAGTGTACATGCTAGTTTAATAGCTTAATATGCAAATCTGCATAAATAATTTCATTAGATTAATTTGTTTAATTATGCAAGGGCAAAAATTCTCGATATTCAAGAATTAACTTTAAGTTAGGGTCAAAACTTAATTAATCGGGAATTGAGCTTTCATTCTCAGGACTCGAGGCGAACTCTGTACCGCCAGGCCGAGGCACCACGTGACATCTGATTGCATGAAATTCTGAAGGAAGCGCGCACAAGATTCGAGTTGTGATTTCCACAAATTGAACGTTTCATTCACTCCCCGCTGTTGTACCGACATAGAAATATTTCTCACCTGCCTAACAGCAAAGGATTATTCAAATTCTTTACAAAAAATGTTAACTATTCAAATGAAGGTAAACTCCGCCTCTTGCACCTTCGTCTGTCGTTAGTAAGAGGATTTCGGGAAAGGTTTGGGAATGAGAAACTGTCTCTTCGACATACCATTCATCAGTTTTTATTGTTTTCCATTTGTGATGGCATCTGGGGACATCACTTTAACCTTCCATCAACTCGGAGACAGCCAGGAATGCCAACTGAGATGTTGATAAGGCTGATGGATGGCTCCACGGTCCAGCGCACGACAGTTGAGTTACGAGACATCAACACGAAAGGCAAGCTCGTGTATATCCCCTCTCAACTTGATTGTAATCACTACGGAGATTTCTAACTGTTAATTTCCCCCTCATAGCATGGACATTTTCAAAATATCAGCAAAATACTGTAATCAGTATGTACACGAATTCTGAAGAGTCATATTTTCTGTACGAAGAGAACGAGATATCGATGAGTTCTCAGGATGAATGTTACGGCATAGAAAAAAGTAAGAAATTTGAATAGTTCAACACTTTGACATGCAAGTTATTAATATTTCGATCCGTAATTAATCTTCAAACTACATGTATTTGCGAAGAGAGAAGCCACTCTGCTGTTGTTTTCATCGCCACTATGATAGCTGATATCATCTCAACATATGGCCTGCATCGAACGAAATCAACTCTCCGAGACGAGACGAGAGGAAACTTGAGTTCTCCAAGCGAGATTCTCCTGCAACATTTGTGATCTTGTGATTCTCCGCATTTACAAAGATGTACACGGCGCTCCGCAGGAGTTATGTTTACTTCAACAAAGTCTACGAAGAAGTCTGCTGTATTGGTTTGTAAATCTTTGTTAGGATGTCATCAAACATTACCTTAACCCATACTTGGAAAACGAATTTGCGATATTATAACACAAATGTGATCTGATTTGAAGTGGAGAGCAAGGGCAAATGCTCATATTTTAGCCAGTTTATTGGGTACACAAATGCATTGTTGATCTATGATGATATCACTGTAGATCATTTATATTTCACAGTGCTATAATCTCTATGATTATTGCTTCCATAATATAGTTTATGCTTTCGAAAGTGTGCATAAATTTCAAACAGTCTTTATTGCACTCCTTTATTGAAATACATTAGCACATAGAAAGTTTTTCATCCTCTACAACGAAAATCATGCATAGAATTTGCATAGAAATGCATGTACCATAGACTTCTAAATTTCTCTGGACAGATAGGTGAGCAAAATTTGAAATCATTTTCTACATGTTCAGGCCAACCAACGTTTGTGCTACAAAGATCGAATTTTGTAGCTAATCGAAGTGATCAATGACTATTTGAAATGATGAGTCTCCTGTGCGATTCATTTCAATGCAGAATAACAAACATACATATGCATGCCGCTTCTGGTTGTCAACCGAAATCATAACAAAGAAATTTGAATTTGCAGTTGCATCGAGTTAAGTAGTAGAAAGCATTGTATCCCAACTAAACATTCCGTCTTGTGTAACTTTCACTTCCATGAATCTGACTTCAATACCACCACAAGGGACATAAATCATAATTGCAAACAAAGAGGCAAAATGAAGACGTGTAATCTAAAGGAGTATCATCAAATTTCCTATCTGTCTAGATGCTGCTCCAAACAACTCCAAAGCCGCGATCCGATATAGCTATATTTTCAAGTGCATGCCCTGGCAATGGAAACACATTCGGAAGATTTTTTTTAAAGAGATCAAATGTCTTCTTACAACAATTTTGTCTACAAAGAAACCATTCTATCTGGGTTTGTGACATTTCAAATCTATCATGGACTAATTGGGGCGATCATGAGTTGAAATATTCCTTTCACTACTGTCACATCATTTACTGTCGAAAAGTCTGCGAATGTTCGCATCTATCACAGAGAAGAAATCCAGTTCAACAAGCACATATCATCCATCACGAGTTTTTCAAAGTTTTCCATCTGATGACATTTGTATAATATCCGGATGACAGCCAGTAATAGAAATTCGAGATCGGATTCAATTATTTTATTCTTGGGAAAGACTGACAAAGTTGCTGGTGCAGCCGAAGTCAACGGACGGAAGATTTCCGCTAGATTTACCCAAATCATTGACCATTGTAAGGGACAGTTTCGAGAGGAAAAGAGAAGCCGCCGATTCCTTCATTATGAATGTCTTGAAAGCAAAGGGAACAGAAGCGGGATCAGGACGGACAAGTGAACTATACGGGGATTCTTCTTTGCATTTACTTTCATGAAAGCGATGATGATGGACACAAAAAGCATTCCCAACCTGAGTAACCACTTCTGAGGAGGTCTTAACAGATGTTGAACGATCCGACCTGTGATAGAGAATCTTCTGAGGCTAATGACCGATACTCGGAAAAGAACAGTCGGATTATCTTGAGAAGTGTTTTGGCTGGATGGGTCAAATGAGTGGAGCAAATTATTTTATCTCCATGCGTCACCTACAGAGTGTGACAAAATAAAAAACAGTTTCTTTATTGAAGTTTTCTGGATTCAGTCTGAGAAATGTAAATGATAAAATATCATGCAGTCAACCACAGATGATCAGAATGTTTTCATGCAAAGACTGATTTCAATATGAATGCTAATCATCGAGATAATGTTATTGGTGACTGTTTACTCTTCACTCTTGAAATGTAAAAATGTGATTTTTGTCGTGAATGCACTGTCACCAATAGCGATCTAGCAATGTTCGACATCAATGATTTCCCTGAAACTGCAAAACCTTTGAATGGAATTAATCATGTGGTCTTCTCTTCTTCTCTCCCAAAGTAATCCTTTTAACTAGACATGTTTTACTGGAGGGTGTTCTATGAGATCAAACTGAATTGTAATGGAAAAGTTTTTGCTTTAAAAATTGAAAGGTCAGTGCTCAGAATATCGATGAATATTTGATGATTCTTGATGGTTTTTCCAATTACTTCTTCGTAAAATCTCGTTGTGCATACGGACGATCAGGCTTCCGAAATTTCAGTGAAATTTTTCAACAACTTTTCAATAAATTTGTTCAAAAATCTCAGATGCCTCAGTTCTGAGAAAGTTGTGTGAAGAAATATCGCAAAATAAGCAAATAACGCCGAGGTGAAACACATGAATTTAAGGCATAAGCATGTCAGCCCATGCGTTCCAAAACCTAATATTCATGAATACACGCACATACTGTGCTTGACATGCATTGTGCAGGCAAAAATTTGATAATACTTAATGTCAGTCTATTTGCAAGGTATTCTAATTTAAGATTTCTGGCCTGATCATGTAGAAATCCAATTTCAACCTATCTGTCCAGAGAAATTTAGAAGTCTATGCATGTACAATGGACAGAGAAGCAGGCTATCTGATTTCAAAATTGCTTTGATTTGATTTTCAAATCATGTTAAGGATAATGATATGATGACAGCTATGTTTTGAGGGCGTCAATGGCAAATTAGAGGGCCGCCTTAGCGGCCCGACAATTTGCCATTGACAGCCCGAAAAATGTAGATGTCATAATCATTGTATGCCATGTTGCGAAATATTTCTATGGTTTCATTTCCAGGCCATGAATTCTGGGCCGTTAATGAATTTCTGGGCATTATCAAAGATCATATCAATGATCATAGATTCTGGTAGTTCTGTGAAATATACAGTTACTTACAGAACTCGTGCAAAGATATCCAGCTTAATTGCATTTTTCTCGATCAACAAACTACGCCCTCGCCCTTCGGGCTGGTGCATAGACATGTTGATCTCAAAAAATGCAATAAAGCTGGATACTTTGTACTTGTTGTGTAAATAACTATTGTAACACCTCTATCTTCGCTCATGAGTTGCATGAATGACATGACTCATGCACGTGATACAACAACACTCCTATTACTTCCTCAGGACAATTTTCTAGGAGGTTTCCAGGAAATCCAGAGCTTGGAATTGTATATCCGATTGTCCAGTGGTTTCCAGGAAATCCATGAGGCTCATGAATCCTGCTTTAATGCTGTCACACGACTAAAATGACCGCGTGAAAATTATGCCTGTAGTATCCGTCTAAAAAATGGCATTTCATGCCAAAAAACTGTGCTCATTAGGAAGACATAATAACATCGTTATCTTCGTAATCCGCATGGAGTCTTCAATGGACAGTGATATATAAATAGCACGCAACGGTTTATACCATAACAGAAATTGCATGCTACAATATTTGAACTATTGTAGCATCAGAGCTATCATTAATAGAAATATAACAGTAGAGAAGGTAACACCATACGAGCAAATTATTTAAATCTCCAAAATTTTTGTGGCGATGCATAAGACTGTTGCACTTGTGTAAATGAACAGCGTAAATCACTACCAAGCTATACAACTCTGATACTTCCACTTATCATCTATCAATTGTTTGTCCTTCAATTAAACATCCGATAATCTCATTATACTTTCATCTTGAATGAACATGATGCTAAATGTGGCTGACTGACTTCTAACTATCAGGAAAGTTCGTTCTTTTCATTCGTACAGAGTTCACAGCGGAAGATGATGTGATATTATATTCACAAAGAATAATATTAGCATCGGACACATTTCACCAAGCAACTGAAGATATGAATTGCACCAATATTCAATCGATGATAATGCTTTCAAATAACTTCTACTACATTCTTGAACTCGCTATTAGGTTTTCTGGTCAAAATACAAAAATCATTCGATATGGAAATCGCAATTTTTCAAAAAAGCTCTCTGCGTTTGACAATGAATCAAACGCGAGAAGAACGAGCATTTCCTGAGCTTCTTTTTGATATATCAGTCATCGAAATCGGTGAACAGTGAGAGAAATGCACTGATTTCGTTGATTTATCCAAATATCCTGACGTTTAAGTGCTTTTTCTGCAAAAAATATTTTCCAATGAGGAATATTTCAGATCTTGTTTCTCTTCTTTACTCATTTATTTTCTAAATAACAAAATCTTCGTACTATTAAATATGCTACAAAAATTGTAGTTGTATCTTGAAACGAGAAGAATGTTAGAATTTGCATCACATACTTCTAGACAACGTACTGCTTCCGTGTAGGTGTATCAGCAACAGAGTCTGCATACACTAATATCACTTTGTGATGAAGATGAATTAAACTTGATATTTCCTTCGAGAACTTTCTAAACTGCAGCAGCCGAAGATCGTGTTCAACTTCTTGCTGTTTTTCTTGATGAATTTCTGTGAGCATATGTTTGAAAACATTTGGATGTGGATATCTCAGCTCAAAATTCACGACGCTGTGCAAATCATTGCTGGTGGATGGCACTTGGTCGTTCAAATACCTAGACTACATCACATGTATCACCCTAGACCTGGCTGAAACTGTATTTGTGTAAGTTCTCTTACCGTTGCACTGTTCTAATAATTTGATACAAATCAATAATGAGCTGCGAAGCATCGAGATTCGATTCGATTCTAAATTTGTGCTTGGAAAATTCGAATTCGCTTCGGCTGGTCATAAATTAGGTACTTCAATTGTTTTCTTCTGATTTATAGTCTCTTCTCGTTCGACGCGACTTGAAAGTGACGTTATAATGAGCTCCTAATGCTTGGATTTTAAAGAAAAAGAAAACGCCAGTTGCTAGCCAAGAGCTAGTCGAAGCAGTTTTAGTGCGAGCTTCATGCCGTTCACGTAACTAGTGACTAGCTTTCATTCAAGAACGAGATCATGAACCTGAGATTCTGTGTTTTCCATTTCAAAGTCCAAACTTATCCAAGTTTGTACAAGAATAAGTCTACATTACAGTGCTCTAAATCATAGCAATTCTTTAATTGTACCCGTATATGCTTGTGTGACATTGAGTGACGAATTTATAAGTTTGCATATTCTACATTGTTTCCTGAAATTTTAGGCAAGTAGGATATACGTAAGCATTATTCACTTGGTGGAAAAATACAATGATTGCTTTCTGAAAATTAAGACAGGAATGATTGAAAACAGAGTTTCGACCTCGACCTCGCGTCCTCGATAACTTTTTCCCGACCTCGATCTCGATGTGAAATATATCGAAGTCGAGGTCGGACAGTTGTGCTGAAATTTACGTAATGAAAATTTCCCTCAAGGAAAATATTTTTTCATACTTAAGTATTACTGAACATAAAAAGATAGTATCTCTTTGAATTGTTATTCTGTTTTTCACAATTTTCCTCAGCTTTAAGCCGACCGGTTGTATAATAACTGACGCAAGGCCTAACGCTAGCCGAGTTTTTGTGGTATATGTATATAATACAAATGTTCAAGTATAATGACTCATTGTTTTCATTCAAAGCTCCTTTGCCTTATTTGTTTGTAAATTAAATTCCTATATGCTGTAATGAGGGATAGCCTTAGTCACGGGTAAGACACGAAAGACTTTCCCTGAGAGCCAAAGGTTACGTAGCTAGTCGTGATCACCGAACTAGCAATTTAAGAAAAACAAGGCTAATGGCAAGTCGCATGTCATATCAACATCCAATATCTAACTCATCATTCAGCGCAAATTAGTCATTCGAAATAGGTTGAGTTACAAAACGTATTAGACTTTAATAATCTCAGAAAGACAATAAAGAATTCCTAGGTGCATCTAGCCATGTAAAACCCATGAGGCTTATATTCATAGGGCCTACTTTCTTATTGGAAAATTGCATAGTTGGCTAAGCAACCAGCAAATCAAAAAAAAATAAGTCATGTAAGTTTTCTATCATTCGATTTGATTTTCATGCATTACCGATTCGCAGGTTCCAAAAATTAAAGCATTTAGTCGGAGAAGGCTGCCTATCCATTACTAAACATTCTACTAAGGGGAAAATGTACTACATTCTTTGACATTATTCATTTATTATCCATTGAATGCCACTCATGGAACATCCTGGAAACCCCATTATGTATGTTTATTTCCAGAAGAAATGAAAATCGAGAAAGATTAAATCAGACACAGAGATGAAGTTAATGATTATGCACATGTTTATCACAATCATGTAAGCCAACTCGTAGAATTTGCAATTGAACATGCCCATGGGATAAACGAGTTTAAACGTCTGGATGTTCAACAATAAGGCATGCAATAGGGGTTGCTTCTTGGTAGACGCTCCGGAACCAGATGATGCAAAGGATGAGATCCACTTCCACATTTGCATAATAATTTGAGTGCTAAATTCTGTTGACTCGAACATAGCTGTACATGTGCAGTTCTCATGACAGATAGTCCGATGAGCACGTCGAAGAAACTTAATTCACTTTGTTGACATCATCATAACGCAAGTTTCCAAACAGAGGAGAACAGTATATAAACACAAAAAGAACAATCGCATTGAAGATATCAAACAGTTGTTGTTTTGAAACAAGTTCGATCGGAGAGCAAACAAACGTCGATTTCCAGTTCGGATAACATTCGAAAAATGCTCACTCCAATTCAGTCTATTTGTCCAAGTCAACCAGCTCAATTTCATTATAGAGAAACAGAGGGCCAGAAAGACCTCAGCGAGTTTTGACTGTTCTAATGTGGAAGTTCAAATCGGATCCAGTGTTAGCATAATGGACTAAGACTTTGAGTTGTAGGAATACTATCCATCCGCAGATCCATGCAAGAAAGCTAAAATCCTAATTTTCAATTTTATTCTGTCCACTACAATCACCCTACGCTAGCCAACAGACGTAGGGATCGCAATTCACCCAAGAAAAAACGGAAAATCGGGAAACCACGGTTTGAATGCATGAATTTGAAATATTTACATTATACTAATTTCGTAAAAAAACGGAGAATTGCGATCTCTGAGCAGACGTTTCTAGGTTCGATAATATCTCGAAGGTTGCTCATGTGAGAGTGAAATTGAACATATGCGAAGAATAAACTCATTCGGTTGCAAATATTGACATCAAAAACCAAAATCAATCTTCTGTCATTTAATTATTCAATCCCATAAAATCAGAAGAGCAATTAGAATGTGCAAACAGTCATTTTAATCAATGGTCTTCAAACAATCTTCCATGCATATGGTTTTCAAAGGAATGTTTGCTTTTGACAAATATTACCAACATTATTGCAAGAATTCAATCTCATTCTTGAAAGAGCGTTCAACACTTCAAGAAATTCGTGACCATTCTGCAGTTATTGATGTCCTCCGGAACCATTTCCTAGAACGCACCAAGGAAATTGACAAGAATGTCCCATAGAGATTGGATTGCTAGAGCATTTTCTTCATCATTTAGGTATGGAAGGAACATCAACTATTTACAACGTCGGTTGAATTCACGATAGAAGTGACATTGTCTGAGATTCGAAATTAGGTGAAGTTCCGCGGGTGATGATATCAATAACACTTCGCCGGTCAGGGCTATATATCAATTAGGAAGCGCTGTATGTTGAAGAATGTGAACCAGGAACTGCAATTTGCCTTAGCGGGATTTGCGGAAATTAGAAAAAGTATTTAGGGTTAGTGGGTCAACAGAAGACATTCGCTGAGCTAAAAAAAAACATCTTAAAAGCTTAGACCAACTAATTCAAGACCAAAACGCTTCATTGCCTACTTCTTGACCGAGGAAAAGTAGACAATTATGGAGGTCAAAAAGAATCCTTGACTTAATATCTCATGATTTTTATAGTCACATGTATGCTGCTCTAGATAATCATGACAGAATTTCATTCAACGCCACACTCTCTTAGTGGTCCATCATCAAATATCTGATAATAAAGCCTCTTATGTGATCCCAATTTTGATTCGGTCAGTAGGTGCTATTAGAATGTTTCATAAACAACAACAGCATGGCTGCAAAACAGTCCTAAATTATTTTCATTGACTGATTGATTTTATTTACCGCAAAATGGGGTAATTCGGACAACTTTTTTTAAATTTTAGTTGTTTATGTTGATGCTAGTGTTCTAAAATCCTACATGAACCGCAAATGGGACAATATTTGCAATATGTAGTGAGCAAGCCTTGCTGAAATTTGTCTGGGTAATTTCTAAGAGGACTATTTAGAAATAGAAAAAATGTGTAATTCGGACACCAACAAAATCTATAATTCTAAACGAACAAAGAGTCAGATCAAATAGAAAAAACGCTTAAGAAAGTCTATATACATTTGGCACACTCAAAATATGGATTACCAACATTAAACCTTCAACGAATTGTCATTGCGATAGCATCTGAGAAATATCCAATCGTGTAGGAACAGATTGAACGGGTTCCGTCTTCAGCTGGGTAAACCACTGCTAAGTCAAACAAACAGATGATTTTTCAAACGTTTATAATGTTGTATCCAGAGGCCTGGTCAGATTGATTAACAAGAAACCGCAATACTCGATCGATCGTTATGAAAAATCATGAAAATATATTTTTCAATCACTTTCGAAGTTTTGAGAACTGAATACTAATAGTAATAGTAGTAGTAATTGAATTGAGTACTTCGAATACTGATGGCAGTTCTATCGTATCTATTGATTCCCTCTGTCTGTGTAGGCCTATATATGCTCTCGCCTATATGTAATTTAAACTTTAGGAATGTGTTCTGACTCTGATAGAGGCATGCAACAACTTGTATCTGGCCATTAAAGACAAATAATGATTAGGTGTTCGAATTGCTCCATCTTATGGTATCTGCTGTCAAGATATTCATAATCTTAATTGCAACTTTTTGTCTTTCTGCTTCAAAAGGATAAGCATGTCAATCTGAATTTGGAAGTTTGCGAATTGTACCACTTGGAATAAAAATTATGATGCATCATGCATTATTGTAAAATTCACGGCAGTTTCAATATCCCGAATAAGTTTCGGTAAATTTACGGAAATTGCTGTTGAAAACACCGACATTTGATCGTTTGTTTGTGATATGAATTGTCGTGAGGATGAAAGTCGATATTAGGTCAACACTGATACTTGCATCGTGTGCAATTGCACATGTGCGAGTGCCTCTGATGATAAGTTAATGTGATTGAAACGTTAATGCAGTACAACGATGTTCACAGCACTTAGTAGATCCAGTAGCTGTGGGGGATGTTTGTCCGTGAGCATTCATCGCAATACGGCAGAAAGAAGACGCACTCTTCCGCGACTTTCAGTTGTTTTTCAATAAAATCATTCCCAAAAATCATTGGATTGGGCTCACTGGAAAGTAAATATGTAACTTAAAAGTTGAAATAGGCAAAAACTCTCCCGAGTGAGTAACTGCCGATGTTTTTGTAAACATAAAATGAAAAAATATACCAGAATGTAGTTTACTAAATTTGCCCGAATTTCTCCATTTATATTATAATTTCGTCACTTATTGCATAAAAACTATCAGTAAAGCATATCGATTTCCAATCAGAGCATATTACGTGTCATAGACATCCATTAAGCATTTAGAATGTTGAATATGGCATTATCATTTGGCCTTTGAATATCATTAGATTTGTAAAAACTAAGACATTACCATTTGAAATGTGAATGATTAGGAAGGTTTTTGATTTTCATTGGAACGTTCCTGGATCAGAGGCGGCATTCAGGATTCACACAGTAATCTGTCACTCAATGTAACAGACATATTCATCATTCACACATGGAAGTAAAGAGACGATAAGCAGGAACATGGGAACACAGATAACATCTCCGCTATCACCACAAGGTAGACCAAAGACACGTAGATCCGCTGACAGCAGTATTTTGCCGAACTTCGGCGTCATGTGCAGAATATCGAGTTTTCTACTCAAACTGCCATTCAACACTTATTGCCCGAGTTATTTCGAATTATTTTCAAACGGAATTCACTAACGTTCTTGGCACTGTGCGTAGCTGAGAGTGGCAACATAAATCTTACCGTTAATGTTGCCTCCTCAAGTAAACATTACAAACGACATAAACGGTGTTGGCATATACGACAGTTTGGAAATTTGGTTGAATAATTCTAGAAACAATGAAATACTACTTAGCAGCCAAATACAAGTCACTTTTAGAATCACATTGATTGACAACAATGAAATAAAATAAATGATTGATCAAATTGCCATGCAAAATATGTGCTCTGCCAACTCAGCTACGAGCCACTTAAGCGACTGTGTCAATTGACAGGATCAAACCCTCACCACCACACATCAGTTGTCAAGGCAATAATAATCAATGAACAAAGAACACGTCACAATTGTGACCGACGAAATTAAGGCAAGTATCGGGGAACGATTGTCCACCAAAGCATCTTACACTATGTCGTGAATGCAATGAACAACTATGAAATTAAATAAACGATAGATGAAATTTCCATGCAAAATATGTGCGGCTGGTAGGATTCGAACCTACGATCAAGGTTATGTAGAAATGTGCTCTGATGTTATATTTCTTTTGGTTACTAATGTTCTGTCTTTATAAGCTGAACGTTGGCCCAAAAACGTCGGTCGGAATGATACAAAAAAGGATGCCTACATTGGGCATTGAAGGATTGATTTAATGAGGTTTCATGAGGCGCCTTATGCAAGTGGCTATGAGGCACCAGGACCAATGAATGAGCTTAGATAAGCAGCGAAGCGTTCACTTGCAGAAATATGAAATAGTAGGATGTTGAAGTAGGTGCACACTCGATGCCTACCCCTTCCCCAATGACCTCATGTGTTCTTATTCCTTCAAACTAATTTTTAATAAAATTTCAACAATTAAAAATCGAACACGAGGTGAAATCCTTGAAAATAAGGAAATGTCACATCCATAGAAATCAAACTTTTCGCTTTGTTGATGGTTATTTCAGCCGATCGGTACTGTGTCAATCTGGGTCAATGTTGCTACACAGGGTGTTTGTCTACAAAAAATCTGAGACTCAATTTTAGGATTTTTTGAGACCAACATTAAAGTCTTTTCATCTGACGCTTTTAGTGACTGTAATTAGCAATTAATTGATTATCTGTGTTGTGTGCTAGGCAGTTTGTCTTCTTGCTTTATTATGCATTTATTATGCATTTCATTGTTTTGTGAGAACAATCTCCATTCCATTGTTAGAGCAATAACTTTTCCGCGGCATGCATTTCAAGTTCCAATGTCATACAAAAGTCCAGCTTGTCAGCTATCTATGGTACATGACTGACAATATAAGCACTACTGACAAAGGTAATATGATTAGAGCAATAAGAAAAATAAAAAAAAATTAAATAAATTATAATAAGAAACAAACAAACCCGAGACAGAAAAAAAGAAAGAAAATAAGAAGAATTATTATATTGACAAGAAACAAGTAAATTAGAAGAAGATACACAGACACAAACAGAATCGATATTGAAATAGATTAAAAACTTTGTAAATATAAGAAAAAAGATTATAATATAGGGTACTATAAAACACAGACATGTCATGGCATCAGACAATGGGTGACGAAACAATTGGTAGCTGACCGTGAGCGAATCTTCACAGACGTATTTAACGCGGCATGAACAACGCCCGCTCACGCAATCTGGTCTCTCCAAGCGAAGTTGTCGGCGAGAGCCGTTGACGGTGTTGCAGCCTATCTTCTATGTGCGAACTATCATCGAACTGCTGCGGACGTGATCACCACGGCTTGTGGTCCTGGAAGAATCTGGAGACTCTGTTGGTGCTGTGACTGTCTTATAACTGTGAACGTACCATCTGTCCTTGTAAGGACTGTTTGCACCATTTATTTATTTTCACAATATAATTCATCCACATTTTTCAATCATATGTTTTGGGAATATTAAGAAAATAATAACCCGTAACATCTGAAATTGCTGGGCTATTCATCTTCTCAATCTTTCTTTTTTACTCTTTGAGTTGTATTGTTCTACCTCGTGAAATTTATTTCACAATATTTTAATTAAACATAACAAAACTTTGTTTTGAAAAAGTCATTTGACACTTTGGGAAAATTGTCATTGTCTGCACCCGATCATTCTATAAATATGTGTCTAAGTCATGACTATGGCTAAAACGAATAAGTGATTGATAGACATCATAGAACAATGCAACAATAAATTGTTGATGATCTTTATAATCTGCAGTGACAGAGATAAATTCTGATGATATCCTACACCGGTAAACATTCATCGGTACTACTATTCTTCTCCCCCCCCCACAATGTTTTCGTGGACACCCTCGAGTGTTGCATCGTCAGCGACCTCCTCTTGCTCCTGAATGCAGTCTCACTACCGTCGCATGAGCGTTGAGTGTGTAAAATTCCTCTGGTTTGTAGAAAATTCACAGCACTTGTTTTGCAGTTCACTGTAGTTGCAGTGTAGACAACAATCTCACGAAATTCATGATCACAGCTGTATCTTGTATTCTAACTGAGCATCCAAGGGACCAATCCCTCATCCCAGGGGTCAAGTAAGACTTCTCAGTGGTGTTGTGCAATCACTCAGTGACAGATCAAGTCTATTCTATTCCAAATAAATCAGGTGATCCTCGTATCCGGAATGGAAGCGTGATGAAAAAAATAACCTTCTGCGGATACTAAATTGATTTATTACGATAACCGATCTTTCGCCTTGCGGCTTTCTCAAGGCCGCAAGTCAATCCGCAATGCGGCAAGTCAAGGCCGCAAGCATCCAAGTTAATGTTTCTCCTTTAGCTGTACTCAGTTTGTTTAAATAGGCCCACCTTTTACCACTCTCTGCTCTACTTATTGTAACCTTGACAAAGCCACAAGGCGAAATATTGGTTATCGTAATAAATCAATTTAGTATCCGCAGAAGGTTATTTTTTCATCAAGTCTATTCTAAATCCAATGTTACTAAGTTTGACAAAATTCGATGAATTTGGAAACATTGAAAAATGTGGGGGAGAAAGAATAGAAGTACCCATTCATCCATTGATAGGTACATTTTCCCATTGTACCATGCCAGAACTGGACACGGAAGAACAATAATACCCAGTGATATAGAGAAATGCTTCTGTGGCTATTATTTAATGTAGGCCGGCATTACTTTAAATTTGTTTCTTTCTTTTAAAGCACACCTAGTAGCTAAAAGCTATTAAATACCCACATTGTGGAAACGCTGCTGTAGATTGGACTAATGACTTCGGTTCATGCAATTTAACCGCGGACCGTTTAACCGATTAATATACAGACGTCTCGATACCGTGCGTAATGAACTGTCGCATTCAATGATACCGATAATATGTCGCATACTGAATTGTGCGCTTCATTCTTGTCGTGAAAATAGCGAAGTTTCTTGGTTATCTTTTGCATAAAAATCCAATCCGGGCGAAGAAAATGTTAGAGCGAGATGCTCATGTTTGCTAGAATATGCCGTGTCGGCCGTGTTGGTTTCCAAGAACTCACCTTTCAATTCAACGTCTTTGAGAAGATGTCGCTGGCCAGGCTTGATTTTCGGTTGATTCGAAGGGTCATGGAAACAGCCCGATGGATGCTGCCAACCAATGATTCGATCGATGAAGGAAATGTTGGCGAATTCCATGTAGCCGATGTGTGAGCAAGTAAACACTGTTGAAGAGAAAAAAACGGTAGATCAGACAATAAAGCAGAACTGCTGAATTAAAATGTCAAATAATTTAAGATAGGTTAAAATAATCATTGTTTAAAAATAGGATTGGACAGTGTTTCGAAAGTTATCATTTGAAACAGTTCAAACAATTAAAAGTTTTGAGCCCCTTGCTAATTTTGAAATTCTAATCGGTATATTCACCAAATCAGACGTTCACTGCAGCTACTATCCATGCAGCATAAAGAGTGTCCTCAGTCTTTGTATCCATGTCCAGCGATAAGATTCATAAAGCGACAGGAGATCATAGTCAGGTTTGAAGCAAGAAGCAAGAGGTATCTCTATTGTAGTTCAAAAATGTACAAAATGGACGGTGCTCTGATGTCCCGCGCCTTCAAAGTTCGATGGGGATATGAAGAATTTGCTTTTCACTGCCCTTGTCTTCATGCCCCATATAACATATTTTATAGTTATTTACACAACTAGTGCAAAGTATCCATCTTTATATTAGCTCTGTCTAAAATGCTCTTCTTCGTATTGTAACCCTTAATAACAATAAAAACAAAGAAGAACCAAGAAGCCTTCACAGACGTTCTATATGTATAACACGCATCTTGAGTGGGTCTCTGTGGTTCTTGTTTCGTGTAGCCGACATTAAAGTATTTTCAATTTTGCAGGCAACACGGAAGAGATCATTGAGGCCCACTTCCTATTTCTTTCGGTCGAACTCTGATTTCTATCATTTGAATAGAGATCATTTTACTCATCTCCATGTTAGTCCCTATACATGAATTTTGAATTTTGTCTCCATGTAAAATCCTTCTTTCTGACGATAACCAAAGAGCTGGTAGAAATATATTAATATTTTCCGTTATTATTTTTGCTTTGGTGAAAAAAGACTTACAAATCTTATTTTTCTAGAAAAAGAAATCTAGAAAAGATTTCCTTTGTCATGAAAAATGTAAAATTATATATTTTGACGCACTTTTTAATTCTGACTAAACTTTGAAATCTATATCACCGATCCGGCCCTATCTATACAGCAATCAATCATTAATAAATGATCAGATTTGAAGTGCACACAGAAAATCATAGATTATGTATCGTAGATTACACAATTATAAAGACATATAAGGTGGTGCACGTAAACCTCCGGATTTTAAACTTTTATTACTCCTCAAATATTCATCCGATCGTCATGAAATTTCGACTCATACTAGTTTGGAGTATAGGATTTATGATGATTATACCTGTTGTGCTGAGAATTGTCAGAAAATTCTGATTCTATTGACCGAATGACATGTAGTAAAATTGACATACCAACAATGTATCTTAACATGTAAAATTTAATGATAAACTTTTCCCTTTATTTTCCCCACGTCTTTATCAATAATGACCAAAACGAATTAAGGTAAATGTCATAGAAAACATTTATTAAATGAAAAACACAAGAAAGGTGTTAGTAGTCATTGAACTTCAACGTGTCCTCCTCCATTCTCGAGGACGGATTCGAGTCGCTTTTGGTAGGCCAGAGCAGTTTCTCGACACATCTCAGTTGTCACTTCTTGAAATGCTTGTATGATGCTGTCCTTCAGGTCTTGCATGGATGTTGGCCGTGTATGGTAAACCTTAGACTTGACAAAACCCCACAAGAAGAAATCGCAAGGCGTCAGGTCAGGTGAACGCGGTGGTCAGGGCATGTTAGGAGATCCACGTCCCATCCATCTGTTAGGCATCTTCTTGTTCAACCACTCACGCACAGGAAGTTCCCAGTGTGGAGGTGCACCATCCCGCATGAATATGATGCTCCTGCCTTTTCTGTCCAACTGCACCGCTGGCCAAAATTCCTCCTGTAGCATCTTGAGATACCGATCCTTGTTGACGGAGGCGTCAAAGAAAAACGGTCCGTAGATGCCTGATTGCCGCCCAGACGGTGGTGCGTGGCGAGTGCATAGACTCTTGCTTGATCCAATGAGGGTTCTGGTTGGCCCAATAACGACAATTGTGGCGATTCACACCACCATCCAGATGGAAGTGAGCTTCATCGGACCAGGTTAGTTCCACCAAATGGCTCGGGTTGGCTTGGATGCGCTGTAGCTCCTGTTCTGCGAACTCCATTCGGTTTTCCAGATCTTCTTCGTGTAATCGCTTCACCCCCTGGACCTTGTACGGATGCCATCCATAGTCATGGAGTATGCGCTGGATAGTGCGGCGACTCACTTGAAGGCATTAGATGCACGACGGGTAGGTGTGTTTGGGTCCTCCTCCAAGTGCTGCACAACTCGTTCCACATTCTGCTCCGTTCGTTCAGAAGATGACCGGTCCCGCTTGACAGTCACCACACTACCACTGGTCAACAGGTTTGTGTGCCACCGCTGTATGGTACGGGCATCCGGTGCTCTCGCGTTCTTCCCATACTCTGAATGATAAAGCCTTTGTACCTCCACTGGACTCTTGAGCCATTCGTACCAAGCCGAGCATTTTGCTCGTTCTGCAACCGAATAATCATCCATTCTTCTACAGTATATTCGATTCTTTTCAGATAGTGATTTAATCGTCGAATGGTATTTTATATGACATGGAAGTAACTGAACAATATTCACTTCAAGTCTGCGCACAATTCGTTGTGCAGAATACGATTCATGTTAAGTTAATTAACTTGACCTAGATTTTCGATGTCAACAAAATGAGTACATGTCATTCGGTCAATAGAATCAGAATTTTCTGACAATTCTCAGTACAACAGGTATAATCATCATAAATCCTATACTCCAAACTAGCATGAGTCGAAATTTCATGGCGATTGGATGAATACTTGAGGAGTAATAAGAGTTTAAAATCCGGAGGTTTACGTGCGCCACCCTGTAAATCACAAAAATGGAAAGAAATCATAAAACCGTATACAATGTCGGGAAAAACACAAAAATAGCTTTTTAGAATTACTTCGATTCCTATTTTACAATACTTTTTTCACAACTTTAAGTTCTTTGCTACACAAAAATTGTGTCTCATTGACAACCGTCTGAATAGGATAAATCAGTTAACTGGGTTACTTACGGACATCAAGTTGGGACAGGAGTCAAGTAGTCATTAATTCATTGTCTCATTAGTAGAATTCATCTCATTCCTAAATTTAACCCAGCGTAGGAGTAATGAAGCTAAAACTCTATTCAGAAGCAAATGATGAACTATCTGATCAAACACGACTTTCATTCTGATACATTTCCGTTATTCATCTATCAGAAGTTCATTTCCATGAGAAATATTATCTGAACTGTGGCATGACACAAGAGAAAAGAATGACAAGAAACACATCATTTTAGCAGTTACTTATCCTCATTCAGGAAATTGGATCACAAACGAAATTTGTAATTCCAGAAAACCCTCCGCCAATTTGCCACAAATTGGATGAGGAGCTTCGTTCAGTGCATAACTGAATAATGAAGGACGCCCGGAGCGGATTTTTGTATCAACAAGAAATTCATCAATGCGATAACATCCCCGGAGGCGACTCGGATTTTTCTTATCTACTTATTTACAGACATGACATCTCAAATTATAATCACAGAAAAGATTGTCTATCTCCAAACTTTTGCGTCACAACTATACCAACAGTGAAGACTATGTTGAAGAGTTATGCTTCCTATGCACGACATTCTTTGACCTCTACCACATTATAACTATGGGACCATTTGACTGAGTAAAAGAATCAGGAAGCTGACTCTGAATCCTTGTGATCGAGATCTTCGTACCCTTACACCACGCATGTTCATCCTGCTTGCTTGCTTGCTTCCTTGCCGACTTCCAATTATGCCTGTTAGCGGTGTCGAGCCTGGATCCTTGGGATCGTCAGTCAGGCCTTCCTACTCCTATACCACGCATGTTCATCCTGCTTGCTTGCTTGCTTCCTTGCCGACTTCCAATTATGCCTGTGGGCGGTGTCGAGCCTGGATCCTTGGGATCGTCAGTCAGGCCTTCCTACTCCTACACCACGCATGTTCATCCTGCTTGCTTGCTTCAATGCCGACTTCCAATTATGCCTGTGGGCGGTGTCGAGCCTGGATCCTTGGGATCATCAGTCAGGCCTTCCTACTCCTACACCACGCATGTTCATCCTGCTTGCTTGCTTGCTTCCTTGCCGACTTCCAATTATGCCTGTTAGCGGTGTCGAGCCTGGATCCTTGGGATCGTCAGTCAGGCCTTCCTACTCCTACACCACGCATGTTCATCCTGCTTGCTTGCTTCCTTGCCGACTTCCAATTATGCCTGTGAGCGGTGTCGAGCCTGGATCCTTGGGATCGTCAGTCAGGCCTTCCTACTCCTACACCACGCATGTTCATCCTGCTTGCTTGCTTCCTTGCCGACTTCCAATTATGCCTGTGAGCGGTGTCGAGCCTGGATCCCTGGGATCGTCAGTCAGGCCTTCCTACCCCTGCAGCACGCATGTTCTTCCTGCTTGCTTGCTTGCTTCCTTGCCGACTTCCAATTATGCCTGTGAGCGGTGTCGAGCCTGGATCCCTGGGATCGTCAGTCAGGCCTTCCTACCCCTGCAGCACGGATGTCCCTTCTGATTTTCGTTGACTTCACATTGGAATTATTTTCTAATATTTGACACAAATTCTGTTAGTTGTCATAATCTACGGATACATTTTGTCCTCATATTTTCCTTTCATCATAGTGAAGTCAGAGGAGAGTGATTTGTCCGGATTTGATGCTTCAATGATCCTTGCCGGCGTTCTCATTATACCGTCAGACAGCAGACAGTTGACGAATCCCCTCTCGAATGTTCGCTATTGAAGACCGGAAGTGTGGAGACAGAGAAATCAAATGAATATCCCACTCCGCAATTAATTGTAAAAGAAACAGTTTTGAAAGTTCTCCAAACATATTCAGACAACCAATTTTAAGCAGTTTTATCTGTAGCTAAATCGATTCCTCGTTTCTACAATCAATAATGGAACGAAGTGCTTTGTATGGATTTGCAAAGACGACAGAGATGACTCATAATTGGCCGATCCTGCCCGAAATGGACCTATTTTACATTCATCATCTTAAAAGGAAAATATTTTCCTTCAAATTCATTAGTACATTCATTATGTGAAGACGCATATCTGGGGAGATCGAATACATATCACATTAACTAATGATTCAATTGTCAGATTATCCCGCAATACAAATGAGTCATCGAAGAAAGGCAATGAGATTGCCAACACCAGAGCAACAGGGACAGAAAGACCCTTTAACTCACCTCCTACGAGACACAAGGAAACTTCGGTCCTATTCCATTCGGTCGGGACATGCGTTTGAAAGTCATGTTGTGGATAGATTTATCGCAATTATACAGTGCATGTATTCATCAGCTTCGGATTATGAAAGGTGCACACACTTCTGAAATATCGTTAATGACTGCTACTGAACGATGACTGCACTATTCAATGACTAATAAATTCAAAATTCTGCTTCATTATTCATTTAATGGAAGGTTTCTCACAACGGTCCATTCAAACAATGTTTGACAGCCATCCTTTCACTAAACAATCTGCAATCCGTTTCTTTCCGAAGTTGAAGAGAAATTTCCTTCTTAAAACTTAATGGAAGGATTTTAAGACAGAATTCCAGCGGCGAAAGTAGGGAGCACTAATTAATGCCATCTGTACTCTCCTTGCTGTCGACAATGAGTCAAAGTCGAGCAGATTTCCTATGTCGTCCTCACGAACATTGACAGGATAAGAACACAGCATGAGTGTCACTAGAAATCATTGAGATCACACATTCGAGCTGTTTCGTCACGCTGTGAATATTTTCGAAGCATCATGGATCAAAGCTCGACACCGCCCACAAACATCATTGAAAGTCGGCAGGTAAGCGGTCAGGAAGGACATCTGTGGTGTAGGGGTAGGACGGTCTGACTAACGATCCCAAGGGTCCAGGCTCGACACCTCCCACAAACATCATTGAAAGTCGGCAGGCAGGTAGCAAAGAGATCCGTTGTGTAGCGGCAGGAAGGGAAAGGTGTTGTAGTGGTAGGTAGGTCTGACAAAATTTCATTTCGACTGGCATCTATCCTCGTGTGCGGTGTCGCCTGAACTTATTAAATCACTAATTAGCAAATTTCAATTGCGGATGAATCAAAATTGATAATTTTACCGGCATCCCAATTCAGTGCTGAGATTTAGGGAAATTCGTTGGCTGTTGATTCATTCTCAAGTTCAACAAGGGCATTAGACTCGTATCACGTTATCTGTCAATCTGAGGTGATCAAACAAGAAAACCATTGTTCAGTTAAGCATTCAAGTGACTGATTAATCCTAAAAGGAACCAGACGCAGGTAAACAAATTTGCTGACAATAGAATGATTATCAGCGCACAAGTGCACAGCGATCATTGTCATTCAATAATGAATCATTCACTGCTGCACGTGGTCCCATGGTGTAACGGTTAGCACTCTGGACTTTGAATCCAGCGATCCGAGTTCAAATCTCGGTGGGACCTCCACTTTTTGACGATCAGTATGACTTAGTTGAAAATGTCTGCTGATAGAACACACAGAGCGGAAATAATCTTTTATTGACAGCAATCAACCTGTCTGGAATCTTGGCTACAGAACTTCCGTCTGAGCAATCTAATGGATTCTCATTTCAGAATTTCAACCCACTATTCTCCTCAAACTTTGCTGTCAAACTCCGTATCAATCACTCATTGCAAATATCTCATATCTGACAGCAAGGGTCTTCATACCGCGATAAATCATGTTGCAGCCATTCTCGATGTCATAAGATACCGTAACTTGGGCCTTTCAGCACTGACGAACCCTTGGGTACTTATGGGTCATCTAAGTATCAAAAACGCATCAGACGTCACAAAACTTTAAATACACGATCAAGTACTTTTTGAATTAGAGACCATGAAGCAGGGCTGTGGAGCCGGAGCCGGAGCCTTAAGGAGCCGATGGTTTTGGTCGGAGCCGGAGCCGGAGCCGATTTATCACAAAGGCTCCGGCTCCGGCTCCGATAGTTTGCTGAGCTTTGATATAAATCTAGAATTTTGAAAGTTATTAATTGGCATCATAAAAAAATTAAATCATTTGAAATCTAAAGATATGTCTTTTAAGTATACCAATGATCTGTCCTCCATGATATCTTTCTTTGCAGTTGCCGCCTTCTTTTGTATTATATTTATTATATATTTACACACATGTGTAATATTTTTTTATTGCATATGTTTCGTAAGACTAATTTCCATATTGACAACGTATTCTCCAAAATCCATTAATTTGAAGACTTGTTATATGCATGCTAACTAGATGATTGTAGATTCCTAGAGACAAGTCGCCAGTCATTTATGTACACATTTCCAGTTCAGTCAGCAAAGATAATATAGCTACTTGATTTGACTTGCGCAATGTACTTAAATCTAAGACGGTTACTATGTAGGCTATCATCTATCGGTATTACTGGCAGAAGCAACTGGTATCTGTGACAATGCCAATTTCCTTAGATTGTATTGTAGGCTCTTGTGCAGTCCCCCCACCTACATTTTTCAAAACATTATTCAATTTGATCAATTTGATTGAGGGATAAGAATGACCTCCTCACATGGCTATAGCAATAAGCGATCCCAGCCACTTCTAGTAGCGCCCTATTATTTTAATTAAAGGTATCTCATTCACAATGAATTTCCTTTGACTTCAAAATTCAAAGGGTATATTTCAATGCGAAAAACCCGAAGGCAAATTACAATGTTGACTTGGTGACGAAGTTTGCGACCAGCATGACATCGCAATTACCCACGTAGATTTTTACAACAGCACGGAATGCTTCACTCAAACCGGTGATGCTGAAACGGACATCCAATGGTGCTGCATCTTTTGACCAGAGAAAAAATGGGGGGGGGGAGGACTGCACAAGAGCCGTATTGTGTAATAATATTTCCCCAAATGTCATAGACATGTGGATTTCAAGAATTTTCATTACTATTTTTTCCGTCTGTCAACACTTTATGCTGATATCATGCTGACTTATATGTAAACAATAAAAAAAGACTGAGACGCTCTCAATAAAAGCGCCTTTTGACATCCCTTTTCTATTGTCTGTGACATTAAACCACACGCGCATTCGAAAGCTAGCAAAGTAGATGGGATTTCTGCTCGGTGCTCGCAGTCAAATTTTTATTATGCATAGCATCCTGCAACATACTGTGTGATACTCCGAGTTCAGTTTCATCAGCCTAACCATCATCAGAGGAATAGTGGCAATGTGTTATATATAAATTGAATATAATAATATACATGAATCATTGATGAATTATTTAGTGCAACTTTACGCCATAATGAAAAATACGAAATTAATATAATGTAAGTTAGGCCTTACTTATTAAGTATGCTGCATAGAATTCAAAACTTGTCCTAAATTAGATATTTTTAATTTTTTAAGTATAATTTTCAATTGTACATTTCTAGCCTACACTGCAATGAGGCTATCTAAATTACAATTTCTACAGATGATGAGTCGTGGGCTACCCACCGATCATATTATTCATGGACTAACAGACTATTGAATAAAGGCAATAACAAATAACAATAACAACCTAAGCTAGCCTATATACACTTTAATATTCAATAAAGCAATTGATATCTTTATTGATACGGTATATTTGTGATAAGGTATCTATATAGCCGATACCCTTTCATGTTCGAGTAGATACAGGCCCTATAAGCTATTTAGAGGCATACGCTATCCAGTTTCATATTCAAGCTTTGTAAAAAAACTTATACTACTATTCGGCCCCTGTGACGGCTAATTAGGTATATCATCATCACTCATGTGGTCTTATTTGATGTAGCCTCGTAGTAGACTGGTTGCAGGCTAGGCCAATTTATATTTAGCCAGTGCGGGAGATCTTTATCTAATTTAACCAATCCTGGCTATAACTTTATTTTATCTTTCAGAGATAGTCGATTCATGCAAAAATATATGACAAGTATGTTATTTGTCATTATATTAGGCTATTATCATTTTTGTTATTAACTTAAGTCGTTGCTTGTTAATGAAAACTAATTTGATGATTGTAGCAAGCCTCTAAAGGCCACACCGTTATCCAAAAACCCGTTCAACGGATCCAGGATAACCAGCATAGATAGAACCTGAATTTGAAGTCGGAGCCGGAGCCGGAGCCGAGCCGGAGCCTTTCACATCAGTGTCGTGGAGCCGGAGTCGATGAGATAACGCATCGGCTCCACAGCCCTGCCTTGAAGTGTCAGCAATATCAGCATCTTGATCTGACTTGTCAATGTACTCATCGTCTGGGCAGACGACACTAGGCTACCAAAGTCATTTCGCGACAACTCGTGAAGTGATAATGACCAAACCACTTTAATTTAAGTCGAGCTTTGAGTCGAAGCTTGACGGCGCCATCTCGCTGCCAGCTTTAAAGCGCGGCTCGTCATGTGACCTTACTCTAAGTTGCGCCATTCCGAGCAGCGCTGATGAGCCCTTGCAGAACAGACCAGCCTGCTGCGCACCGACGATTCAGACTGCCATTTGAAACGTGATACATTTTCATTATTGTCCGGAAGAAGAACCCTAAAAGAAGACTGTGGAAGAAGTCTGAGGTCACCTTTCTAAACATCCTTCACCATCTTTATCATTCTCAACCAATGACCAGACAAATGCAAGTCAAGACAATCATAGAGCCATCGTCAGCACATTTTCAACGGCGACTCATATTTACTCGCAGGAGATATTTGGCATTAATAATCCCGTCTTCCTTCGTATCGAATTCACTTCCTGTTATTTCGGGGATATTGTTCAAACGGTTAAAGTGCAAGGTGGATGACCTTAATCAGCTATTCTGTTTCGGAAGCCGCTCATCATTGAAATATTCTTTGAAAATGATCTCTCCTGCTTTATCTTCCTGATTATAGGCCTTTAATCTTCGATACCGACATCAATGCCAACATCTTTGTACTTCAGAGGTTCAGATGAGAGATGCTGCGTCCCGACATCAACATGAACAGCAAATGTAAAACCAAAAAAGATAGATGCAACGTTTTCATGATCGGGTCCGTGAGTCAACATTTGAATATTAATTTTCTTTTAAGACAACAATTGCTGTTTTGAATACAAGGACTCAATAAACTCAAGCCTCTCAACAGGAGACACTTGCGATGGATTACAAAAACAAACCGATGAAGATGGGCACAAAATTCATGAATCTCTTCATTGAGAAAGTTGTGATTCAAAAGTCACCTCCTTTATGTGTGAAAAATCTACCTCTAAATCATGGCAATGACCATGAAAGCGCGCTGAGGCTCATTTTCAAGTCTCTTGCTTGTCATACTACCCTCTGAATCGCGACGCCAACGATTTGCGCTGTCATTAGAAAGGTAAAGATAGGCCGATCTTTCAAAACGAGAAGCATTCCTTTGACAAAATTGAAGGACTCCTGCATGAGTGTTTCTGCACTTTTGCAAACACCCCACAAATCTTCGATGATAGCCCAGATGTTGATCAGCTCTCTATTCGCGCGAGCTTAATTCCTATTAGGGCTGTACACTAGTCACACCTGCTCGCACCGCGAACAACACTAAATCCTATCCTTACCGGAATCTGAAGCACACCAACATCCTGGGAGTCCCTGATTCATAAATAAAATCAGATAAGAAAAAATATTCAGAGTGTGAACTTTCTAATGACGATATTTATTTTACCCGACTCTCTCATCTGCGTGCTATGAACAGCAATTCAGAATTTTAAATCACCAAATTTAATAACTTCAAGAAAAATTTGAAAATGCAAAGAAAAATACAGTCTTCGAGCGAGTTCAGGGCTTCTCTCAAAAGCCTTATGTCATGGTTTTATCACTCTCTTCAATGAGCTAACTACTTCCTATCTAACCTCTGTCAATGTTCTTTGGTAAATACTCATTTTTAGTACCGACACGGGGTTACTGGTGGTGTACCTCAGGGAGGCGTCCTGGGGCCTCTGTTCTTCATTTGTCAGTTGATGGTTTTTCTCCAGTACATGTCAATACGTCTTTGTTTAAGTATGCGGATGATTTCGTTTTTCTGCATTCTATGCGAGGCATTCTATGCAATCACCAACTGCTCGATTTGGTGATTTCCTCATCAAATTCGGCAATTAATTTTAAGACCATTATTCATATTTTATGTTTAACTACCTGAAGTAGCCGTGAAGTAACCATATTGCTCTCATCTTCTGATTGCTGCTCGTGTCCTTGCAGGTTTCACCGAATCTTTGCTTGCAAAGTTGCGATTCAATAAAGTTGATTTATTATAAGCTTATGTCTACACTAATCTATAAATAGTACATTAATTGGCTCTATCCTTCCTGTGTCAAACTTGGAAGTGGCGTAAGATGCGACCGGTGCAAGTTTGATGATGACTAGTTAACACTAAAATAATCAGGACTGTTCCCGAGGGTTGACACGAAACAGTTTCAACATGTCGCTCATAAAGTGACGAGCTCATAGAAAATCATATAATGCAGACACACGTAAGTCACCTTTTTGCGCGTCATAGAGCAGTAACAGGCAATGTGACTGATGATCATCCAATGGGTGTATAAAGCACTGTCACATGAAAAATGATATCATGGTGCCAGCAAAGGAAGAAAATTTAACTAAAACTCGCCACTGAGAGAACGGGCAGATAGAATGAAAAAAGTGGTCTAGGGAGTTCAAGTCGCAAGTTCAAACAAGCAGAACCTAAGCTTGTAGGAAATTCGTCGAAAACAAGGCAATGACGTTAGCATTAGCTCCAGCAATGATTTTTTCAGATAACTTGCTCGCATCTCAAAATGAAAGTACAAGTACATTCTTCAACCAGGAATATGCTCACCAACACCTCGAAATCCGAAAATTATAGGAAATTGGAGAAAACATCTCCAAAACACCTAAAGTCACATGTAATGTTAACATTAATCATGGGTTGTTGTAGAGCCGTCAGATACTCCAAAACATGCGAGCAAATTCAGGAATGACCCATTTGACAATCCTAAGTCGCCTGTGTGCGTGAGCAAAATGATTTTGATGTCCTACAGAGTTGGCATTAACTTTATCATTAATTTTCGGTTGATTTCGAGCTGAAAATAACGGATCTGTGTATTAGAAGGGTAGGAGTGACTGGAAAACATGCGAGCAAATTCGGAAATGAACTGTTCGTTAATGCTACACTATTCATAATGGCGAGTAGATTGGTTTAAATTGTCTGTGAAGTTAATATTGATGTCAACTTTAACTTTTGATGTTTTAGTGATATTTTCTCCCATTTCCTATAATTTTAGGATTTCGAGGCATTGATGAGCAAATTCCTGGTTGGAGAATGTACTTGTACTTTCATTTTGAGAT
Source organism: Prostheceraeus crozeri (assembly GCA_907163375.1). NCBI lineage: Eukaryota > Metazoa > Platyhelminthes > Polycladida > Euryleptidae > Prostheceraeus > Prostheceraeus crozeri. The sequence goes on along the minus strand of CAJQUW010011534.1, from coordinate 367,167 downwards.
GCGAGCAAATTATCTGAAAAAAGTTAATGCTAACGTCATTGCCTTGTCAGAAACTTGGAATAACGGGTAATTCTGTCATGGTCCCACAACTTTCTAATCTAGAAAGCAAGATTGATTCTTTGCTAAAAAGCGAAAAAGTAGTGATGATGTCCCACTTGGTGCTGCTGGTATTTGAAGATCAGGAAATGTGATGATTGCTCCATCGTCTCCAGATCTCACTGACACCGACAAGACGCCCTTGAAAGTGATGGACACAAATTCTTCCGAAATCAAGACCAATAAGTGAGTGACTTATGCATATAGTGGATGGACTGAGCATAAAGTAGAATGCGGAACTTCAGAATGACACTACAGACGGATGTTTAACATTGTTAGATAGATTGCAACGTAAATGCCAAAATAAACTCTCAGATTTTGCAGTAGGCATACACCTTTCTCTCCGTGTGGTTACCGGAAGTGAAAAGAATAAGAACGACGTTCCCTTACGTCGTAAGAGGCGACTAAAAGGGGCCTTTTGCCATTGGAACTCTGACGTTGGCAGTTTGACGTCTTATTCTCATTGCCTTTCCTCAGCGGCTATAAGAAGTTGATGTTGCGGGGGATCCTGACAGCCGAATTTTAGCTGTTAGGACATGCAACAAAGCTCTCAGAGCTTCCTCTCATGTGGCATATCTGGCCATGCCCTGTCCAAGGTCCCCTCAGCGATGGCCGCCTCTCTTTGGAGGTAGGGTGTTGGGTGGGACCGTTGGGGTTGCTGCCTCCCGTGTCCAATGGTTTCACCATGCGTGAGGAGCTTTGTCTTGGTATGGTATCGGAATAGCCACCTCCTACCAGGGGAACTCCTAGCTAGCAGCAGGCATTTATTTGCTTACTGGTTGAGTCGCTTCGTATTGTTTTGATGCGAAGGTAAAAAACAACAACCGTTTTTCTTCTTATCTTCGTGATAACTGGGATACAGTCATATTTTTTTATGCATCTATCAAAATTAATTAATAGCAATAATAATTTTAACTTCGTAAAAAAGAAAACTGTTTAAATTGAGTGAATGAAAGCACTCGGTTATCGTCACACCATCGATACCGACATCTCTTGTAGGTGATGAATAGTACTTTTGAATTAAATTTTCTTAGCTTTTTCTAAATTCCGATCACAATGACGTCTGAACTGTTTGATTTATGTTTAAAGTCGAGGCTCTTACAATTAGTGTTTGCCAAGGGTTAATCGAGGCCTCATTGAGCGGTACACAGAAGTATTTCTGGAACGAAAAGTAGTCCCAGAATTCTATCATGAATGAAAAAAGCTCAAATTCGGCAGTCACATTATCGAAGGCTCCATCAAATTATACTCATATTCCGCATCTGAACTTTGAGATTATTTAGTGAATGCACTATAATATGGCTGTACAACATAGGCACTATCTTTTTTACAGAATTTTCACCCCTAGCACATGCTATGAGGCATGATCGAAGCTAGGGGTTACTCAATGAAAAAGTAACGAATTGTAAATATAAAGAAAAAAACAGATCTTCTAATCTGATTAAGCTGTACGCATCAGAAACCTATTCGCACGACTCTTAATCATCATATATCATATATTTCACTATCTGTGTCTATGAAGCTTAACACAACATCACAAGCCCTCTGGTGTCGGCTAGCACAGTATTTTTGGAGCACTTAAGCAACATTGAACCACATTCTCGCATACATAACCGATCAGAAGCATGATAGTAACATATGCACACGATAAGAAATGACTTGTAGACATTCATTGCCAGAAATGATGGCTCTGGACTTAGTACTTCGCCCTTAATCAGAGAAAACATAGAACATTTCATTTTTACCGAGAACTTCAATCTGCGTCCGATTGTATGATCGTGCTTTTCTTTGAGAGGAGCCGGGTGGAGCTCAACAGACGCATTCGTCGACGCGTCGTTCCCCGTAGAAACTCACGCTGGCGGCCGGACACTATGCTGACCACGTAACATCGCCGGTAAGTACAGGAGACATTGCGCGGTATTCAGGATATTCATCCACTTTGTAGACAATCTGAACGCTTCGCACAGAATGCTTGTTTTCACATTCACATAAATCCTACGCCAATAATTCTTGTTGTTAGTCACTCGATCGCAGTGAACTCACATATAACACGAACTTGACAAAGCATCTGATTCTTCGATATTCATTTCAAATCTCAGTTTCATTGATTTCGTCGTTCCTGTGAACATTACTTGATCATTTTCTAACAAAAATCCTAAACAACGGAATAAGTTTTGATCATGGGAAGGCATCTAATGAGACTCACATTGTTCTTCGACTGGCAATCATGAAAGCAGCTTTCAACTCTCTATTGCTTATAAACAATGCGGAACAAACTATTCAATTCTAATGCACGATAAATATTTGTCAAACGCAATTCCAGCTAGAATGAGACAGATCCGTATAAAGCCGGGCGAGACACGCTATATCAATATTGAAGTACAAGTTGAAAGGAAGTCGCTCAGATGATTGTGTTGAACTCTCCAATTCTTCTCGGATTATTGAAGCTCTGATCACCAAATGTTGATCGAATCGATAAGCATCATGACTAATGAGACTCTTTCCATCCATGTGAGCGAGCATTCAATCGGTCAGTTTGTGGGTAAATCCATTTTATATAACAAAATTTTCGACAATTTTTCACGCTGAATCTGAAAATTATAGTGGCGACCACACTAAATGAGTATTTTTTACAAGTTTTGTATTTGCACTATATATTACCAGCAAGCTTGCCGCTGGGATGAATTTCCAGCTAAATCCCAATGAAAATTTCCATTGGGATCCTAATAGATCCTAATCCCAACAGAAATCCCAATAGCAAGCGTTAGAGCTAAAATCGTACGCAAGTTGACCCCAAGCTGCATCGGGGCTTGCCGCTTATGCCTACCATGTGTGACACTTTTGAATTGACGAAGGCCACGGACGTACGCCTAAAACTATATCGGCCTTCATAGTAATAGGGGATTTAATTGATTTTATGCAATTATGCATAATAGGCCTACTGTATGGCTAAATTTTGCACCGAAACTGCTTTCACCTAAGAGCTTGAGATTATAGGGGACTACGTGTATAGCTGATATGTATGTACGAGCTACAGACACACTTGGTATTAATTAAGCCCATAGCGGATGATGCAATGCTAATAAACAGATCGCCACACGGGCTCTTTTTGAAGCCACTGCTCCTGCGCAGTGTGACACTGTTACAGCGTCATAATATTAACCGCTTCAATCAATGCCTCATACGCACGCGAAAAGCACGAGTCGAAGAACAAGAAGGCCTCCGAAATAAGCAACTAGAGAAGTTAAAGCCATAGAGTAGGGTTCAAGTTGACTGTGCCAATTTGTGTGAATCACACGAAGAACTCTCATTGCTCGAATTAGAGAAAGGCAAAGTCAGACTGGAGACACAGCAAGATAAACAGCTCAGTACAACCCGAAAAGATTTGTAACGTGCTGACTAATGTCAACGATTACATGCATATTTTATTGGGAGAGGGCTTATTGGGATCTATAGGGATTTATTGGGATTGGGTGGATTTTTGGTAGCCCAATCCCAACCCAATTCCAATAGCTATTGGGATCCCAATCACAACGGCAAGCCTGATTGCCAGGTGTCTTCGGACCGATAATTTTGTGTTCTCGGTCAGATGGACATTTTCTACAAAGGAAATAATTCAGAAAACATAGCTGATATAGTTGAGAGCCATGTGGACGGTAAATGCAGATAGTGAGAGAAAGTTGCAGCGCTTCATTTTCATTGGCTATTGCTATCTGACTCTGCGATTTCATTGGAGTGAGCGTGTTTTTGTATTTCGAAAAGGCTCGTGACTTTAAGTGGAAAGTTCCACTAACTAAATTTTCCTAGATTTTTGATATGTTGATAAGGGATTTTTTCTCTACAACATGAGCACACTCCTGAAACTATTGCAGGGATGGTCCGCAACTTCAGGGCTTGTGTCACATTTTGTCACATTTCGGAAATGACAAATTGTCACATTTTGTCACATACCAAAATTCAATTTTGACATGTGAAAATACATCCTAGGCGCGCAATGCAGTTCCACAGCGCAAGCCTATTCCTTTATTTCTTTATCTCTGGTATTTGGTACCTGGAGCTTAAAATATAGACATCGATCGACTCATTCTACGGTCTAAATGCAACAGCGACGGAAAAGCTCTTTTCACTTAACCTCTGTACTGAATTTCATATCATTAAGATTAGTACCTGCGTATTGTGTACATCAAAGGTATTACACAATCCCATCCGAACTAATGTACATGATCAAGAGGCTGATATCAACAGTAGAGTAATTCACAACGTATCCATATTTACAAAAATTGGAATAACAACAATATGATACGCCTATTTTCATTTATCTACATATTCATAAAAATCATAGATACATTCTCAAAGAACATTCAACAAAATAAGGTCATCTCATTTATCTGTAAAGGTCCATCTTATCTGAAATATGTCAAAGTTTCAAGAAATTAATTCATAATGTCATCAGATGTAAGTAGACCCGGCCAAATGTCGACAAATACTCAGTAGAATTTCATTTTGTCACGTTTTTTCGAGATTCCTAAATTGTCACATTTTGTCACATCGGACCATCCCTGCCATTGCAATTGGTGGCGGATTGAAATACATATTGCCAGAGTATGTTCAAAACATACACAATTTTCAAACAAGCTACTTGAGTCTTGAAAAACCTGTAACTCCAAAAATACTTGCTATCATATTTCATGTGATTGATTTTTGTGAGAGAAAATGTCTTCCATTAGGGCCCTATTCCGAGCAGGCATCTGAGTCCCTACATTCTAATTTCAAACCATTTTGGTTGAAATACCAGGTGCCTCTCAATCATCCCACATTTTCTCAAAGACTTCTCCAAGCAGTGCGTGAGTATAATAGTCGACATATTTGAGTTATCTGCGGAAAAAATGACAATCAATTTATTCTAACTTGTTTTATTTTGCATGTTGCAGTTGCGTTACAATACGGAAATTGAGCGCGAATTTTGTATTTTTGTGCTTGTGCTTTTACTACCAATAGATCAATCATGCCATGATGTCTTTTATGAAGTTATGAAAAAACTTGGACTCTATGTAGGCTCACTTATAACACTAGTACATGAAGTGATTACAAATAAGACCGCTGTGCACCAGTGACAACTCTGGAACATAGTTGCTGGTCAGTAGACATTATTTTCAGTAGTCAAGAAATGCATTCCAGCTCAAAATTATATTGGACAACTGCTGTTCTCTTCAATATTGCATCAATTTTATAAGTAGTATGATAAGCGTTTTCGCCTGTAAATCAGTAGGACAGTTGTCGATTATTTAAAAATTGGTGTCGATGCAATCAGTAAACAGTGTAGATGATTGCTATCTAAAAATTAATCATGGACAATTGTCGTCTTCATCATTAATGCATCATCAATTTTATAAGTAGTATGATAAGCGTTTTTGTCTGTAAATCAGCGAGACAGCTGTCGATTTTTTTAAAATTGGTGTCGATGCAATCAGTAACCACTGTAGATCATAATTGCGCAAGAATTTAACATGGACAATTTTTCGAGGGTAAAAACATTTTAAACCCACCGTGTTGTGCCTGTTCTATGGTGAAAAAAAGTCGGTAATTTAATATCAACGTCACACGTGTGGTCTGTTTTTCCGGGGAGCTATTGTAATCAACCTATATCCTCACGAAAAAATAATTGGTGGGAACACGTGTAGTACAACACTGGTTCCGCACGGCACGCTTATAATAACTGATATTATAGTAAGGGATTGCTTTCAAGGAAATTTTGTATTATGCGACATACGTAGTCTCTTCTACAGACAACAATGAATGAAGAGACGGAAATTTCATATTCCCAAGACTGCTCACCCCAACTGACCAGACACGATGTAAACGGTCTGCAAACAAACTGTGTAGCACCGGTCTATTTTTCAATCCTCCGATTATGCGGATTTCAAGTTTCCAACTATCTCCTTGTCACAAAATTTCATCACTACTCGCTTGTATTCTACTTCTTTAAACTATACTTCGCAGAATGTCTTAGAAAATGCCCTATGTAGTATCAAAAAAGTCCTATATCTGTTTTGTTGTTATTAATTAATTATGATACATTTATTACTTATATTTATAAAATGCTTTTATTTGTCAAAAAATAGAAATCATGACTACATAACTAATATCGATCTTAATAGTAAAAAACAATTAAAATCTTTGATTCATTTACAATAAAATTTCAAAATGAAAAACACAGCAACAATTTGGGGGGAAGCGTCAAAAATGGTGAACTATTATACACCAAAAATGAAATATCAACAGAAAACGTAATGTGTAACACATTCGCAGGATCAGCGCATTCTTGTAAATTTAAAGCGAATGAGCAATTGTGATTAGTAAATTACATATACGTGTACAAACAAGTCACACATCTCCTTGCACGCCATGTACAGTCAAATTTCAATGCAGACTATCTGCTACTTGAAACCAAAGTAATAGGTGTAGGTGTTCTGATATTCGAACCATATCATGGTGGTTTTTACATAGAGGTAACTACGGTAATCAAATGCTTGCCTTGGATATATGATGTCCTTCTCTCTCTCTCTTTAGATGGAAAAATGATATCAATTCGACCTACAAGTTAAACATATAAATCTTTAATGTTGTTGATAAGATTTCTACGACCTCCGTCAACTTAACCGCTACATCACATTCAACTTGTCGACGTGCAGTGTTAGTCATCGAATGTGCATGGATTTCTATGAACAGTGATGGAGTTTCTAGACTGATCCATATTATTAGGAATATTTGAATTAAAACATGCCTCAGTGTCATAATGACGAATCCCAAAACTACGAAAACGTATTGCATTTATCCAAATCGTTCCTCTGGAAATTGTTGAGAGGCAATACGGAACTACAGTACTACGTACACATACTACATTGCGCTGAGACGACCCCTTGAATGCAACCTTACCAACAATACAGATCCATTCACAGACCAAATCTGTAACATGGAAATCCGCAAGTAGTGAAGCAGGACACGATCATGTATAATTGTCATGAATTGTGCTCCTTCGAATGCATTAGAGTAAGTACTATCTCCTACACAGACAATAATCGAATAAAGCGATATGACATCTACATTACAGGCATGAGAACAAATGCTTCCTCAAAGAATTAATTTTCATCGGCAAAGTCTGATAGTTTCTTCCTGGATTTACCTGCGCAAATTATCTCTCCAGTTTCTCTGATAATGAAACAATCGAATCAATCATGGATTTCTCCAATGACTTCATCCACAGAAAGACATTGTCTTGATTAATGACTGTACAACGTCATTGAACCTCTCTTGCATTCACGAGAAGATTAATGTTCGCTAATTTCAAATCTATCTGCAAATATCAACTTCACAGTGACCTCAACCATGTTTATCCATTAAAAGGAGCACTGCCAATCTTCGATAGAAAAACTCGACATTGTCGGCGACGCTAAGTTTCATAAGTTAGAGACTTGTGTCTTGAGAGATGAATATTTCACCTCTATTCTCGCCGTCAATTATTCACAAGTCTGCGGTCTACACGAAAAGACGCCGTGTTAATGCTCAATCCAATTTATCAAAGTTCTACATGACATGACCTCAACTCTGCCGAGAACGTGAAGTTGAACCCGTCCGTCTTATCTTGATGAAGAAGGAATAAAAGCACGCATGATTCATTCAGCGGTTATCTCCAGCCTTTGTGGTCAACTGGTCAACATGCTAGCTGTCAAACCACGAAGTACCGGGCTCAAGACCGACCCAAATCATCATTGGGATTCGTCTGGAAGGACATACAGATTGAAAGTGAAAGGTGCCGGGCTCAAGACTGACACAAATCATCATTGGGATTCGTCTGGAAGGACATACAGACTGAAAGTGAAAGGTGCCGGGCTCAAACCTGACACAAATCATCATTGGGAGTCGTCTGGAAGGATATGAAGACTGAAAGTGCAAGGTGCCGGGCTCAAACTGCCACCAAGGAACTAAACGCCTAAATTGTTCAAGTCAGAGGATATCTTTCTATCCTTAGCCCACGCCATCTGGCGAACTATTAGTTACAAGTTCGCAATCTTGACAACTACAATTGCAATCAAATGAATACATGTGTTTATATCTGACTCTCACGCTATGACTTTGATGAAAGCATGGACGTTAAGTACTGCAAGTATTGCCGATACGTCCGCTAAACGACACAGAAAAACACGTTATAGACGAATCTGCCACGTCAAATTTATTCTGACAAATTTGTATAGCACTGTACCCAAAAGGCTCACAGCGCTTAAGCGCACAGTCACGTCACAAATTACACAGTTATCATAAAATTTAAGAAAAAGAATTTAAGAGCAGAAGTTTCTTCAAACGACGCTTGAAAGTTAACTAACTGTTGGAATTTCTGAATTTCTGATAACTGCATTTCTTCTATCATCGGGGATGCAGTTCCACACAGAGGGTCCATAGAAGGAAAAAGCACGACCTACCCTGGATGCTGTTTTGATGAGGCACCTTCAATAAGCAGCGGTCTTCAGATGATCGAAGAGAACGTGAGGGAATATATACCTGATTAACTGATTAAGGTACACAGTCGAATTCGAGTGAAGTCCTTTGTAGTCCTTACTCGATTGAAATGTCTTTAGCATTCTTATTACTCGATTGGAATGTCTTCAGCATTATCGTCACTCGATTGCAATGTCCTTAGCATTCTCGTTGTTCGATTGTAATGTCTTTAGCATTCTCGTTGCTCGATTGAAATGTCTTTAGAATTCTCGTTACTCGATTGAAATGTCTTTAGCATTCTCGTTGCTCGATTGAAATGTCTTTAGCATTCTCGTTACTCGATTGAAATGTCTTCAGCATTCTCGTTGCTCGATTGAAATGTCTTTAGCATTCTCGTTACTCGATTGAAATGTCTTTAGCATTCTCGTTACTCGATAGTCGCTTCTTCATGGACATCAATGTGAACGACATTGGAAATCAATACAAACTCAAGTCTGAATTCTTAAGAGTAAGATTGAATGCTTTCTCATCACTGCATCACTGACATTGATATTAGTTGAAGACAGCAACTCCACCCATTCTAAGACAATCTATTCGTTCAGTTACGAGAAAAAGATTGATGTCGACAAAGAAGCATCCTAATTAAGGAAACAGAAGATTTCCAGACATTTCACGGCTGCGGAGACCTTGACACACACTTTCATCTTCACACACTTAGATCTCATGAAGTTCGCTCAAACAACTTTTGCATAAAGTTTTGACCATGATCACTTCATCTGAACAGCTTTTGTTCTAGTTTGTCCTCAAAAACATGGATTACATAATCTGACAAAATAGCACCCTGCTCACGGAATTAGATTGCTTGAGCGTGTCAGTTTGCTAGAAGTGCAAACTGAAACAAAAATATGGCACTTGCAGAAACTTACTAAGAGGGCAAAATGAAAATTTTAATACCTTACAGAGATACGTAAAAAAAGTCGTGCGTCGCTTGCGGATTGCTCTGAATTCCTTAAAAATGTTGCGATCGTCACGATTCCTTCAGATTCGAAGAATTCAGATCATTGCACAAATGGGGTTTTCTCGATTATGTTGATCACCATTAAAAAAAGATAGCAGGCGCTCGAAAAAATGTTCACACACTTCTCTGTAGAACTTGATATGGTCCACGTCTCTTTGCTATGTGATCCAGTTGATAGCAGACATTGAAACTTCGCACAATTTGACGTGTTTAGTGTTGATTTGACGACTATCATTATCATGATAGCCTGGAAATTGTATTTGTGTGAGTGTCCAAAAAATACAATCATTATCGTATCAGTAAAGGAGTCCGTTAACTATTTACTTATCAATGTAGTATTTCGGGAATTATGTTAGAATGAACGGTCTCTACAAGTATTCTCAAAACGATTTCGCATTCTAACTGCAGCATATAGACTCCCAATGGCCTTCCCAGGTCGAACCCTCAAGCCTGGGGGAAAGAAGAGACGATAAACGACATCAAATTTGTCAAGAGACACAAAAGAGTCGATCAAATATAGAACGTTTGTGTACTTTCCTTTTCCTTCCATAGCTGACAAAGCTCACAAACAAACTATGATCGTGAAAATATTAACCGAGCAAAAATCCCGGACAGAAAAGCACTCAAAAATACCCGCCGCAACAAAGTACCGGTCGACTAATGAAAATTGTTAGATGCTTCTAGTGAGACCGAAATGCATTTTTTTAGTTAGATATACATTAATCAACTGAAATTTGTCAATAGACGCGAAAATTTTTTTTCAGTGTATTCACAGCTACATTATATTTGAAATTCAAAAAAGTCGAAAAAAAACTAATTTTACCGTTTTTCATCAGGTTAATTCAGTCACTCGTTTGTAGCTGGTCTGTTGTTGTACCCAAATACAGATGACGCGAATTCTTGGAATTTCTTGCGCCGGTGGGTGCAGCAAGCAAGGCTAATTGATACTATGTTGATGAATCACGCGCAAACTTGTTCATCGATCAAGGATTCAATGTATGACTTACCACATCTGCGGGATAATTACATTTTGCTGTAGGTCTGGTCTCAGATAACTTGCTTCGTTTATTGAACAATTGAACTGACTGTGACAGCTAGCTAAATCCCAAACATCAATCTGCACAAATGCGTTGAATCCTTTTTTCGAGTGTGCCCAGTGTACATAGACTCATTTTAACTTCAGTTTGCAACATTTGCATTTGAATTAGATCGTTTCTGTTCAGTTTGAAATACAAAACTTCTTGGTGTCCGAATTACCCCATTTTTTCTTTTTCTAAGTACCCCTCGTAGAAATTATCCAGACAAATTTCTACAAGGCTTGAGGTTACCGGGTCATTACATATTGTAAATAACGCCCCATTTGCGGTTCATGTAGGATTATAGGATCATAGCATCATTACAAAATGACAAAAATTTTAAAAATCCCTTAAAAAGGTGTTCAAATTACCCCCATTTTACATTACTATCTTCATAACTATCCTATCACAAAGTAAACTGTCTGTTAGCAGCAAAATATTGTTTATCAAATCATGCTCTAAGTAAAACAATATTCATATTGAAAGTACTTTTAAAAAACTACATATCCATTCCATTGTCGAGGACACGCACTGGTATATAAACAAAATATTCACCGTGCATGCATTTGCAAACATGCACGAGCTCAGCAAACATTCTTTCAAATGACAAAATGGCAAAGACTCCTATTCTCCTCTTCTTGGAAGAAAAGATTAATTATACTAGCACCCAATCATCGACAAGAAAGTTGTATGTATAAGTATGAATCATGCATATATTTGGAAACATCTCCATGTTTCTTTCTCTACAGGAATCACAATTCACACATCCGCATTCATTATTATTACCAGGCCAAGCTCACACTTGCTTTTGGTAAGATGTAACCCACTACTACCTCCCACAATATCATTTCTATTTTTCTGTGTGAATTTTAAGCAATTTTGTGATGTTCTTCCTAGTCTGATGATAGCTACGGATAGAGGCAGAAATATATTGCATCTCAGAGAAACAAGCATTGTAAAATACCCGCAACGTACTGCGTGACAAAAAAATACTATGCAAAAAAATGGTTATGCAAGAAAGGGCACATAGAAATTTATTTCAGCGTAAGATCGACTTAGAAATTTAATAGCGCCCACTGATTAGTCATCATCATACTTTTTACGTTGACTTTCCGCCGTTGACTGGGTTGGACGATTGCCTCTGATGGCAGTTCGCCAAAGTAACAAAATCTGTTCACCACTTCGTAGTACTGACGTGCTACCTCCACACCACAAAGCCACTTGACCATTTTTCTTTCGGCTCTTATCAAATTCATTTTGTTTTCAAGCCCATGTTTCACTACCATACAGCATGCTGTTTCTTCCACACACGTCGTACACTTGCCCCTTCATCCAAAGAGGTGCCGCTAGTGATGTCAGAAAAGGCAACAGCTCGTGGAATCGTTTCCAACCACATCGTATCCGTGTAGACACAGCTGCATCCGCTCCATCACCACTATCCAACATGTCACCAAGGTAACAACATCTGCTCACCACTTCCTAGTGCTGACCTGTTACCTCCACTTCTTTTCCGTCATCAATTTTCGTAACTGATGGTATGTTACCCTTACATTGCTTGCATACGAGCTACTGTTATGATTAACACACCACCTCTCACACAACTACATCTCTTGTGTATTCAACTGCCGCAGTCTATGCATCTTATGGAATTTACACCGACTCCTTTGCCACACACACCACATGGATACATTCGACCTATCTGAGCAACTTGCTCCATCTTCCGATGCCATCATCTTCGTCTTGTCGCTGTTCACCTTCAAGTCTTTCGCCTGCAAACATGTCCTCCGTATTTCAACTTTTCCCGTGAGTTCCTCCTCGCTGTTTACCATAACCACCAAATCGTCGGCAAAGAGAACTTCCCATGGCAAGCCTTCCCTAGCTTCAGATGAGATCGTGTTCGATCACAATAGAGAAAAGGAGAGGACTAAGCACAGAACCTTGGTGTACCCTACGGTCACTTTAAAGCTGCCACTTTGTCCACATCCGAATGTCATAGCCGTTCTCGCATCCGTGTAAACAGCCATAACAGCCTTTACCAGCCGTTCATCAACTCCAGTTCTTCGGAGAGACCACATAACTTTTCTTGGCACATGGTCGAATGACTTCTCAAGATCCACAAAACAGAAAAACAAATGGGATTTCTTTGCCAAATGCTTCTCTTGGAGCTGCCTGACAATAAAAATAGCATCCGTGGCTCCCTTCTCCGGCATGAAGCCAAATTGCATCGAGTTGATGTTAACCTGCGCTCTTATCCGTCTCTCTAACACTCGTTCATATACTTTCAGTGCATGTTCTGTTAGCTTTATTCCTCTATACGACCGCCAACTGAGAGGATCGCCTTTTCCTTCGAAGATTGGTTTCAAAACGCTCATCTTCCAGTCAGATGGGATGCGACCTTCCAAAATCTCATTACACAGGATCGCAAGCCACCTTGAGCAATGATCTCCAGATGCTGACATCATCTCCACTGTCACACTAGACGGACCTGCTGCTTTTCCAAGTGATGATTCTCTCAAGGCACTTTTTGAAACTCCGAAATCTCTACGCGACAACGTGGTCCCTGTATGGGCGCACTTTCTGCAACTCCATCCTGATCGTTCTGTATGTTCATCAGCCTCTCCATATGCTGCTTCCACACATAAAACACCTCTTTCTTGACAACGATGTTTTCGTCCTCATTTCTCATGCATGTTGGACCAATGACGTCTCTACTTTCCTTCGCCTTTTGTTTTGCAACTTTGAAGAATCTCTCCCTCCCTTTCTCGTTGATCATCTTCTTTGCTAACTCTGCAATTTTCCTCCTGAGTGTTCCACACAATTTCCTCGCTTTCTGTTTCGCTGTCAAGCTTCACGATCTTCGTAGGCACCAAACTTTTTCCACTCAAGCCAGAGGCAAGGCTTTACAGCGCTTGCTACTTCCTCGCACCACCACCTTGTCTCTTGTTACCTCGCTGGACCTTTCGTACGCCCACACACCTCTTGTTGTTTGAAGCCAAATTTTCTTCATGCTGCACCATTTCTCCTCCACACCTGACGCATTTGCAATCTCAGGCTTCCTTTTGACGACCTTTTCCATGAACAAGGCACCAATTTCTGGCTCCATTAACTACCATACCTTGAGTCTTGGTACAAACTTCTTCGAATGAGTTCTCATTCTCATATGGATGTCTGCTATGACAAGGCGGTACTGAGACACACACCCCTCACTTGCAATCACCTTCACATCCTTCCGGTCTTCCCTCCTTATATCATCACATAATCTATCTGGCCGCAAGCATTCCCTGATGCATACGTAACTAGATGGTTAGTCGACTTCTAGAAAATAGTGCTGCACGCTACCATTTGCGTTGCACTCCCGAACTCCAAAATACTTTCACCCTCAATGTTTCTCACAACATTTCCAAAGCCTCCGTGGACACCCTCGAAACCGTCAGCATTGCTTCCGTGTCCATTTAGATCACCTTCAAGAAAGATAGTCTCTCGGTGGTATATAACTTGAAGTTTCATGCATCAAGTCCCAGAATTTTCCTTTCTCCTTGCTCCTCCCAGGCCGAATACGATGACCCATTACCAGCTTAACCATCAAGATTCTCTCATTGACTCTCGCCACGCTTATGACTTGTTCGGCCAGTTTTTCTGTAACAAGTACACCAACTCCCGACGCTCCATCCGAACATCCTTGCCAAAAGAACTTGTACCGAGACTTTGAAGATCCCAAACATCGAGCACTACATCTTCTCCATCTGGTCTCTTGGACACAACACACCTCAACTTTCCTTCTCAACACCTCAACCACCTTGCCTGACCTCTTCGACATACTGCCCACATTCCATGAGCCATGTCTCATGATAACATATGCACTATCTTCCCCGGAGATTCTTTTTATCCCCTCACTACTTAAAGATTGCCGGGTACTGAGGCCATTTCATTTGGAACTGTCATTTGCATCATTGAGTAATTGAAGCAGAATTTTTCCAGCCGCATGCCCTTGCTGACTTCAACCACAGTTATAAGCTGTGGGCCTAGCCTTTCGCAATCAATAGATCGGAATAACTACAAGGCAGCAGGATCAACAACACTCAAAATACAAGTATCGCAGCAGCTATAGCTTTCCTAGCTATTCTCCGCCGACGCCTCCGACTTGCTTGGCACTAACACTTCGATACAGGAGTGGAGACCAGGACTACCAGTGGGACTTATTCCGGTGCCATCGGGCCCAGACCTGGGGTAAGGTGCTACTCCTCCTCCTGAGATCGGGATGCATTTTTACGTCATGCCCAGTACTGATAATTGCTGATAATAAATATCAGGATGACCACTTCAGGAGGACCGAAAATCGGACCATAAGTCTGTCCCACAATGACGTCACATAAATTTTAAATTTTGATGGTTTGACTATAGTAGTACTTATCCAAATGAAATGTATACAAAGAAAAACATAGAATATCATGAAAAATCTCATATAAAACAAATAAATATAGGCAGTAATTCAGCTAAATGCTGCAAAACAAAATGCAAATACGACTCCCAGTCATGTCGAGAAAGTTTTAACAATAAGCTGAATGAATCGGCAAATATCAAATCACAGAATTAACTACATGTAGCACATTTGCAAAATAATTTAAAGAGACCGAATTTGAAATACCAAATTGTAAATATAAATAAAATATACGTCTGCTTCTTTATGGAAAGCGGAAAAATATGAAAAACAGATTGCATAGTTGATTGACTTATACAAAATAATTATCATATCAAAATAAATCGGTAATTTCAACCCATGAATTACATATTTGGCAATTTCGGACCATTTCGGACCTTCCCCCGAAATTCTGACCACATCGGACCAATTCGGACTGGTCCGAAAATTCGGACCAAGTGGTCACCCTGTAAATAGTAATGACAAGTGTTAAGTTTTTCCGTCACGCAGTATATATATCAGATAGATGCAAATTACTGTCCTCTAATGATGTCGACACACGTTTCCGCAATGTCTGATGGATAGAAAACATCATTTTAAGTTTTAATAAAGAGTAGTTGTTGGTTTCAATTTTAAATACACAATATCAACATCCCCTATTCGTGTCCAACTTAGCATTATCGGCATTTTATATAATAATAGTTCTACTTCGCATGACAGTATTTACCTTGCGATAGTAAAACTGCAGATGTTATATACAGAGCTGGAAAAATTCCACTGAAATTTTTAAATTCCAATTCCAATTCCGGAGCAGAAATTTCAATTCCAAATCCAATTCCAATTCCAGTCGAAACAATTCAATTCAATTCCAATTCCATAATAAGATTCAATTCCGAAAATTGCATGTCACGTATAGTGTCTTATGTTAATGTATCTAACGTTTGTTCGTTTCAATCTAACCCATGTGCCCTTATCATATCCTCGTTGTTCCTGTATGCCGCTCCCAGCATCGTTCCTATGTGCGTTTTCATGCTCATAGTTCATATTTCTTGTGTACATGTATATATGTAACCGGTCAGCCTACACCATTTTCGTTTCGTAAACGGGACATTCAATATATCGTGAAAAAAAGAAAAGAAAATTAACGGTCAGCAAAGAATCAAACGCTGAGAGAGAGAGAGATGAGATGCAAATAAATCTATTAATAAACTGACAGAAGAAAGAAATTCAATGTGCGAATAACGTGATTGTTGATGAAAGAACAAACGACAATAAAAATGATATCATGAAATCCGATTAATGGTCCATTTTAAAAAAGGAGATTAAAAATTCCGTGATTAGAACGAAATGTGGTCGGGTCGAAAGCTAACAAGCAGTGATTAATGGAAACTCTTTCAATTTTCAAAAGAAAGTGGTTTTATCGTCAAGTCTCAAAAATTTGTGTAAATTAGAAACGATGAGAAATTGACACAACAACAACACATACGACATCTTTAGTACCTGTTAGAACAACTCCGGGCTCTCGTAGTGTAACTTAACTACAGAAGTAACAACAACAACTGCCTACCAGCGAACAACACATCAGCGAGCGCGATTGAAGATTGACGGTATAAGTGACACTGATATTTATGATATTATTTTGGTATAAGTGAGTCCGATCGAATTGAAGTGAAATCAACTGTTAAGAAGTGAACTGTAAGTGTAAAGTTTTTCTTTTATCGTTGCGTATCGCATCTATATAACTACATGTATAGTCTTAAAAATTAATATTGTTAATTGTTGTGATTGGAAGTTGAATAATAGTTCATGTAATTGAATAATTAATTATTAGAATAATTTGTTGACACTGTCTATATTTTGATTTGAACTGACAGGGTTGCTGCCCTTTAATGCAGCGTTAATTTTCTTCTTTCCAAACCAATTGTTTTTCGTGTGTACAACAATTAAGTTAATCTCCAATTTTTGTGCTTATCCTATCAAGAACTAAATTCAACAATTGCTTTATTTTGATTAATTATCTTACTTGATAAATAACTAAATAACAGATTGAACAAAGATGATTGTCTTTTCATTGTCTGCTTAATCGCTGAAATAACAGAGAGTCCGGGGCTGTAGGCCCATCGAAGTCACCCCTTTATTAACCTAAACCCTTATTTAACAATAGAATAAAACTACGTCTTTCGATCTACCTCTCTCTCTTTTATCTCTGCGTGCAGTTAAGACAACAGTCGAGTACTGTGATTTCAATATTTGTACAAATAGATTTATCACAGGTCTATCGAAAAAGTGGAATTGAGGTATATTAAGGTCAATTCCAATTCCAATTCCAGTGGATTTAAATATCGTCAATTCCAATTCCAATTCCGATGAAAAATGGAATTAATTCCGGATCGGAATTAATTCCAATTCCGACTTTTCCAACTCTGGTTATATACTTTTTCTCGATCGAAGTAGAAGCTAAATTTATAATAGAGACTTCCAACTTGATTGAATACTTTGAATATTAAAACAACATCGTGTGCCATGCTGAACCTCTGGCGTGCTATGATGAGCCTATCGCGTGCTATGATGAGCCTATCGCGTGCTATGATGAACCTATCGGGTGCTGTGATAACAAACCGTCTATTATGAGAGCCTATCGGATGCTATCAGGAAGGAAAAGTGCATTGATGATTTTGAAACTCATTCACAGTACTAATTAGATTATCATTTGTTAACATCAAAATTCATCTGAAAAGATATTATATTAGCGAGAAAAAGATCTATCATGGTGCTGTCCGCATTCGAGGTCACACCCCCCTCCTTCTCCAAGAATGATGATCTCTACTGAATCTCCTGTCCCCACAGTAGTTGTGGTTCAACTAGATACCAGACTGTCCTCTGTGCGGATTATCCATGTAATTAGCGCAAAATTCCTGGATAATCCCAGGCGGACTTTGTACAATATTTTCTCGTGATATATCCATGCACTGCGCCAGACGGATGGGTAATATTGACTACTTCCCACTTCAAGGCTGCCATTGGAGTCACAACTACGGCAGATTCAAATTGCTTTACCAATATCGAGCGATGGGTTCTCATTATGATGGAAAGTTATTTCTCTAAATAATAATGGACGTGCACCCTGTAGGACATCAGGAAAGCTACAAAGGCAATTTGGCTCTACCGAAGTGCTAAGTGCGTGACTGTCCAGTTTGTGGAAAACAGGATAATTTTAGTTGATAATAATTGCTCTCTCTTCTACTTACGAGTGCATCTCTCGTCATCTTGTACTCTCATGACGTCATCAATTTTGTCTAAATCCGTTGAAACTATCCGCAAGTTGTCACAAAATGTCAGATGATTGCATCTAAATAGAATTTCAATTTCAATTCTGAAATTGATTCAAACTGGATTCGTCTTAATGAATTATAGGCAATTGTGTTGTCTACGAATTATCATTTCAACCAGTGAGAGTTTTCATTTCATTATCTTTTATATATCCATTTTGCTTATAGGTTATTGATATTGAGATAAAATGAAAATAATTTGAATTTATGATTTAAAATGAATTGATTGTTACATTTTCTCTGCAATATACCATCGCACTCAATGTTAACTCAAATGTTGACTTTTCACACAGTCTACCAACATATCGAAAGCAAGTTAATCTTCCTACCCTCTTCTGCAGCCTGTCCTGCTCTCCTACAGACTGATCTGCGAAGAGATAAAAAGGCTAAACTTCTTTTCAGACATTCCTGACGATAATGACGTGCGCATAGACATACCAATCTCAATCATTCCCTGATCACCATAGCACGTCGCCAAATAAAGTTCTCTACGCAACTGGCTGCTTCATAGCATTCAAACTCGTTGAATATATTGGCCCTCACACTACGGAACCGGGCATTTAAGATATCTCACTCGTGGAACGCTACAAAGAAGGAAACATGCACTAATTGTAGTAGTAAATAACTTCAGTAAATCGCCGTTCTTGATTTTCTTGTAAATGAGAAATCATTATTTGTCACTTGCTCTGACAAAGCTGATTTTGTTTAATTGCTGCAATTAAATCGATATCAAGTGGCATAAAAGGTCCACTACTCAGATTATAGGCACTGCACACTTACTGGGCACTGCTTTCATGTTGAATATACACGAAATCCACATAATGGACCAATTCATTGCTACTCTTAGTGAGCAAATAATTCAACTTAACGAAAGTGCTTATGCAGTACCATCGACTAATTAATTTTTAGGAAGTACAAAATGATTATTCAATATAGGCACCACATCCTGGAAGAGTTGAAGAACTGTAAGGACAAATAATATCTCCACTCTTCACGTTAAATCAATCGACAAGCATGCAGTTCAGTCATTGGGCTTTTGCTATTTATAATCTTTTTAAATGACCTTCCTTTGTACCATCTCCTGAAAACTATGTGAATATGTATGCAGACGATACGGCAATCAACGCATCTGGAGGCTCACCTGGAGAAGTAAACTATAGACTGAAAACGGCATTGAGTGAAACAATTATTTAGTGAGAAGACATAAAATGATCCTGAACCGAAATAAGACAAAAGTAATGGTGATAACAACGCGACAGAAAAGACAAAGACTACTTACCAACTTGAATGCAACAGAAAGTGATGCTGATCTAGAGATTGTCAAGCTTGGCAAACTTCTGGGTGTAATAGTCGATCATGATTTGACTTGGAGTCAGCAAATTAACAATGTCTGCAGAAGACTGAATGGCCACATAGCGCTATTGAGACGGATTAAGACATTTCTACCGACAAATGTCAGAAAAATTTTCTATTCCTCCTACATTCAATCTTGCACCGACTACTGCCTGACAGTAAGGGACTCAGGTAACACACTGCAGCGAATTGAGAGGCTACCAACTCTTGCTGTACGCGTTATGTCCGATTGTTCAAAAAGACCAAGCAGGAAACCACTCTACAGGGAATTGAAAGTGATGTCTATCCGAGAAACGGTGGATTTCAAGCAAGTCACACTGGTATACAAAACCATAAATAGCTTGGCCCCAGTATATTTGCAAGAAATGTTCACAAAGCGGACTGCTCAAAGTTACGTTACACGAGCGATATCTGCCGGAGAACAAAACAAAACTGAGAAAGAACATTCTTCGATGTAAAGGTCCGAAGCTTTTCAACCTCAGCAATCGAAGTATCAAAGAGTGTGACACGATCCGAAGTTTCGAAAGACAAGGCTTCGAACATTTCTTTGCGAATTTTTGAACGTTTATCTGACGCTTCTCTCCCTGCTTTTGAAAATTTCGCTTACTTTTACGTTGTTGTTTAGAGGACCATTCCAAATTAGCTATGCTACAAATGTCATCCTTTTAATAAAAAGAATTTATTATTATTATTATTATAGTTCCTTCAGCTAGAAAAAAATGAAATACTACAAAATACACTTACAAATTATTATCATTATTGAGGTGTTATTGTGGTCTCCGTGGCACAGTGGTTAAGTGCTTGGCCTAGCGATCTTTTGGTCCAGAGGTCGAGTCCCGTCGAGTGTCATTGGAAGTCGGCAGGAAGGGCATCCGGACTAAAAGTACTACAACGCTCCATAAGTCTGACTATGTCAGCACCATCCAAGCCCCAAGTATGGGGAGTAGTGACGTAAAAGCTTCATTGAGGTCATCAGAAGAAACTACGTAAAAACAATAGTGAACGCATGATAATTATCTATCGTACTTTCTTCCTTAACGTTTGCTTACATCTTCCAGTTACCATTATAATGATAAACGACACGTCATTAACTGTTATTTAACATGATTAATGAAAGTTGTTCACAAAGATTTTGCTAATTAAGTCATGATCAGTATTGAGAAACAATGAAGATTGAAGCTCAAAGTGAAAATAAATGAGTATAACTACAAACAAAAGGAAGTTCACAGATTCTAAGTTTAATAAATTGTCTGATAGTTAATTGCACGTCTCTTGAAGTTCAAAGGTAGCATTGCTCTTAGGCTCAAACCTACTACTTAAAATAACCTGCTAAGTCGATCACTGCAACTTGCAGTGTTGCAAAATATTACAAATCGTTAATAACAACTGAAACAAAGGAAAAAGATAAGAAACTGACATTATTTATTCAATGAAATTCAAAATTGACTATCGCAAAGAACACCAAGAATAATGGAACTGTTCAAAATAACGATGAAATGTCAATTCCTGCATCAAAAATTGACTGTCTTTTATGATAAAAAATTCATTGAAGAAAACGACTTCGAAACGCCGAAAGTTATTCATGGCAGAAATGTGCATTTTTTTAAGACTATCGTTATTCTAGCATGAAACGATTTTGAATCTTTCTTAAGGCGACATGTTCTCTCCTTTGTCAAGTTGGTGCAAACCAAACAATTCAGCACAATTTCGGCTTCAATTTTATACCTGAATTGCAAATTATATTAATTACTAATATACTGCAAGTATATCAAATAATTTAATTGCATATTCCTACCCAATCAAAATCCCACAGGTTAATTTTTTCCTTCAATTTCACGCAGTTTCGTAAAAATTTCCTGAATTGCAGAAATTCCGCAGCAATAACCCATCTCTCTCTCTGTCATCAAAACTTATCGGAGACATGAAGAAAAGAAATATCTATAATTTAGCGCAACACGTAACTTTTTTTGAAAAAATACTTTCGCTCTGCTTTCCTGATGCATATTGCGTGACCTGATTTAAACGTCAACGAAACACGAAATGAATGATTTGGCCCTATGCATTGCGAAATTATCACTAGAACCTATACTGTGCATTCTGTGCATACCTACCAACTGAAAATACAAGTTGATTTAAAAATACAGACCTTGGTGAGAAATACAGACCAAGTGGAAACCCCGTTTAACTCATAGCGCACACGTGAACAGATGGGTGAGTGTAATTCGTTGGCTTCGGACGTTCTGCAATTCATTTATCGCTTGTCTTTCTTCACCTCTTGTTGAAATGCATGGAAGACCTGCTTGCTTTAGGACAACGTCTTGTGTCTTGAATTGAAAATTTCTCATCATTAATTTCATTGGCATGAAAGGAAACAGGATAAGGAAACTCGAGGTCGTCGCTGATAGAGAGGTATCAACAGATGAGAGGTCAGCTGCTATCATTGTTGGCAATGAATGTCAGCAGCGAAATATTGAAGTGATCTCTCACCTCAAAATACAAACGGAAATCCTCTTCACAACGATTCTGCTGCTGAAAACACTTGAACAACCGAATTTATGAGTCTTCATGTGAGCTGAGAAACTCTATCTACTTTTACATTAAATACATCGGTTGTTTTTCAATCTGTTTTCGGCCAATTTTGGATGACTATGGGCAAGGCCATTTCTTACCGTATCGTGAATATACTAAGCAATTAGGCGGTTTCATCAAAACAATACCAATCAAATACCGTAAATCGGGAAATTTGCGTGCCGCTTAATTTATTACACCGAACCTGGTCTCGCGGGCCACAACCTCTTAACAATTTTGGAGAAATATTGGAAGGGCTCATAACTTCAATGTATTATTTACTGCTAATGCGGATTATGTTGAACAGAAAAGTGATCGAAGCAAAGAAGATCAAAATGCATTCAAAATTATGTTATTGGTCAAAACATTGTCAGTTTTACAAAAACCGATGTATACATTGTCCGTCGCACATGACAGAATTTTTGAAAAGCAGCTGTGGGTTGCACCAGATGGATTCGTAGGCCGCAAGTTGCCCCTTGAGCTAATGAATTTCGACTGCATTATCAAATGTGTATTTAAAACCAGCCAATTGGATGATTTTGGATTTGCGCAAGCTGAAATCAGTCAAACTTGTTGGAAATAGACTCGCATGTATGATGTGTAATCCATCTATAGTCTACGAACTGTAATGTTCGTCATTTGTTTCGCAATGTTTGTTACAAATGATGCAGTACTGAAGTAGCCAAAGGTTTGTCTTCCTCTTGTTTTACAACCATCGATGATGTAATAAAATGAAAAAATGCGTTTTGTTTTTACACTGCCTATGAGAGTTTTGCTTGGCACGGTTCTACACAGAGAGGTTAAATAGAAATACAGAGGAAATGCTTTCACCGACTTTATCTTGAATTTTTTCAGTTTCATGTTCTCCTTTGGAAATTTATCCCGATATATTGACTATAATGATAGATAAATTTACTTCCTGAAATTTGTTGCAGCGAAATTAAAACTGTCGCGGATAGTCCCCGGTTTGTAATATCCTAATCTCTCTGGATTTTCAGTTTTGCACAGTATTCGGAAGTCTATTCTGAGAGCACGAAGATTTCTATTTCGATAACAAGAATACGAATTCTGCAGTTTCGCATTCGAAATAGATATCTTGTTAAGCAAAATAGAATTTTTATTTTCTGAGTCAGATATCTTTACAATTCACAACAGAAATCTTGCTGTTTAAAATAGACTTCTAAATAGTGCAGGTGATGTGATTTCTGTTCCTCCATATAATCTCCGCATCCATTGTATCCATTCCCCTAATTCCGAGTATCGGATTGTTCCTCCTCCTTTCTCGCAAATTCTCCTTGCCAACTCTACAACTTGAGTACTTGCATGTGAATTAAACTCGTCATTGTTCCAACGAGCAGAGATAATTAATACAAGGCGGCAGCATTGCATGCACTGATAACAAGAACATATGAATGCACTTGTGAGCAGCACGGCTGTGAACTGGCATTGTAACAGTCGAAAGTGATTCGAAAATTATCTAAGAAATGTGATTAACAGAAGTCCATCCACCTGTGTGAAAGAGCTTTCTAATGCAATCTTTGCGTGTCTGCGTTGTTATCTCCGCTTCAATAGGTTTGTAAATAGATTAGAACAGTTTTGAGAGCAGCTGGATTATCTAATCTGAAGCTACGAAATTCTTCTGACAATCTGATTAAGATGTTGAATTCTCTAGTCACAAGATTCCATGATGCTATCACTCAGAAGCGGAGATTATTTCAGTCGATTGTTGGTAGAAACTGATGAAGGTGTCTGGGTCACTGCTCCTCACGGTGGAGGATTGGACGGTGCATCTGATTGGGTCACTACTCACACTGAACGTTACATAGTGTAGCTGCATAGGCCACTACTCCTCTCAACAGAGACTTGGACAGTGTAGCTGACAGGGTCACTGCTCCTCACGGTGGAGGATTGGACAGCGCAGCTGACAGGGTCACTGCTCCTCACGGTGGAGGATTGGACAGCGCAGTTGATTGGGTCACTGCTCCTCACGGTGGAGGATTGGACAGCGCAGCTGACAGAGTCACTGCTACTCACGGCGGAGGATTGGACAGCGCAGCTGACAGGGTCACTGCTCCTCACGGTGGAGGATTGGACAGCTCAGCTGACTGGGTCAATGCTCCTCTCAATGATAACTTGGACAGTGTAGCTGACAGGGTCACTGCTCCTGTCAATGCAGGCTTGGACATAGCAGCTTGCTTAATGGGTCACTACTCCTCACGGTGCAGGCTTGGAAGTTCAAGCATACATTCGACAGGAAACTTCGTACTCGTATGTATTAAACAAAAAATAGCAAGTTTCTCGAACATGTCAAACAACAAACAACAAAACCACCTGCACAGCTTACAGTCACTTTCGGACACTGTTGGAAGTTGTGATTGTTACAGCTGGTGACAGCATTCTCTTAAAAATCTTTTATCTGTCTACCTTTGATCGTTTACGGTTGCAAAATGGTCAAACTCTCTTGAACATAACTTTCAATTTTTCTAAAACTTTGGAAGTCATTATTTGATACTCGATATAGCAACTTCAGACGAGAATTGCTTGCTTATAATATGGCCAGACATCTCATCACCTCTATTGAGAAAACGCGGGAGCAAATAGTGTTATATTCCTCCAAGCATCTCAACGTCGTGAAAAGTTGTTAAAAGTACATAGAATAAGTTGTCAACATCATCTAACTTTATGGGACTCATCAAGAGTGCATGATGACATTACAGACGTCACTTCAATTTCTAAGGGACTTCAAAAATATATCTACTACGAATTATTAAGTCAATGATGTGTATTTCAGAAGTCATATTTCAGAGCCATTCACGTCGGACGTGGCGTGGGATGATGCTTCCCCAAGAGTCCAAAATCTTTGAAAAGACGCGTAACCAAGTAATTTCAGAAATAGCTACTGAAATAGCTCACGGCTTGCATAAAATGCTAGACACCCGGCTTCGTGCAAAAATTCTGATAACAGTGTACCACTTAACTTTCTCGGAAGAAACAAGAAATATATTGTCATGGTGGCCTGTTTGGACACGTTCGAATCCCTGTGACACAAGCAGGGCATTCGAACGAACGGTATTCTGATCAATTTTCAGATGAACGAATTATCGAACGGTATGTCTGAGAAGCCGTTGAACAGTGATCGGAACGAACGGGGTTTTTTTACTTGATTTAACGTAATTTAACGGTATATTTACTAATTCTATGCTAAGGTACCAAATCTTGTTCAAATTGTACTTTCGAGAAATTTTTAAATGCAAGCCGATTTTGCCATCAAATTCACTGAGTGCATGCATCGTCTTTTTTGCCAAGTAGCGCACTGATTCGTGCATGAGTTTTACCTTATGCATTGTGAATGGTCACGAAATGTCACGTGACTTGTGCCACCTGAGCCACAGTCGAAGGCTATGAACTCAAGCTGTTGGCTACTTACAGATCGGCAGTTGCCGTCGTTAACAATGTAGTCTGTTTACCGCAGCTGAGTTTGTGCTGAATCGATGACAATATCTCCCCAATGATTGGCTAACACACCCAGCATTGCTGACCTGTCTACACGGGAGCGAAAAGCGACATGACTTTCGATGCTGCTGTTGCGTCGTTCAATGAGAAGACCATGGATGCATACGCGGTTCTCGAAATCTCGATATTAATATTTCCTTTCAATTAAAGAATTCAACATTGCCTACCTGAAGATAAACGTGACGACCAAATGACGTTCTATCTTTATAACCTGTAATAATCACAGGTCATTTTTCTGACCCTACCGTATATTCATTATCTGCTAGAGAGGGTCCATAAAAATTGAAGTTTATTTTGACATAAAAAGAACGAACGAACGGGTGTTTCATGCTGAAAATGAACGGAACGGCTCTTTTTCTTGTCTGAGCTCATTTGAACGGTGAACGAATTAACGGGAGGCTGATGAACGGAAGATTTAACGAACGGTGATTTCGTGACCGTTCAAATGCCCTGGACACAAGAAATGTGAATATGGTAATTGCGTAGCATTTAATGTTTTCATAATGATGTGGACTTAACAACATATTTCGTCAATGTGTCGCCCCGTCGGTAACCCGTTCAACTTGGACAACACAGATTTGCATGTTGGATTTGTAGGAGATTCTTACATTGCCGTTTTCTTCAACAAATCCTTAAATTCCGACATGACACTTAGATGGATTTTTTCTTTGTCTTTCCTGACTTTCTATCAACTTTTCGACACACTTCAGTTTTCTTCAAAATAGAATTTCACTGCATAATGACAAGCTCTCTATGCCTCGACAGTTACTTCACGACTACCTCCACAGTACGCACTCATGTGAGATCGGCGTTTTCTTGTGTCCTCAAGCTCTTCTTCCCTTTTTACTTTCATTGACACCGACGATGAGAACATCATCTGATGTCGATCAATAGTTGATGAAAACATTTCGAGCATCAACTCTTTCCTCGTTTTCATTCATTGCATGTGAATATTCAATGAATTCACTCAGCCTACTTCAAACGCTTTGTTTCTCCGAGTGTAAAATGCGAAATCGAAAGAATAATACATCTACGTGAAGCCCGTCAACATCGCCATGAAATCTCTAACACGTGAACACCGCACAGCATTCTCTGCGAGGTTTCAAATGCCATAAAAACTATAAATCACTATAGGAATTCGAATGAAATGTAAGAAAATAGCTAATTAACGACATGGATTCATTTAAGAGACCCAAATGATGTACATGTGTTTTGTACTCTCTACTCTTTCACGATTGCTGCAAAACGTAATTATCCAAAAGAATCTGCAGAAAACAAATTTCACGGAAGTGTTTGTTTTTGTTGATGAGCTTCATATATTAGCTCGAGACTTTCCTGAATGAAAGTGTGCCGGTTTTTACATGAGTACATGTAGTGTTAATGTAAGGGTCAGATACATACCTCTTGTTGAGGGTCTACTGGTCCCTGAGATTTACAACAATCAATTGGATTCATGCATTAAATATTCAAGCATCAAGTCATTGAGAAAGTATCTTCTACAGAATTTTCACCACCTAGCACGGCTAAAATACTGAACAAAGCTAGTGTTTACTCAATTAAAAGAAGTACTTAACTGTTTTATTTTAAATAAATTAAAGTAAAATAACAGGATCTTCTAATTTGATCAATTTGTCCCCATCAAAAAACTGTTCGAACACCTCTTGAAAGCATCAAGATTGTATTGGTCAGTGAAAGTTGTCTGAAGAAGCTGATTCGCTTCGGAAGGTTTGGTCGCAAACAAATGAACCAAATCAGTCTTTGCAGACATCGAGGAGAATGATGCACATAATGTGAGATGTATACGAGTAGATATCCATCACTGCAATAATCACTATAGTCATTTTGTGAACTGTGTATATAACTTTCATCTTTGTCACCTAATTTGCTTTTTGATTGCATTTTTTAGATGCTATGTTACACAGGATTTCTTGATACTCAAGATATTTCCTCCCTTTTCACAGGTGAATGATTACAATGATAGACATCTGTAGATTTTTCTTTGATGCTTGTAAAGACTGATTTGGTTCATTTGTACGTGATTAAGACGTACTTCCGAATCGTCGTGCGTGTGATCACTTTATACCTATATTGAGGCGCTTTTCGATAAAAAGGAAGAAAATAAACTGTGATGCTCTAGCTTGCACGAACTTATGTTTTGAGGTTTGTTTATACAGAAGAATTGCAAAATATAATGTTATGACCACATAATTTAATGTCTCTAATTTTCACACGGTTCAATGCATCCTACGCCTTACTTTCAATAACACGGTAGCATGGCGTGAACAATATGCACATTGTCTACTGGTTTGCGATGAACCAAATTAGTCAAATCTAATGATGGCCATCTTCTTCGGGTCTGAAATAGCTTTGGGACTGGACTGCGAGGTTAAAAACCATAGAAATTGACAACAATAAAACCTCTAGAATGGAAATTAAGCTTCATGCAATGCACAATAACGGCAAATAAATCGCACGCATTTTTACTTAGATGCACCTGCCAACGTCTGTATCATTGGGTTAGAATCAGTCACATGAGTAAATCGAAGCTTTTAATTGGTTCTTCATGCCCCAACTTAGTTCCCTCGGATGTGCCGCGACCTTGAGTCAATTTCCATTCTAGTAAACTTCAGATAAACAGTTTATTTCTATGTTAAAAAGTATGACCTTGTGCATCCTTGTGAATTGGGCGTCTATAGAGGCAGGAGTCATAAGATCCTTGCCATTTTACTATCAGATCTGTATGCTTGTGAATTAGGCGTCCATAGAGGTAGGAGTCACAAGACTTTTGCCATTGTAGTTAAGATAATTTGCATTTATCAATTACTACTGATTGACAAGATACATGTACATGGCTCGATGACATGCATGCACTGCATATTGCTTAATAAAATTCTGCTCCGGACTTCTAAAAAGATATAAGATTGAATAACTTAGTGTAGAGTGTTCTGGGATTCCACACATTAATAAATCATGCTATTTATTTAAGTCCTCGCTGCAATGGCTTTAATTATCAAATTAAGCTGTTTCGTGATTCAACTTCACTCTTGAAATACATTAACCATTGATTATTCTCTCTTTCCAGCGTTTCATCATTCACACTTCTAATTTCTCATAACACATCATCACTTGTAAATATCGTTCCATATCACCGCACATTGCAATAACGCATCTATGTATCTCATTCATCATTATTTATGTAATATCATCAGTACCCTCATCTCAATGACTTACGAATGTTTTCAGTCTGAAATTAAACGTTCTGATATTCATATTGCTTATCTTATGTGTGCTTGTGAATTAGGCACCCAAATAGGCAGGAGTTATAAGATTCTTGCCATTATACTATCCAATGTCTATGCTTGTGACCTACTGCTTTGTGGTCATCAAGATATCGAAGGGTCATCAATATCTTGACTACATTTCTGTGAATTTGATCATATCTCCATGGATGTGATTCATCGATGTCATCTGTTGTGAACAGATTTCTATGGCTAAACGCGATATCCATGCTCAACAATAGCAATGATAACGTTCGTCTGTACACATTAGAAGATAGAGAGACATTTCCAATGTCGTAGAGACATCGTACTAACATTGCTATCCTACCGAACACTTTGACCGTCAATTTCCAAGGCCGACATTGTGATGATGCAGAAATATGTTCATAAATATGAAGCAATTATTGACTGCGTTGTCTTTTCCTTATTTTTGTTCGAATCGATTACTCGTCTCTGCTAAAACATTTTACAATGAGAATGTCTCCGACATAAATTTGTGCCGTCAATCGGCTACAATAGCTCTACCAGCAAATATCATTCAGCCTGCTGCATGCTTGCAACGAACTGTCTCTCTGTCGAATGTATTTTCCTTTCCGAGGCTAAAATATTGATAGCAAACAAGTGGAAAGCTATAAAGGAAAGGGTTGAAGTCAACACCGTGTCTGTTACCTCGGTGATGTCTACGGATCAGTCACTTTGATAAAAGGCATGCCTGCCACCCTCCGCCTACACATCCCAGCAATTTATTTTCTCTATGAGAATAGTACGACAAGGCATAGAAAATAGATAAATGATGGTCGCGGTCAACTTTCCCAAAACTCCAGTTTATCGCCAGGAACAGGAGGGTGTTTCTCAAATATACAGTTCCAGAACAACGCTAGGTTAAATTTTTGTTTTTTATTGACCAGAATAAAAATAATCCAAAAATCACATAAATTTGTAAACCAAAAACGTCATATTTTCATTAGCCTCGCTTGTTGTCTTGGATGAAATACAATCGCTTCTAGTAGTAAATACAGTTCTATGACGCAGAAACAGGCGAGCAAACTAAAATCGAATATTTACAAATTCAGGTTCGTACCTAATCTATTTTATCTTACATTGTAGAATAATTTCGTCTTTGTTCATTTCTTATTTTATCTTTTGTTATGCACTCTATCTGCACTTTAAATAAAATGTTCGCACATGTATTCACATCCATTGCATCACTGAGATTGCGAAGTTTGCGTCGCCTGTTTCATTGCGTCATAGAACTGTATTTACTGTTAGAAGCGATTGTATTATCAGATCACATCACTTGTTGTATTTCATCTAAGAAAACAAGCGAGGCTAATGAAAATATGACGTTTTTGGTTTACAAATTTATGTGGTTAATTGCGCCTTCGAAGTAAATAATTTAAAAATCGTTAGAAAACGGCCGGCGTTTCGTGCCACTGACACTTCAAGGGCCAGTTCAGAACTGGCAGTGCGTTAAATATGTAACAATGAAACGGAGCTCCTGAATGCTATTAAAACTGTGGGAGTTCATATTTTCGGTTAATGGTAGAGCTGTTGTGGTCAAAGTCCGTAAAGCCCGGTGAGCAGTCTGGTTCTGGCTGTTCCACCGGTGGAATGCAGTACAACCAACAGAATGGTTTTATCGACGTCGTGGGGGATAGGCACAGTTTTATGGCTGTCCGAGAGCATTTGCTGCTTCGTTGTACCGGTATCCACTGGACGGTAATCGATAGACGGTCCAGTATGTTGTTGAACAGCGCGTCACATCTAGAGGACCAACTGCTGTAAACCAGACTTGGTGCTGCTGGTTGATGGAGTAGAAGCAAAATGTATTGAAAAGTCACGTTTAGGGCAGCAAGTTCAGATGACCTTAGTTCCTTCAGATGACGCAAAGAGGACCGGCCCTGTGACCTTGTGGTAGAGTGTTCGCTCTGCGTTCGGGAGACCTTGTTTCAAACCTAGGTCGGGTCAAACCTAAGACTTTTAAAATATGCGCACTGTGCATTCTTGCTATACACTCAGCACAGAAAGAATGAGAGTGGGATAAATAACAACTCGGCCGCATGGAAGAAAGGCTCCGTGCCTAATGTGATTCCGAGAATAAAAATAATGTTCGTTTATTTTGTTATTTTTTCATGCAGTCGACAGAGATTTCTCAGCGAAGAATTTACGGAACCAATGTCTTGTGAAGGATTGGAACGTCGAGGAGAACAGCACGCTCGAGGACGACATGCATTACAACGGAGACCACCTCTAGACCAGCACTTACATTCAGTCTTTCATCTTTCAGCTCCTATACATCTCAAATCTGAGCAACACAATCTGAGCCAAGGAAATCGGATGTCCTTCCTGCAGACTTCCAATGACACCCTCGAGGCTCGACCAAACGACTTAAAGATCACAAAGTCAAACACTTAGCCAATGAGCTATGCAGATCGGATGCTTTTCCTGTCGACTGACAATGACCCTCTCGGGGCTCGACCTCTAGACCAAAAGATCGCAAGGTCAAGCACTTAGCCACTAAGCTATGGAGACCGGATGTCCTTGCTACCGACTTCCGATGACACTCTCGGGGCTCAGCCGCTAGAACAAGAGATCGCAAGTCCAAGCACTTAGCTACGGAGACCATCACTCATCAAAAATTTACGTGGAGCTAAAATTCATTTTCATTACTCATCGACCAATTTGCTCTGAATTTTGAATTCTGAAGAGCTCTCAAAATTTTCATTAAACCATTTTTCGTCATCTCCGACAGTCCTGAAATGATAGAGTTGTGAAGAGAAGTGGCACCAACTGTATTGTCACTGTCTGTATCAGACTGACAGTTCAGGGAGGGATGCAGTCTAGGATGTATTAATTATCATTTCCAAGTGAACGCCTTCATCACATGTCAATATTAATTGCTGTCTCTCGTCTTCCCACCAAGTCTGATACAATAATGAGCGTTCATCTTCAGCATCACCTTTCATTAATCGTCAACGATTCCTTCTTCAAGTCTTTAACTCGACTTTCTGAAGGGAAATTAACAACATTCATGGAAGAGATTACTTCTCATTACGTGCACAGCATGAGCCTCCGGAGGATTTTCCATCATAGTAACAATTATCCGAGAACTGTCGACGAAAATTCGCTTTCACAGAATTGGACTTCCATCTTCTTCATTTAGTTGATTCGGTATGGAGCAAATGGTGAAGATCTTGGAGCCCATCATATAACTCAGTTCCATTGAGGAGTCTGATGCATGCCACCTGGGATTTCGAAAATCCTATGAATGATGAAAAGTCGGCCTTCTGATATTACGGTCAGTGCTGCCACTCTGATATTTAGAAAATCCCACGCAGGTGAATTTTTTTCACGCAGGCGTATTAAACAGTTACATGTAGCGCTGCATCTACTTTACAAGACAAGGTTTATAAGTTCAATTTTGTTTTGACTCATCACAACTACATGTACAACTACAGGCTGTGTGGTGGTTATGTTCTGATAAATTTGATCTTAAATTACTATCTGTGAAACTGCTTCAATTCGACCAGACAAGGACGAAACGTTGTCACCGACATTTTTGCGAAAATGAGACTTTTGTATATTCGGAATACGTATTGTCGAACTGTCACGTACCCTAATTTCTGTGTTCAAACCCTTTGAAGCATGAAGGTGAGGAGCGTAAAGGAACAAGAAGCCATAAAGACCATACAGAACAAAATTTTTAATTCTATTTCGACTCTCCTGAAAAATCGTCACATGGTGCTTACAACGTTTCGTCTTGATACGGTCAAATTATGCTTCAACATGCGTTGAGAATATGTTATGGAAGTACATGTACGGTAAGTCTAAAGAGTGCACAATCTTATTTTTTTCTGTACTTATTCTCTTGCTTCCTTCAGACGATTAGCTCCGCATTTGAATTTATATCAATCATACATTAGATATTGCAGCTGGGCAATCCAACGAAAAACAAATGCTTTCCATTCATCAATACATGTATTTTAAAACAACAAATATCGGTAGAGAGTATCTATCAAATGACTTAACAAACGCAAGACTCGTAAAAACAAAATATAACAACAGAATATATCTATCAAAAGACCATAATAGTAAAAAAACAAACTCAAAGAGCTAGGCAGCTCTAGTGTACAGTCTACCAAAATGCTCATAAATGAAATTATTCGATTAAAAATAAGCTCAAACGAATTATGCTCAGCTCTACTAGTTTCTATAAAAAATGTCCAAACTTTCGAATACAAAATACAACAAGAGTACCTACTGATTATACGTACTGACAACGCATGTACAGTACATGCTACTACTACACACTGTACAAAATATACTGCATAATTCAACTAAAAAAACTTTGAAGATAACAATATTTGAGAAAATGTAAAAAACCGGGTACTGTTAGTTTTTGGCAAACTGTTCAATTGTTTTCTTTATGATTCTTTCTTTTGATTTTGTCTGTTCCGCTGTCAATTTCTTTTCGTCTTTTTCAATCTTCTTGCGTTTCATCTGAATAAGAGACAGTTTTCTTTTGATACTCAGCTATCATCAATAAAGCAGATGATTGTTCTTCTTGGAGTTCGCTTTTATTTGATGCTATTTGCTTTTGCTTGTTCAACAATGCCATCTGCTCTTTCGATCTTTCCATTTCTTCCTCCAATTTCCTCTTCCGCGCTGCTTGTTCCGATTTTTTCTTGTCGGCCTCTTTCTCCTGTTTCAGCCTCTTCTGGTATGATGCATGAGCATTGAAGCCCATTTGGACCAGGTCTTCACTCAAAGGAAAATTGTAACAACAGTAGTTCAAAGCCCGCAGATAGCCACTGATAACCAAGCATGAGTTCACTGAGATTTCATTATAACAGTCTCGCTTTTTAGTAACTGTATCTGACAGACAACTAAAAGCTCGTTCTACCGCAGCATTTCCGTGAGGTATTGACAAAACGGAGGTGGACAATCGTGTGAGAATCGGATAGGCTTGTTGCGAAGTGTTGCAGTCACCGATGGCAGTCGATTTCAGACTCCCGACATGAAGCCAGTGCTGAACTATATCGTTCAGTTCTTCAACTGCGCGTGAAATCCCATATTGACGCCACTCCGTTATCAAGGATGTGACATCTTCACTGCTGTACTTCATTTCTTAGGCAATGGAAACAACTGCTGTTTCATCTTCGGTTTTCGAAGAGCAGGTTCCAGAAAACGAAGTTGCCTCACTCGGTTGTCGGCCAGCGATAAATAGCCTTGAAGTTTACTGGACAAAGTACAATAAAACTTTCGGACACGGTTGAAAAATTCAGTGCGCACTGATTCACTAACAGAATCCAGTTTCTTTCCGGTGTCTTCACCGATAAATATGGCAGAATCTGGAAGTTGTGAATCTCGATCAAATGAAATTTTCTTCAATCTTTTTGTGTTTTCATCAACAAATTCTTTCTTCAAAAAACATAAAAGAACATTTACAAACAGTTCGCGAACGTCAGAATACATTTTATGAACAAGAACAGAATTTCTTTGATAAACTTTTTCAAATTTGTTCAAAAGAGGAAGAACGGATTGCATGAGCAACAGGTCCAAATGTATCAATATCAACGCAATGTCGTAACGATCGCAACACAACATACAATGTTCACTATCCATGCTACCCGCCACCACAATCAGCCATTGGACCAAAAAACAATACTGAAAGCAGAAAACTTAGTTTTAAATAATTGTAGGGGCTACTGTATGTATATTCTTATGGAAAATAGGAAACCATGGAAAATTCATGATACGATACAAAATTATATAACATTCCTTTACAGATCATATGTATAAGTATTATCCATATTTCCCTTCACGCACCTCTTCAAAATCCCACGCATTTCACGCAGAAATATTTTTTTTCACGCACTGCGTAAATTCACGCAGGAGTGGCAGCACTGATTACGGTACAGAGAAACATCTCATTCCAACAGCGAGAGACAGGTGAATAATCATAGTAAGGGCTCATGACAGAAGTGCTCGCATAATCGGCGACAAAGTGTGAATGAAGGGTCTGTGAAGCAAGCCCGACGGTCTGCGTGCAGCAATTAATGTATCGAACCTAAGTAACATAGTA
The DNA here is from genome assembly GCA_907163375.1 of Prostheceraeus crozeri. Taxonomy (NCBI): domain Eukaryota; kingdom Metazoa; phylum Platyhelminthes; order Polycladida; family Euryleptidae; genus Prostheceraeus; species Prostheceraeus crozeri. The sequence goes on along the minus strand of CAJQUW010011534.1, from coordinate 331,941 downwards.
TGTCACTCTCGATGGCTTTTGGGTCATGGAAATGATTGAAATGTGTTTAAAATGCGTTTCTGCCCGACAATGGAGGGTATTAATGCACCATTTCATGCCCGCCTATTTCCGTAGTATTCTCACTATGCCAGATAGCCATGAACCGCCGTCCGACGTTCCAGCTTGAAAATTCGTAAATGAATGAATTGGGAAATGGATATTTCAGACCACTTTTAGGTAAAAATTTGAGTCTTGATATTCGGATTGTGAACATTCAGAGACTTTCAACCTTCTAAGGAATCGCCTTCTATTGAGACAACAAACTTTCTGACATCAATCAAAGATTTCTACATTTCTCCATTATCTGCTGCTAACAGAAATGAAGTATTGTAGTAGGCCTATTTCATAGATGTATTTAGAGTAACATACAATTGCATTATCATTTATCATTTTATTTTGCGGGCAGAAATATCAGACAGCCTCGTCTATGTCTGATGCTTCTACCCTTAAAATCCATGATATAAAGCTACATTATTGTTCGGACGAGGCACTCTAAGTCAAATCTCCATCTTGATCACACAAAGAATCGCAGTTTCTAGACATCACCTTTGATTTCATCTTCGTAGGGTTAGAATACCAATAATATCCACTTCTATTGGATAAAAATTCAAAATTCCTTGTTCTCGGAGGAAGTTTTGCATTCTGTGTCCTATGAAAATGGAATAGTGGATGCCATTCCTACATTCTTAAAAACATTTCCGTTGTTAATCTGTCAGCATTACCCATGAATTAGAACTCCTTGAATGAAAGCACATTCTTTCAAGACTCATTAGAGCAATTATCTCAACAAGACTCGGAATTGCGTCATGCGATAGGGTCTGTAGCTTCATGACCAGAGATTCAGCTGAACTTCGTACAAAGTATGTGAACAGTGACAGAAAGTAGTTCAGGAGAAAGCGCATCGTATACATAAGAAGTTAAAATCGACAATCACATTTGTTTGAACGAATTTGTGAAAAACGCTAAGGCATGTGACATTATTGAAGTGACAGAAAACCCTTCTCATGACACTACATGAAAAATAAGCAAAATAAGACATAAGAAAACATCACAATCGTCATATTACTTTAAGGAATCTTATCATTGTCAAGCATTTGGCTCTACCAAATTTCTTCTTGATAAGTCGAGCCAAGTCATTACTAGCTCAATAATCTACCATGAATAAATAGCAAAAACTTGTCATGACTAAGTTCATGGTCGACAAAACATTGGGGTTTTAGTTGATTTTTTCAAAAGAATACATTAGTCTAAAAGCGAGACTATTTTACAGGAGAGCTCACTTTTGATTCTTTTTTTCAAATTATTAATGTCACAAGACTGTCAAGATCTTGCAGGAATCGAGCGCTTCTTATAAGAATAAATTATCGGCTCTTACCTTGCTCACAGAAGAGATCAGGGTTGAAGTTTTTCAAATCATTGAAGTTGTTTGTGGCGGAGAGCGAATGGGACATCTCTTCGTGGGCATTGGCACACAGCTCCCCCGTCACCTGATAGGCATTAGTTCCGTTGCGAATGAGGAGACTGTTCAGCGAAGTCAAACATCCCAACTGCAACAGAAATGTGAAAGGTAATGTCAATTTTTACTCAACAAGAAATTGAAAGTTTACATTCCGAAATAGAGCCAACAATGTCAACTGAAAAACTTGAAATGTATCGGTTAAATTTCTTCCAAGAAATCAATCAACAATTTGAAACAAATTCTTTTACACATCCAAATGACTCAATTCCTCGTTGATGGAATGTCTCGATCTAAAATGCATCAGTACATGTAAGACCCTCAGTCCTTCCTCACCACCTCCGATGCTGCTCTCGGTTGCTCTACAGTACGTGACCCCGAGTCTTCAACACCTGATATGAACCTCCGGTACTGTTTCATCATGTAAAATTATATCTATGGTACGACAGAAGACTGACCGTAAAATGGGTACCATGAAATCATGCTTCTATATGTCTGGACTCCAAATAAAGATTAACACTAATCAATGAAAGTTTTCAAACGACAAGTTCGGAGGATGAAAACATGCAAAATCGCTTCATTTCTGGCCCCAGAGCGGGAATTACAAATTCAGTTAATTTTGAAGAGCATAGAGCACGTGATATGATAGCCGCCGCTCTCCCATGTGTTCTAAGTTGACAACTCTGCGAGGGAGAGAAGTTCACCATCGCTACGTACACTTGTGTTGCCTCATCAAACGACGAACGCTTTCATTGAAACAGTTGATGAGAATAGGAGAAAAGAACGTTAACTCAGACTTAATCGACTACAATATTGCGCAACTTGACTAACTAGGGAAGCATTGCATCATCTTCGACAGTCCATTTGGTAATTCAAATGGACATGATTTCTCTTTGATTGTCATCAGGGGCCGCATCAATACTTGGGAAAGTGCTAAGCAGTTGCTATTACCGTCTGTGGCTCCTTAGATGGATTCCTACTTACCGTGCCAACTTTATATTGAGTCATTTCCAACCTCTGACACATTATAGCTCGGCAGAACAATAAATGTTGTCCTATCAATAAGAAAAATCCATGATGAATTTCCTTCTCTAAATGAACTTTATTTTCCATGTTGTTGAGGGCAATTTTCAGTACATGAACATTATGAAAGAAGAAAGTAAAGGTGAAGACACATAATTCCGAGAAATATCGGATCAATTGAAGAGGAGCGCCGAAGCCACAAGTCATTGTTTCCCCTATGTTGGCAGCAGCTTAAGCGCTGAAGTATGATGGCGGGTGACGGCGACTGGGTCGCTCCCAGTTCGGAGCGCAGGTTGATGAGCCAGCTATTGAAGGAACTCGGTAGCCTCCTTCTTCCATCCTTCGTACTAAGACATTAAGTGGAGACTGCATGACAAGCGGTGGATATTGAACGATATTTTATCCTGATGTGTGATATGACCAGAATCTTTTTTCTCAAGGATTTCACCACTAACAACAGGAAATTCAGCAAAGCTACCTGTCCGCGTTCTGTAGGTGTCCACAGGGTTAATTCAATGCAATGACATCTGTCCAGTCAGTGGTAGTGTCCACTTTCGAAATGGGCAAATAGGTCATACTGTATCTTTCATACCAGAGGGTTGCGTGTCTGACAGTCCCTTGGTTATACGAGTGGACAGTGATTACTCATTCATTTGCATTAGATGACGTCTTCATCTTGAAATAGTTCTAAAGACATCTCATTAATAAGAAGAATAACATCTCATGTTTCTCTATAGATCTACTGATTATAATCACGCAGTGATATTCTTCCTTGAATAAAGAGAAAAAAAGACGCTAATAAGATCATCCTGAAAATGACATAATTTCATGTAAGAATCAACTGCGACGTTCTCTGCAACACCCAGACATCAACAGGAAGAAGGTTTCTTATTCTTATCACTTCAGACTTTATTAAATACGATGATAATTAATTTGTAGCTATAAATGGAAAAAAGCATTGAACAAATCTTCACAAGCCTTCGAAACTTTGAGATGAGGAGCTACCAGCGTTCTCAAGTGATGACTTTCCAAGAATTATAAGCAGAGTTGGAAAAGTCGGAATTGGAATTGAATTGAACTGTTTCGACTGGAATTGGAATAAAAAAATTTCAGTGGAATTTTTCCAGCTCTGATTATAAGTCTGAGACCGAGATATGCTGTAGCATTAAGGTGGATTCATACTACAGACAGTAGGACGCTTGGCTTCAAAATCCGCGGAAATTCGAAATACCCACTTTTTCATTTTACTTATATTCATCGATATTTTATGATCTAATTTTGGCTAAGCAATTTTCTTAAGTATGAGTTCTTCAAAAAACATTCAAATTCAAATGTGATTTTCAATTTTGAACTTAAAGAACACATTTACAGACAGTTAACAGTAATGCCGAAGTTTCTATACATGCGTATCAGTGAAAACATTTCAGATGCATGTAGAAGAGAAGTAGCTTGTATTGTTCATTAACATGTACATATGTAGCTTCTGATCTGGGTAAGCTCATCTTTTCTTCAAATGTGAGAAATTTATTAACAGGTTCCTCACCCAGTTGTACCAATGCCTTTTTGGTCATGTGTGACCGCGGATGACGGGATCCATCCCAGACATACATTGAAGCACTGCATTATCTATTGGGAGTCGTGTCTGAAGAAGCTTCGCACAGTTGAGACTTAACTAATTCATACTCACGTGACTAATGCTATACACTATATAAAGTACAAGTATACGAGTATACTTGCAAAGCGGACACAAGTTTTTTATTGACATCTAATTTTTATTACCCCTATATTTTTTATTCCATATTTGTACGAAATACGAAAATGACCACTTTCATCACCAAATCTGCGGATCCGAGGAACCGCTCTACTCCTTGATACCATAATCGCGATTCTAGCGTAGCTTTTGAAGCTAGATGCAAAATCAGTCTACATTAAATTGAATCAGTATTGAATGCGGATTCAATCTCGCATACATCTACACTGTAAATCGCTGGATACGAAAATTACATACAAACACATACCAAGTTTACATACAATTTGAAACCAACATTTGATACGAGATTCTGGTATATATAAAGAAATCTGGTATGTTTTTCATACGAATGGCCATTTACTTTCGTATGTGATTGGTATGTAAACGATACGAACTATGCTAACTGTGATTGGCTGTTTTACGTTGAAATACGAATTCTTGGTATGTTTTATATACGAGACCCGATGCAAATTGGTATGTGTTTCGTATGTCTTTCGTATGAATAGCTTTATGTCATATGGCAAAAAATATGTTATACTACATACCACTTACAAATAACTTTTTTCCAGTAATACCAGCCGCGAATATTTCTTTGAGAAATTATGGTATTTAACTAGATTAGATTTATTGTGGAATTAAAGCCGCATGTCATCTTCGCAAATTGTCTTATAGCATTCACAGGTCTCATAATAAGCTCATTTCCTTGAACTAAATTGATAAACATCATTTCATTATAACTATAACTTTTCAGCAACCATGTTGACTTATATATCTCAAACATAACTATTTTTGCGTTTAATGAATTATAATGTGTTTTTACTTCGGATTGATAATATGCCTTATTTCAAAATTACATGATACATAATTGTTGATGGCTGAATACTTATTGATTATTCATGAAATGCCTTAGACTTACGTGTATTAAAATCGAATTCAGCATTAAAAGTATCACTCTTGAATGTCATTATCTAACTACTTACAGAACAGTAGTAACATTAGTGTGATCTTTATTGACAAAAGTCCTTAAATCAAGATACTTTGGACATGATTGATGCTTTCTTTTAACATTGTGCTGGTATGGCTTTAGTATGTAAAGCATACCACACTCGAAATAACATGCGAAAAGCATACAAATATATACCAAGATCATACAGAAATATACCAAAAAAATATTTTGGTATGCATCCTTCGTATGTGATTGGTATTGAGCGATTTACAGTGTAGATTCAAAGACTACAATAGAGCGTAGTTTTTCAATCTAGCGTGAAAACCTGGGCTCAAGTGAGAATAGAATCATAGGCTATCCAATTGAGCGTGCAGCTACGCTAGAACGTGATTGGATGGATGGAACAAACGGATAAGGGGTGGATTTTTGAGACGTTCCACCACGAAGTAGGACTTATCAGATATTATATTACCTCTTTTGCACTCTATGCTCTTCGCCTTTGAGAACTTGTACTCGGAGCTTATCTAAGCAGAAGTTGTTGTAGTATTCTGTTTATTTCCATATTTCACCATTTAAGCTTTTAATCCAAAAATCCCGATTTGTGAGTCACGATGTCCAATTGCAAATTGCTATTTTACCAACAATTACAAGTTTAGCTATTCATGATCTTTTTAATCTTCTTAAATGACAAGCCATCAGCTAATCCTTTCATATAAACATCTTTTAATGAATTTCCTTCATTTTTTCAAGTTGTCTCCATTTTCAGGCTTTGTAAGTAGATATACTCCAAGGCAAGACTAGAACACACTGCCTTCAAAATCAAAGCTTATTAATATCAGTGCATATTCAGGTGTTCATAGAAATATACATATCAAGTGCGTACACTGTAAACTCCAGGGCACGAAATTTCGCTTGAATTAGGCACGAAATTTAGGCATCAATTCCAACCAACACAAGGCACGAGTAGGAACGAAGTTCATAGTACCGAGTTCGTGCACATTGATTTTTCCTTCGATTTCATTGGATAAACAAATATTTGGTTTGGTGCCTATTAGTGCCTAGTGGCACCTGCTGGTGCCTCGAGGCACTAGAAAGGCACTAACTAGGCGCTAACTGGCACGAAATTTCGGCTTCGTGCCTAAGTTAGTGCCCTACAGTTTACAGTGTATAATAGATGTATTTCCAGCCAAACTTTTTCACATAATGAAGTATGAGCGACAATTGAAGTAAATTGAAGAACCGACAATTGAAGTAGCGCTAAAACATTATCTAGATGCAATTTCAATATCGATTGAATTTGTCTAGACTCTCTCTTCAGACAGGTAGACATAGATGTTTCTAATAAACATGTCGTCACACTTTGCACTTTACTTGTGGAAAAGAGACCTGATCCTGCCGTTTGCCTCTTCTATCTACCGCATTCCTTGTCATGAGATAACGTGTTCATGGTCTTATGTGGGAGAAGCAGTCAGACCTATAGAGACAAGGATGAAGGAGTACCAAAACTCCATTGTGAAGGAAGATGTCTGCAAGTCTGAAGCGGCAAAGCATAGTGTAATAGATGGACATCATAATAATAATAATAATAATGTTATCATGTTGACATTTCAAACACAGTGATTGATAGAGAGCCCAGATGAAAGCGACGCATGATCAAGGAAGCTTGTGGACTAGGAAAAAAGTCAAATTCTCAGTAGGTGACTGTTGGGAGTCTGGGTTTATATTGTTTTGAATCTTTTCTCTGACATTCCGTCTATTGTTATCTTGATTACTTTTCTTTACTCTATATGATTATTCTTCATATGTCCTCCACACTACTAGTCGCATTTCCGATATCTTTGGTATTCATGCCAGTTGACAATCTCTGTCGACGCTTCTCTTCGTGCATGTCTAACCTACATTGATCGGCAACATGATTACACTTCTGTCTCATTCGCATGATGTCCAACGAAGGTGGCACGAAAGATCTCCGGCATACTGCAACTTGTCTGGCTATTTTGATAAAAATTTCGCAATATCAACCATTATGGGCTATCCTTAACATGAAGCAAAACATAGATTGAATTTGAAGCTCAAATATGAATTCGCCTTTGCACGCTAGCTTTTTGCATGATTAAGCCTGTGACGAAATGTTGCACAATTCAACATCCTCTACTGTATTCTAATTATGTATCTCGGTCAAAGACTTCTCATCCTTCTGAGTTCTTTCATAAATCGTACCAACTGATGCTCAGCATCAGAGATGATGCAATTCGCTACAATATTTCTAAGAATAACCTTTTGAACCTGGTGTCTACGATTACAAAGGTTAATTATAAAATGGTCATATCTTGTGATCGATTTCAGGTAAAATTTAGCTCAGCTTGTGTTTTTCCCATATTGATGTGAACAATTTGCGTAAATCTGCAGTAGCTGAAGCGATGAAATAGAAGCGGGTTTTTACCTGTGTCATGACACTTCACATATGGCAATCAAGTGATGAGACACGTGTCCTTGACATAAGGTAAGTTTATTCCTCTGAGGGAGCCGCCGATTTCTTCTCATTGATTTTCACATCATCCTCCAAATAGCGCAAAAAATTTTCCAACGCTTTGAAACACTTCGAAAGACACATTGGATGAACTGTGTTCCTCTTGAACACTTAAAATATCACGTTTTGGAATGCCGACAATCATGCGAAGTTGACAGCTCTTCGAAGACCAGTTGTGCTTTCTAGTTTGTGACCAGCGTTCATCATGAATCTGAAGATTTATTATGATTAAACTATGCACAGACACGTAACAATTTCACCGACGCTGCGTTTCTCATCGATGATGAGGTGAACTGGCACTCAGCAATATGCAAGGATTTTCCATGCAGAGATTCCTGACGTGTGCACATTCTATACGATAGCAGCAGATACCAGTAGAGTTTCTGCGGTGTTGTCAATTTCCATGTTCTATACTTTCAAATGCAGTGAGTCATAAAGATATATCAAGGTTGCCACTCTTATCAAAAATAAAAACCGGAAAGACAAATTGAATGGGCCCCCTCAAAGTAAGAACCTCACGATCATTCAATATCATACAACCCGGCAGGTTTTGGAAGCATTCAGTCAGAAGCTAGGTCTGTTCCAATTAAGATATTTCTGAATCCCCATAGTCAGCAAGTAAATAATTAGTGTAAAATTACTAGGCCTACTGATGCTTTTTCAATCATCAGCTTTAACAATAGTCCGGCAGCCAGAACGAGTTTCTGCAGGGAACGAGGCCGAACGTGAGACTTTCACAGAATGATGTACACCCTATGCCTACTACGAATCGGCACGTCTGCCGAGTTCTAGTGAGTTCCTCTTCTTGTCAGACAAGATCAAAGAAAAACATATGTAAATCCAATGGGACGCAGATTGCAGTTTTTGGCTGAAATGAAATTTTTCATGTTTTCTCTGATTAAACGAAAAGTATAGTCATAAGAGTCATAATTTTTGACATGGAATGTCTTCAGGTCATTTCCTGTCATGTTCATGCACTCCTATCAATAAAGCTAAACACGTTTAGATTTGGCGAGCTTCTTAATGTCGGCAAACACAGACATTTTGAGCAACTTTATCCACATTTAGCCACATTCTCACATTCATTCCCGATTAGATGCATGACAAAATCACATGCATATAATAGGAAATGACCTGAAGACATTCCATGTCAAAAATTATGACTCTTATGACTATACTTTTCGTTTAATCAGAGAAAACATGAAAAATTTCATTTCAGCCAAAAACTGCAATCTGCGTCCCGTTGGATTTACATATGTTTTTCTTGTCTGACAAGAAGAGGAACTCACTAGAACTCGGCAGACGTGCCGATTCGTAGTAGGCATAGGGTGTACATCATTCTGTGAAAGTCTCACTTCCGGCCTCGTTCCCTGCAGAAACTCGTTCTGGCTGCCAGACTACAAGGTGCAATAGAATGCATGACTCGAACAGCTACTATTTTCAGATGAACTGTTTTCGAAGGTTAGACAGAGTGTACTACAATGACCTCTACCCCCCTCCCCAGCATGAAGTTATTGAACGCCTCTGACTATTTCAGCTCCATATAAAGACTGCATGTCATCGAATAATGCCTGTATGATTTTACTTAACTGTTTCAAAGACAACATTCCTCACTTCGTTCAAACGTTTTACATTCAAATTTATAATACACTATTCTCGTGCAGCTCAGTCATTTTCTATTAATCGTGCCATGACGTCACAGGATCTCGTCTTTATTGTGGTGAATTTTCATGAAACCACTGGAAATTGCTGTTCAGCTGTTCGACGTTTGGCAGCAGAGCAGTCTGGTCAAAGTAAATATCTTCATACAAAATCTATGGATCAGCGCGGTCTAATTATTTCCTTATGCCATTTTCTTTGGGGAGGGGGCATTCTTCTTTCGAGAATGTATGGTAGTCTTCCTTTCCATGCTGTATAAAAGATGCCGAATGTCACTGGGGATAAATGAATCTTCATGCAGGATGGATTGCCAGCGCACTACTACAGACCCATCGAAAGTTATCTAAACTGCAATTTTCGAAATTCTTGGATTGACTATCATGGGAGCCTTGGAATGGCTTCCGATACCAGCATATTAAATGCCTTATGATTTTTTCTTTTGGGCACGTTTAAGAAATGGTGCAGCAGAGTCATCCTATGCATTTGGATGAACTGGAAAACAAAAATTTGCACCTTTTTTCTGCAGATCGACGAACGATTGCGTAGAGATATACTCTTGCGCTGCTGACCGAAGAATTAGATTGAGTTCGGCAAATGGTGAGAAAGTAGAAAATAAGTGTCATCGTGGTGTTAGGGTTATCAACTGTTTTCATTTGAATCATACTTAACTTACAGAAATCAGTCATTGAGTCGCTAATTACTATTGCATCAACAAATTAGGAATGATCACTGTGAGAATCCGCCACGTTGCATAAACAAAAGAATTTTTGGCCGATGTCACACAGCATAAATTGACGACTATTAGTTATCGCATTTGCTCAATGTGAGGGAATTCTACGAGTATATTGTGCTCAAATATTACAGATTATATACGCCATGCAACTTAATATGCTTTTTGATGATGATGATGATGATATACTTGTATTTCTTATCAAGAGTACATACAACATTCACATACTGAATGGATAATGGATCAAGCCCAAACGGGCTGCAAGTAAAAGGAACCAACAAAAATAAACATAGAAAAATAAGATAATTACTAGATGCCGAATCGAATAAAGTAAGCAGAAATTGATCTGTTAAATTCTGTAACAGTTGAAACATTTCTTTCATGATTATAAAGGGAATTCCAATGATGTGTCACATCTACCGTGAAAAAATGATGACGATATGAATGTTTTGATAGGGGCACAATAATCTTTTGATGGGTATCCGTTATATTTGTGCAATCAGAGTAGGAAAATAATTCTGTTGAGTTATTCTCATACAGCTGATTCACTATCTTGAATAAAACAATAAGCTTGCAACGCAGTCGGCGAGCTTTAAGACTTAACGAATTTAAATTGTGCAACTTCGATCTGTAGTTCAAACCATTCAAATTAGAAAATAGTCTACAAAAACGCTTCTGAACTTTTTCAACATGATCAATGACGTATCGACGATATGGACACTAAATGATACTACCAAAATCAAGTTTAGCTCTCACATGAGCTTTGTACAACATGATAAGGAGAGAAGGATCACGACAGTAAGAAGTTTTCTTAATCATACCAAACACACGATTTGCTTTTGAGACAAGTGAAAAAATTTGATCTTTAAAATCCAAAGTCTGAAATTAATCTGAAATGATGTCCAGACCACGAAAGGAGAATAATAGTTAAGAGATGAGAGCAACATTTGATGCAATCCATTACGGGAAAAACCAACGTTTCTGGATTTTTAGCCGTCATCAGTGCAGTATACCTGTAAAAAAATCAGTAACACATGCAAACATATCATCATCCGAAATACAGACATCTGCAATTAATGAAATACACGTAGCTCGCATCTCATTCTGTAGAGCTCGCTTCCAAAATTTGAAATTTGCAAACGCCAACTCAAACAGATAATTCGTGCTTGCGCTTCATGCACAAAGCTGAGCTGCCGGATTTCCAAGCACATCCACCTACCGATAGCTTGTGGAGTGAGTTGTAGATTTTTACAATAGGACATACTGCAGTGAAGACTATAAAGCCAAAAAACGTAGACTGAACAAACTTCCTAAGTGCTTGTAGCTCCGGCAATGATTGAAATCAAATTTTGATCTCATCTCTTGTATTTCAAACATATGTAATAAAAAACAACAACCTTGTCTAGGAACAACTTTTGACTTCAAACAAGATTATGACAGCTATTTGATCAAAGTTGAGCCGCCATGGCATCAGCAAACGGAACATCAGCACGCAAAAAGAAATCCTCATCACTTCTGCAGTTGTTTGCGAGATTTCAAATTTCTTTGTTCTCTTCGCCGAAATTTAGCCGCTTTTGCAAAAACTGATCGTACAGATTATTCTTTCGTCACTGTCTTGTGTTCCCGAAACTTTTCCGCATATTTCTCTTTCATGTTTTCTGGTAGACGATTCTTGAAAAACACGTTTTGGAGATCATTTGCCTAGTACTATTAATAAGATATGCATTTGAGGATTTCTTCAACATACAAAATTTCATAGCATTTCTAAGAGATAATTATTCAACGAAAATAAAAATACTGAGAGAACAATCTCGTTACGGTTAAGTACATCGAACGCACAAACTGGTTCACGATGAAGAGTTCACCTCAGACAAAATGTAATTGCACTGAAAATTTAAATGATTTCATTTTCTCAAAGGATAAGAGTATGTATTTAAATGCAAGTTCCCACGAGAGAATATTCATGTCGAAAGGGGAAATGACCCGTTATTACTGAACTTTAGATTCGGACACAAATTCCTGAGATGAAACAATGATTTGCAATAAACATGGCACGTTCGGTAAATTTCGCAGTAATTCAGCGAACAACTTAATTCACATGACTGATTCACTGATTCACTCTACCTCATGCGAGATTCAACAATGATGGCTGCATCAAAATACTTCGAGTTCTACCACATCAGGATTAAGAGTGATATCCAAAAATTATTTATTAAGTGATTCACCGGTCATCGTCTCTGTTGCAATTGTAAAAACAAGTTCTTATGCTCCCTGGACATTTATTGCAAGATGTGAAAATTAAAATAAAATCAATGCGACTGATAAAACCCCAAAACCACTTGTTATCTCTGCTCTTGATATCAGTGGCATTATACACAGACACATGCAAGTTCTTGCAGTTGAATTCAAATAAATCATTGGCTCTTGATTTGAGGTTTTATTTTGATGCATTAGTTTCAACAAATATTTGACAATATCAGATTGATATTCAACTTATTGTGACAAATAGAAAAGTCTAGAAACTAAAAACAAGAGACAGAAAAAAGATAGGAAAATTGAACGAAGTCAAAAGCTGACTTTGCAGTTTTAGATATCTTGTTGAACGAAAAAGAATTTTCTGACTCAGATATCTCGTAATTTACGACAGAAATAGAATTCTTGCACTTCAAAACAGACTGTCTAGATACTGTAGAAATGTTGCAATGAGACATGAAAACATGGTACCTGACACCTCTCTCTGAATGTGCTTGGCGCTCAAATTCTCTAGCGTCCCCTAATTAACAGTGATGATGACTCAATGATCAACCACACCCTTTTCATCTGTGTCTGACCTCATTGGATTTGACTGCATCGCTACGGAAATGCGAAGGTCAACCGAACGGAATGTGTATTCAAGTGAACTTTTCAACTTGTTGCGTGACCGCCGAACATGCATGACGATTTATCGGAAGGGGAAGCTTCCCACCATGCCGCCAGCATCTCAGTGGTGGTCCCAATCCGGTCATACGGTTGACCTTCTGATGACAAGTCTGAACACGTGTGATAATGGCTACTTTTCAAGTTCATATCATAACAATCAACGTTGTAAATTAACTTTGTCGAATATCTGACCGTCACCATCGTTGACTTCACAATGCCAGGATGTCTATCTAATAGGTCCAGCAACTATAATTTGGACTTGGGTTGTCTTAATTTGGAATGTACAGTGAATTCTAGTTTTAAGAATCACTCGTTATTAGAATCAAATCCATTTTCCCGAAACATTTCTATACAACGTTATACACTTTCCGGTCGTTATAAGATAATTCTCATGTCACTTTCGTTATAAGAATCAATGTGTAACTAGTTATTCAACAAATTAGTATGAAATACTATGTATTTTACACTCGTTATGAGAATAAATAAGGACACACTTTCGTTATACGAATCAGTGAATGACACTTAAACTGGCATTGGCCGAAATACTCACCAATGGCGTAATCCTACTTTCTATTGATTATATTTGCTTGTTGATTATATATTTCTTTAAGTATGTAAGTATAATTAGGGTAATAGGATCCACAAACTGCAGCGATGCCGGAACAGGGGGCGAATTGCTCTGTCTGACGAGGGGCAAAGGTGCCCTTGATCAAAAGTGCAGTTATACTAAAATTGTTTTCGAGATTTTACTTTAAATTAGTAGTATTCTACTTTCTTTTTCATTGAAGTATTTCTGATGATAGAATTATCTTCTTTGCTCAAATATTTTTCAGAAATGGCGAATTAATTCTGAATGAACAAGTAGCTAGTTACCTCATTTTAGTGTTGAAAAATTGCAGCAGCTTCCATGAGTCTCCAGTATTTTTAAGTTTTTTAAGTGACAAGATGGCATATAAATCAACAAAGTAACTCGAAAGCATGATTACATGCCTATGTACACTCATAGACTCCTACACTTAAAGATGACGGGTTTAACATTATCACCACCGTTTAGACAATTTCAGTTAATAGGCAATTTTTAAGAATCAATAATGTTGTCAATTATGTTCAGCAATAACAAAAAATATTGGCTAATATCAAGCAAAGCTCATGGGCACTTGTTCGAATGTCTTATGCATACATGCATAATAAGCATTGTACATAATACAATAAATCCTCTAGGCGATGCATACTGCTAATGTTAACTTTATACACCCATCAAACAGAATTGCGTGCGTACTTATTCGATTTTCTCGGAATTACAACTCTCGGAATCATCATCTTACGTAGCTTGTAATTGAGACCTCATCTTCTATAAAAGCCAAAGCTTAAGGCTTCCGGTGTTCGAAGGGGATGGGAGGCAATGAAAAACAAATTAGCAAACGAATGGAATGTACATCCATACTACAGATAAGTGTTCGGCATTATTAGAGCACTACTGGAGTAGCCCACTAGAATGAAATATCTGTATATATAATATTTAATACACTCTTTTACAAGCTGAGATGCAGCTCTGAAAGAAGCATTATGACATATTCTTAAAATACATAATTTACGTAGTCCTACTAATTCGTGTTCTCCAATAAGATCGATTGTAGAAGGCCTATCATACTTATAAGCACTTTTTACGAAAGTCGGCCTTGCAAGAAGTTTTTCCTCTTCACTGCCTCGCTGTCATTATAAAATTCTTGCCAATTGGTCAACTATACATTTTTTAGCAACTTACCGCCCAAAATAATTCATTGAGATAACTAGGTTTTTTATCTGATATCACAAATAATGAATAATCTTCTGTATACATGGTCATTTTCTTGTGAGATAAAATCAACGAAGCTTCATAGCTTCATTCATGAATGTTAGTGGAACAAACCACTGCGTGATTGTATATGTTTATCAACAATATCTATGGACACTGAACAATGCATGTTTGTGTGAAGACGCGGTAAGTGCAAATCACATGCGGAATTTTTTCACGATTAAAGTCGAGCTTCAATTTTACATGCTGTCAAGTTAAGTGGGCGAGCTGTTAACAGCCAAGTCTCCCAACCTAAGTGATATAGTCATTCTCTAACTACCTGGCATGTTTTGTCTTTCTGTTTGCAATGCCTTATTGAGACATTTAACTTGACAGCATATCTAATGAGTGATTTTATCTAAACACCTGTTACTTTGAATCGTTTTGTCTAATGCTGAAAGTTTCAGTGCAACGAAATAGGTAATCACCGATCTGAATAATAGCGAATAGAAATCTTCATATTCTCTGATCGGCATGATATTGCACATGTAGGCATAGGTTGCTTTGCTGTACATTGTATCCAAAAATTAATATTTTTAATGAAGAAAACAATGAAATATGTTGAAGAGAATTTATTGCTTAGTGGATTCCTTCACATAATTATTTTTGTTTCGAGTACTCGGAATCACTACTCGAATAATACATTGAATGTGAGTAGGCCTACTCGAGTAGCTACTCGTGCCGAACACTATTGCCCTTGGTCTGCATGCGTGAAAGACTTAAGTAGTTTGAGACATATTGAAAATTTATTTCAGTACGTGTCCTTCTTCAGCATTCTTGCCCCCTTGCCTAAACTTCGTTCCGGCATCCCTGCCACAAAGAAACATCTTATTTAATAGTTACGTGAGCATTCATCTATACTGATTACTAATAAGAATGTATATATCATCATTACTACAAATAAAAGGCATGAGTGCTCATAAAATAAAAACTCTAAATATAGAAATAATGTCATTATACGAATCGAAGCATAA
Organism: Prostheceraeus crozeri; assembly: GCA_907163375.1. Taxonomy (NCBI): domain Eukaryota; kingdom Metazoa; phylum Platyhelminthes; order Polycladida; family Euryleptidae; genus Prostheceraeus; species Prostheceraeus crozeri. Next base: position 316,081 of record CAJQUW010011534.1, on the reverse strand, counting down.
TTTCCCGATGTGATTCTTATATCGAGAGTCCACTGTAGTTGCTTTAATTTGGATTTGAAGTGTTTTAATTTGGACTTTTATTGCCATAATTTGGTCTTGAATTGATTCAATTTGGACTTGAGCTGCTGAAGAGGAATGGAGATGGCAGCAGGGACCATACAGCTATATTATCTAGAAGTCAATGGAGATAGCTATGACGGAGAGGAATGGAGATGGCAGCAGAGACCATACAGCTCTATTATCTAGAAGTCAATGGAGATAGCTATGACGGAGAGGAATGGAGATGGCAGCAGAGACCATACAGCTCTATTTTCTAGAAGTCAATGGAGATAGCTATGACGGAGAGGAATGGAGAGGGCAGCAGAGACCATACAGCTCTATTATCTAGAAGTCAATGGAGATAGCTATGACGGAGAGGAATGGAGATGGCAGCAGAGACCATACAGCTCTATTATCTAGAAGTCAATCGAGATAGCTATGACGGAGAGGAATGGAGATGGCAGCAGGGACTATACAGTTCTATTATCTAGAAGTCAATGGAGATAGCTAAGACGGAGAGGAATGGAGAGGGCAGCAGAGACCATACAGCTCTATTATCTAGAAGTCAATGGAGATAGCTATGACGGAGAGGAATGGAGATGGCAGCAGAGACCATAGAGCTCTATTATCTAGAAGTCAATGGAGATAGCTATGACGGAGAGGAATGGAGAGGGCAGCAGAGACCATACAGCTCTATTATCTAGAAGTCAATGGAGATAGCTATGACGGAGAGGAATGGAGATGGCAGCAGAGACCATACAGCTCTATTATCTAGAAGTCAATCGAGATAGCTATGACGGAGAGGAATGGAGATGGCAGCAGGGACTATACAGCTCTATTATCTAGAAGTCAATGGAGATAGCTATGACGGAGAGGAATGGAGAGGGCAGCAGAGACCATACAGCTCTATTATCTAGAAGTCAATGGAGATAGCTATGACGGAGAGGAATGGAGATGGCAGCAGAGACCATAGAGCTCTATTATCTAGAAGTCAATCGAGATAGCTATGACGGAGAGGAATGGAGAGGGCAGCAGAGACCATACAGCTCTATTATCTAGAAGTCAATGGAGATAGCTATGACGGAGAGGAATGGAGATGGCAGCAGGGACCATACAGCTCTATTATCTAGAAGTCAATGGAGATAGCTATGACGGAGAGGAATGGAGATGGCAGCAGAGACCATACAGCTCTATTATCTAGAAGTCAATGGAGATAGCTATGACGGAGAGTAATGGAGATGGCAGCAGGGACCATACAGCTCTATTATCTAGAAGTCAATCGAGATAGCTATGACGGAGAGGAATGGATATGGCAGCAGAGACCATACAGCTCTATTATCTAGAAGTCAATGGAGATAGCTATGACGGAGAGGAATGGAGAGGGCAGCAGAGACCATACAGCTCTATTATCTAGAAGTCAATGGAGATAGCTATGACGGAGAGGAATGGAGATGGCAGCAGGGACCATACAGCTCTATTATCTACACCATTTCCAGATTTATTTCAGGAAAAATGAGATAGATTTCAGAATTATGAAATGTTTCTCAGAATCCATAAAATGCTTTTCAGAAAGATAAAAAGTGTTTCGAATTTAGTTAATTGTATTTCAAAAAGATAATATGTTTTTAAGAAATAGTCATATACATTCCAGAAGCGTGAAATGTTTTTCAAAAGATTTTACTTTAATTTCAGATCCGTGAAATATATTTCCTATTTCATCAGTTGTATTTCAGATACATGATTTGTATTTCAGAAATCATGAAATATAATTGAGAAAACGTGAATAATATTTCAGAAGTGTGATCTGTTATTCAAGAGACGTTTTTTATATTTCAGATCGGTAAAATTTGTTCCATCTTTCATTAGTTGTTTTTCAGATGCAATATTTGAAATTCAGAAATTGCAAAATATAATTGAGGAACTGAAAGTTGAATTTCAAAAACGCTAGGTGTAGTTCAGTTGACATGAGATGTTTTTCATAAATGTGAAATGAATATAATCATCTGTTAACTTCATTTCAAAATTGTAAATTATATTTCAGATGCAGTTGCTTGGATTTCAGAAATGTAAAATGTATTTAAGGAGCTGTTTGATGTTATTCAGAATTGAAATATGTATTTAAGAAAGCGTCAGATGTTTTTCAGTACTATAAAAAGTATTTGAGCAAGAGTAAATTGTGATTCAGATGACGTAAAATGTATTTCAGAAAGCCTTAAATGCATTTCAGAAGGCATCAAAAGGATTTTGCAGAGCGTTACATGTATTTCGTGGAGAAGTTCACTTGTAAACAGTAAGATATCCGAAGCCTGCATTGCAGAATGCGGTCATATAGCCCAAAGTTTCTGTAAGTTTACTTAACTGAGGAGTTGAAATTCATGTTTGTACGTAGTATAAGAACAGTAATAGTCCATAATTCCCCTTGAATATATTTACTATATATTCCTACCTAAGCAGATATATCCAAGAATATGAGAAAACAACCATCAACGTCTGGTAAAATTGTACTCGTACAATCAAATATCATTGTAGCCTAGCTTACTGGATTATATTCAATGTCAATAGGCCTATTAAGGCATATGTAGGCCTAAGCTTACAACTTCTTATCGATGCAATGAAATAGAAACATGCGCAACAATGCATACGGTGCAATGCATAGTCAGTAACAAAATAGTTATTTATCATTTACTTTTTCAGTACACAGGAAATACAGGTACATGTAGGACTGTAAAGTTTATAATGTAACATTGGTATCAAATCAAAACAATCATATTCCCGCATCAGACAGTACACTGTATCTCTAAGTAAGCGGACACGTAGCTACATTAAGTAACTTTCCAATTAGGAATTGATGTCGAAATTGAGTTTTCCAACCCTGCAAAAAATCGAGCCAAAAATAGGAGGTAAAGAAAGTGGGATTATGATATTTGAAATTCCTTGATGTAGGCTTATTATGTCTAAATTTATGATGTATACAAAGTTACATGTGATGATATTTAGGAGGTGTGACTTACACGAAATTACACAAAAATCGCATATAAGCTTACAGTTGTACACATAGACTAAGTCAATCAATAGATGTGAAACAATAAGTTCATTTTAATGATAAGAAGGAATAAGCAAAAGTTTTGCAATCCTCGCTACGATGAGTCGCCCATCCTTCTCCGTAGTCTTCACGTATTTCTTCCTTTCCACTTCCTCTGTCTCTTCTATCTCATCTCGACATAATGGACAGCGGGACTGGGGACTAGCCAACATGGGTTGCAGACAGGACTCGTGGATAAGGTGAAGACAAGGTATGCACCTAACCACTGGCTTCCTTAGCATCGACGTCTGGCAGACGCAGCAGTTATCTTGGAGATTCATTGTAACAGACAACACGGTAAGCTTCTGCCAGCAATATTTTGTACATGGTTCAACGGTTAATTTCAGTGTCATTGGTTCCTGATGAGATGTATTTCCGAAGTCATGAGTTTTATTTGATCACAACAAGTCTCGAGACATTGGACAGTTCTCTGAAACACATTTAACGCTTTCTGAAATACATGTAACGCTCTGCAAAATCCTTTTGATGCCTTCTGAAATGCATTTAAGGCTTTCTGAAATACATTTTACGTCATCTGAATCACAATTTACTCTTGCTCAAATACTTTTTATAGTACTGAAAAACATCTGACGCTTTCTTAAATACATATTTCAATTCTGAATAACATCAAACAGCTCCTTAAATACATTTTACATTTCTGAAATCCAAGCAACTGCATCTGAAATATAATTTACAATTTTGAAATGAAGTTAACAGATGATTATATTCATTTCACATTTATGAAAAACATCTCATGTCAACTGAACTACATCTAGCGTTTTTGAAATTCAACTTTCAGTTCCTCAATTATATTTTGCAATTTCTGAATTTCAAATATTGCATCTGAAAAACAACTAATGTAAGATGGAACAAATTTTACCGATCTGAAATATAAATAACATCTCTTGAATAACAAATCACACTTCTGAAATATTATTCACGTTTTCTCAATTATATTTCATGATTTCTGAAATACAAATCATGTATCTGAAATACAACTGATGAAATAGGAAATATATTTCACGGATCTGAAATTAAAGTAAAATCTTTTGAAAAACATTTCACGCTTCTGGAATGTATATGACTATTCCTTAAAAACATATTATCTTTTTGAAATACAATTAACTAAATTCAAAATACTTTTTATCTTTCTGAAAAACATTTCATAATTCTGAAATCTATCTCATTTTTCCTGAAATAAATCTGGAAATGGTGTAGATAATAGAGCTGTATGGTCTCTGCTGCCATCTCCATTCCTCTCCGTCATAGCTATCTCCATTGACTTCTAGATAATAGAGCTGTATGGTCTCTGCTGCCCTCTCCATTCCTCTCCGTCATAGCTATCTCCATTGACTTCTAGATAATAGAGCTCTATGGTCCCTGCTGCCATCTCCATTCCTCTCCGTCATAGCTATCTCGATTGACTTCTAGATAATAGAGCTGTATGGTCTCTGCTGCCCTCTCCATTCCTCTCCGTCATAGCTATCTCCATTGACTTCTAGATAATAGAGCTGTATGGTCTCTGCTGCCATCTCCATTCCTCTCCGTCATAGCTATCTCGATTGACTTCTAGATAATAGAGCTGTATGGTCTCTGCTGCCCTCTCCATTACTCTCCGTCATAGCTATCTCCATTGACTTCTAGATAATATAGCCATGGACTTCTATAACTAGCACCTGGACAGAAATCTAAAATGGCATGCATACGAGATGAGGCTGATATTGCATTTCATCTTGGTGCTCACTTACTTCACAGATTTCACTAACTTGCTAATTGCAAATCTCACATTAACCCGCGCATGGCTGCGACTTTAAATAGGAAGTTGTGTCGATGTTGAGAGATGTAAACTAGCCCTGCTGATGATTCATTAAAAATCATAGTCCTTGTTAGATAAGACATGGACTTCTATAACTAGCACCTGGACAGAAATCTAAAATAGCATGCATACGAGATGAGGCTGATATTGCATTTCATCTTGGTGCTCACTTACTTCACAGATTTCACTAACTTGCTAATTGCAAATCTCACATTAACCCGCGCATGGCTGCGACTTTAAATAGGAAGTTGTGTCGATGTTGAGAGATGTAAACTAGCCCTGCTGATGATTCATTAAAAATCATAGTCCTTGTTAGATAAGACATGGACTTCTATAACTAGCACCTGGACAGAAATCTAAAATAGCATGCATACGAGATGAGGCTGATATTGCATTTCATCTTGGTGCTCACTTACTTCACAGATTTCACTAACTTGCTAATTGCAAATCTCACATTAACCCGCGCATGGCTGCGACTTTAAATAGGAAGTTGTGTCGATGTTGAGAGATGTAAACTAGCCCTGCTGATGATTCCTAATATTGGATGAAATAGCTGCTATTCAGGTATGTTTCCATTTTTCGACTGAGGATGCAACTGTATTTAATTATATTTGCATCTTGGTGTCTTTAAGCATGGATCTGCTGATTAATTTTTGTGACAATGTGCAGCTACATCTGGAAAATCATGCTTATTTACATCAATTATGAAGTATAATTCCTATAATTTCTTTTTCAGTCTTACTTGAGATTAGTCCGCCTTTTGCACACCGGTGGATGAATATTCTGATCAAACAAATTACTATTAATCACTATTATTCATATGATCAACTGACTACAATTCTTTTCAATTAACCTGGAGCATTGGAGCTCTATCGGCAGAAATTATCTACGAACACGTTCAGACTTAAAAAAAGACTTAATGAATTTCAAAGTCAGATAACTATTCCTTTGGAAACAAACTTGCATTTCAGGTTTACACCTTTTTTTACAAATATTGGGTCACATCATCCCATTCCAAGTGAAGCAGTTCGTCAAATCACACAGTGTTACGTTGATTCGTGGATTGGCTATTGATGTTGGTTTTACTTCCTGAGATGATTCTATTCATTCATGAACTTTTGAAGAGCCAGCACCAAAGAAAAGCACTTGTCGCTTTGCGTTTTAATACCATAGCAGTCCATGAGTTAGAATGTTGATGCGGCATGCACCAGGGTATAATCGGGCTGTGGACTTTATGAATATTATTCAGAAATTGCCATATCCACACAGAATGTTTATTTGGATTGCCTGGTACAAGATAATGAAAAAGCACTGAAAACTGTACATTTGCACCACTTAACTAGTGAAATTTCATAATCCATCTCGCAAGATATCCATTTTCCATATTGGCTCAAAAATCATTGTGTAAAACAGGATAAAAGTGTTCATGATCTTTATTGTGCTAAATTCTTCGATCGTTGCATGGATAATTTGTGGTGAATATACTCGTCTGTAACCTTGCAATGTTTCTGTTGGTCCGAAACTCGAAAAGTACGAGTATATGCCTATTCGCATTCACAGATAGTTGATGACTCTGATTTCAGGCGACGAACGAAGTCAACTTTCAATACACAGTTGAAGGTTTTGCTTCGATATCGATTGAGACTCATCTTCTTTTGCCTGAGAAAGATCGATTGAGACTCATCGAATGATTTCACTATAGGTATCAAATTCAGCAGTTGTGAGAATATGTTAACTATGCCACCAAATAAGAGAAATCTTGATCTGATTGCCGGTGTAAATCATATTGTTCGTTATCCATGGATCATGTAGTTTATTTTTCAACGGAAAGCAATGAAATGTAGTTGGAGAGTCTTTAAATTTACCGTCATTGTCATTCTTATACCGGTACACAAACAGAAAGGATTTGCTCAGCATTTGCGCTGTCAATACAATGATGCATGTAACTTCTGTATGAATGACATCGATTCAAAAAGTCAGCCTCATTTCGTATAGAAGGGTCAAGGATATCTGATCAGATTTCATTCCAGATGCTAGTTATAGATTTCCATGATATAGCTGTATGGTCTCTGCTGCCATCTCCATTCCTCTCCGTCATAGCTATCTCCATTGACTTCTAGATAATAGAGCTGTATGGTCTCTGCTGCCATCTCCATTCCTCTCCGTCATAGCTATCTCCATTGACTTCTAGATAATAGAGCTGTATGGTCCCTGCTGCCATCTCCATTCCTCTCCGTCATAGCTATCTCGATTGACTTCTAGAAAATAGAGCTGTATGGTCTCTCCTGCCATCTCCATTCCTCTCCGTTAGGGCTTGCAAAAGTCAATAAAGTCAAAATTTGTAAGTAAGGTAATTTCTGCGGAACATCCATATAATCGTTTTTAAAACTCTCATATTCGTCTCCTAAGCAAAGTTGAAAAGTCAAAATACGGTCAAAATTTATTATTACATCAAAAATACAAAATATCGTCAATACAGTCAAAATACCACATAAAACATCATCCAAACCCTATTCCATTCCCAATATGGTCTCGTGGGATCGCATTACAGGTTTCCTAGTTTGATCGGCAAGGTTAAATAAGAGATTCCCTCTCGGCTATAAGCGGCGTCGCTGAACGTGGACGATAGAGGGGTGTTTGATTCGCGCTGGCAGTGCAACGCTGGGCCAAAGTCACCTACACTGCTCATTCGGGTAAACTAGAGAAGAGCCAATAAGTCCAATCAAATGTCGCCTAGTACGGCTTCAGGTTTGTAGAGGAAAGTCTACGTCAAAATTTCCAGGAAATTTCACCATTACCTTGATGACTTCGCCAGACAGTTCGAAATTCGAATACTCTATGGTTATATCAATGGAATATGTTACAAAAGTTCAAAGTTTGTATGTGATTAAATATTCAATTCATATGGTAGTTGCTACATAGAAATTCAAATGGATCTTTCAAAACCCGGTATATAGCCGGAATTTTGATACTGTTTTATTTTCGATAGCCGTGCGCAAAGCTTTAATATCGAATTTTGTTAGGTCAATTTTTTAGGTTAAAAAATTATGGCTTACTAGGTCAAAATTTTTCATTTTTGGGTCAAAATTCTGCAAGCCCTACTCTCCGTCATAGCTATCTCGATTGACATCTAGATAATAGAGCTCTATGGTCTCTGCTGCCATCTCCATTACTCTCCGTCATAGCTATCTCCATTGACTTCTAGATAATAGAGCTCTATGGTCTCTGCTGCCATCTCCATTCCTCTCCGTCATAGCTACCTCCATTGACTTCTAGATAATATAGCTGTATGGTCTCTGCTGCCATCTCCATTGCTCTCCGTCATAGCTATCTCCATTGACTTCTAGAAAATAGACCTCTATGGTCTCTGCTGCCATCTCCATTACTCTCCGTCATAGCTATCTCCATTGACTTCTAGAAAATAGACCTCTATGGTCTCTGCTGCCATCTCCATTACTCTCCGTCATAGCTATCTCCATTGACTTCTAGATAATAGAGCTGTATGGTCTCTGCTGCCATCTCCTTGACATCTCTTGAATAACAAATCACACTTCTGAAATATTATTCACTTTTTCTCAATTATATTTCATGATTTCTGAAATACAAATCATGTATCTGAAATACAACTGATGAAATAGGAAATATATTTCACGGATCTGAAATTAAAGTAAAATCTTTTGAAAAACATTTCACGCTTCTGGAATGTATATGACTATTTCTTAAAAACATATTATCTTTTTGAAATACAATTAACTAAATTCGAAATACTTTTCATTTTTCTGAAAAACAACTAATAAGCTAGGAATCATACTTCACGAATGTTGAAATAAATCTGGAAATGGTGTAGAAGTCAATGGAGATAGCTATGACGGAGAGGAATGGAGATGGCAGCAGAGACCATACAGCTATACTATCTAGAAGTCAATGGAGATAGCTAAGACGGAGAGGAATGGAGAGGGCAGCAGAGACCATACAGCTCTATTATATAGAAGTCAATGGAGATAGCTAAGACGGAGAGGAATGGAGATGGCAGCAGAGACCATACAGCTCTATTATCTAGAAGTCAATGGAGATAGCTATGACGGAGAGGAATGGAGATGGCAGCAGAGACCATACAGCTCTATTATCTAGAAGTCAATCGAGATAGCTATGACGGAGAGGAATGGAGATGGCAGCAGAGACCATACAGCTCTATTATCTAGAAGTCAATGGAGATAGCTATGACGGTTCTACTTCTGTTCACAAATGCCGGGCATCTTAAGTGGTAGGATGGCACAGTTGGTTAAGTGCCGCGTTTCAGTATGGAAGTGCGGAAAGTCCACGGTTCGAGTCTGTCACCTTCCGGACGCATCACTGCTCTTACAAGAGGTTACTAACCCTGATGAGAGTTGCGAGTGTACGAAGGCCGCCCATTCCTACCTAGCTAGCACGGCTTCGTACCTTGAGTTGCACGGATGAGCAAAAACAAATCTATTAATGGTGACATCAGTGTTTCAGATGTTTGTCTCACTGTTACTCCTATATTCTGCTAACTTCAGATACTTCTTTGAATTGCATGGTCGACACCTTGTAATTCAAACACTCCCACGATTCGCACAGTACAATGAGAATCATATTAGAGACGAATATCAAACTTCCCAGTTCATTTCAACTTTCTCTCTAATGTTGATCAACTTCTTGAGAAAACGACAAATTAGAGAAGTTGAGACAAAGTTTCCATTTCTTGCTTCACATCAGCAATAGATCTGCTTTGAAACGCCATTTACAAGTACTTTCCTGAAATCTTTCACTTACTTCTCCATTGATTTTAAAACGTTTGAGGCTTTGATTTACAAATGCTGTTCCAAGTTAAGCAAATAAAGTTTAACTTGTGACAGATGTGAAATTCATCACCACAGCATTTGATTTGATTTTTATTCTACCTGAGAAATTGCAGTGTGTCAAGAGATAGCTCGCTAGAAAGGAGATGTAATTCCAATTAATGTCTTAGAGATTGCGATACCCGAATTCAGCAGAGCAGAAGAAGCAAGTTGAAAACTCAGGTCAACTTATTCTTACTCACGGAAAGTCGAGGAATGAATCTGTAGACCTTTCGTAATCTTATGTTTCTACAGAACTTTTCATTCATCGTATCTTCCATCGCAGTATATTTTGCATTTGTGGTAGTGGTTCGATGCTTGGCCTAGCGATGCTTTGGTCCAGAGGTCGAGCCCCGAAAGTGTCATTGGAAGTCGGCAGGAAGGGCATCCGGACTAAAAGTACCACAAAGCTCCAGAAAAGTCTGAGTATGTCAGCACCGTTCAAGCCCCCAGTTTGGGGGAATAATGACGTTAAAGCTTCATTTTTTCGTAAGCCCATAGTTCTTTTGCTATCATGACTGATCCGCACTGTGTCTCAAGAATTGTAGCCCTTTTCTGTTAGCTTCAGCATGCAAATCCGTTTCTCAATGCTCAGCACAGCGTTGCATGATATGAAGAGCTGATTGAAACTAGCTTTTCAGCACGCATTTCTTCGAAATATTGCCGCCTCGAATAGCAGCTTCACTCCTGTTAGGTGTTTGTAGTGGTGGCCATGGCAACTATTCGAAGAAATACTGAGGATTGGCTACACCAGGCGTGACTTATCTCATGGATTCCTGTGCGCACTACCTATATTCGGGTAGAAAAAGCAAGAAAATGGCAAAATTACATTGTTCCCTCTTCTTATTAAGAGAGACAAAGTTCTCGTCGATATAGTTTTTATTTGCAAGCCTTCGGGTGATTCATTCTTCCTTGGCCTTAGCAATTTTCTTTGTAAATGCATGTGTCTTGTACGTAAATACTACGGGACAAGTGCTGCACGGGAATGGTGTGATCGAATCGATAATTAAGACTTAATTAAGACACCGGATTTAAACACAACTCCGGACAACCACATCAAACAAAGATTTCTCCGGGAGCAATCAATTAACTGACATTGGAGATTGACACAATCAATTAACTGACATTGGAGATTGACACAATCAATTAACTGACATTGGAGATTGACACAATCGATTAACTGACATTGGAGATTGACACAATCGATTAACTGACATTGGAAATTGACGCAATCAACGAAAATCGCTCACGTGGATAGACGACCCTTGTCATTCTATCTTCGTATTGCTGCTGAAGAAAGTCCATTCCATATTGATTGCAAAATGGCCGGACGAACCAGACGCTGCCTTCACCTCAAGTCATCATCGATGGAAAATATTACAGGATATGGAATTCGTCGGATTTCAAGTGTCTGTCGTTCTCTATCTCCATGAAATCACTTGTTTGTCAATTCAATCTCTGGAAGCTCACTTATCATGAGGATCAATTTTCATTTCACATCAAATCAATTCTCTCCTCTTCTTTTGTAATGTGATATTGGGGAAACCATTTTCATTTAGCGGAGAGATTAGTCAGGTCGTAGAGGCCTCTCATCTATTATCAATGATTAGAAATGTGAGGAAGCGAACAAAAGTCATCCGCTACTCAATGACTTGAAGAGAGAAACTATAGCGACGAATGGATGACAGCAGCAGCAAGTACCGACAATGTTCACTTTGTTCTTCACTACGCTATTTAAAAAACAAATATCCTTTCCTTCTACTTCCTCTTTCTAATCTATGCATTATTATCATCATGAATATTCCTATTGTTTCTTCTGTTTGAATTATCTGTTGAGTCAGAAATCAATGTTTTCGAAGACTAGAGAGCATCATTGGTCTCCGTGACGGTGCAACGGATAGAGGTGCTGCCTCCCAATCCGCGGATTGTCATGAGATGGAGACCGTCTGTGAGCATCATTGGTCTCCGTGACGGTGCAACGGATAGAGAGAGGTGCTGCCTCCCAATCCGCGGATTGTAATGAGATGGAGACCGTCTGTGAGCATCATTGGTCCCCGTGACGGTGCAGTGGATAGAAGTGCTGCCTCCCAATCCCCGGATTGTCATGAGATGGAGACCGTCTGTGAGCATTATTGGTCTGCGTGACGGTGCAGTGGATAGAAGTGCTGCCTCCCCATCTCAGGATATGTCACGAGGAGGAGACCGTCTGTGAGCATCATTGGTCTGCGTGACGGTGCAGTGGATAGAAGTGCTGCCTCCCAATCTCAGGATATATCACGAGGAGGAGACCGTCTGTGAGCATCATTGGTCTGCGTGACGGTGCAGTGGATAGAAGTGCTGCCTCCCAATCCGCGGATTGTCATGAGATGGAGACCGTCTGTGAGCATCATTGGTCTGCGTGACGGTGCAGTGGATAGAGGTGCTGCCTCAAGATCTTAAGGATGTGTCACGAGGAGACCGTCCGTGAGCATCATTGGCCTCCTCGGCCGACCTATCCAACAAAAGAAATGATGGATTCAATAAAACATCGCAACATGGGAAATGAGACCATCAAATCCTCATGAGTAGAAGTCGTAATGGATATCATTTCCTCTTATCTCAGAGCCGCTCAGTCAGAAAGGAAGTTCTCAACTCATTTTCCCTCAACTATTTCAGCACAGACACATCAAAGAGCAGCCCCATATTTTGTCAATTCCGGAACAAAAGCAAATCAGCATGGGAGGCAACCTTTCACTACCGCAGGTCACATCAACAATTTTTTTGATACCAAACAGAAAGCGTTCATCCCGAATGAAGACAAGGTGAATAGAAAACTGAGGGAATCAACTTGAGATTTTTGCGAGTTGGATTCCTCATTCCAGACTCACTCACTCATCCAACACATCCGTCTTCTAGGCTCCGCTAGGTTGGATTGAATAAAACTTCAACGCTATTAATCCCCCTCCACTGTAGGCCACATTTCCTGCCGACTTCCAATGACACTCATGGGACTCGACCTCTAGACTAAGCGATCGCAAAGTAAAGCACTTTACCACTGGGCCATCTGAGGTAATGCTGATGAGATCCTACACATCTCAAATCTGAGCCGAGGAGATCGGATTCCCTTCCTGCCGACTTCCAATGACACACTCACGGGACTGAAACCTCTAGACTAAGCGATCGCAAAGTAAGGCACCTAGCCACTGGTCCATCTGAGGTAATGCTGATGAGATCCTACACATCTCAAATCTGAGCCACACAATCTGAGCCGAGGAGATCGGATTCCCTTCCTGCCGACTTCCAATGACACACTCACGGGACTGAAACCTCTAGACTAAGCGATCGCAAAGTAAGGCACCTAGCCACTGGTCCATCTGAGGTAATGCTGATGAGATCCTACACATCTCAAATCTGAGCCACACAATCTGAGCCGAGGAGATCGGATTCCCTTCCTGCCGACTTCCAATGACACACTCACGGGACTCAACCTCTAGACTAAGCGATCGCAAAGTAAGGCACCTAGCCACTGGTCCATCTGAGGTAATGCTGATGAGATCCTACACATCTCAAATCTGAGCCGAGGAGATCGGATTCCTTCCTGTAGACTTCCGTTCCTATGACGCTGTCGGTACTCGACCTCTAGACCAAAAGATCGCTAGTCCAAGCAATGAACCCCTGTCATGCGCAAAAAAGAAGTCGTGTAGAAACATTCTTCTTGAAAGGTTGAATTTCTGCTGCTTCAATATAAAGGAGATTGAATCTGAAGGTTAGAGTGAGTTGCATAAACATGTACAGACTTCTGCAATCATGGCATGAATGGCCTACATCTTGAAATCGGTTTCTGGGGCCGGGGTAAACATTCCTAGGCATTCTGTTGAGTATGGACTTCATATATTTCTCAAAAAAGCTCGAAACTTCCCATTTTACGCTATTTATTCGTAGTACTTGAAATATTAGCTGAAAGGGATGTAAAAGTCAAGCTATGAGAACTTAGTGAAACGGTGGACGTTGGTGCACATCACTCGATCACTATTTGTTCAATTAAACAAGTGAGTCTTCGTGGCACAGTGGTTAGGTGCTTAGACTAGCGATCTTCCGGTCCCTGAGGTCGAGCGCTGAAAGTGTCATTGGAAGTCGTCAGGAAGTGCATCTGGACTAAAAGATCACAACACTTTAGTAAAGTTTGGCTGTATCAGCACCGTCCAAGCCCCCAGTATCGGTGAGTAGTGACTCTAAGCCATCCGTTTTTTACAAACAGCTGAAAACAAGCACGTATTTCTTAACTGCCTCCCTTAGGGCAAACATTTGACAAACACCGGATAATGCTTTTCACCCAAAATATCGGACTACGTCTTTATGAAAGGTAGAGAAAAGAGAGACTCACACATTCAGTTTATAAAATATACAAAATCAGAAGTTATATCGACCAGGACTGCGAAGGTGGATGAAGCAAATGTTTTGGGTAAAAATAGTACGTAACCGGAAGCATCATCGCCTCCGCATCACAAGTCTAACTCCTGAAACAATTGGCGTGTCACGGCGGATTCTAACTGTCATGGTCAGAAGTCTTGAAGCGAGGAGCATAAGTAGGCACATCTAATCTTCGCACCAAATAAAGATGAACTAAATGTAATAACCTCTTAAAATCCGACTTTGTAAAAATAACTGCACACCCATGTAGAAGTCTTGTTTGGATGAAAATTGGCATGAAAAATAAAAACAATTGTGAAGTAACACCAAAATTACCTTCTTTTTATATATCATTCACACCAAGGACAAATTGTTACAGAAAAACTACCTCCATTATGTTACTAGGTGTTGTCTTATCAATAATAATATGTTCTTTATTTTGGTAATGAATAGAAATGATGCATTCCTCTACAAGTTTACTGAAATATGACGAAATTTAAAAAAATTGAAATAACAAAATGCTAAGACAAAGAAAAGGAAAAAATATATTTGCCTCATGTCCAGTTTTGACTGTTGTTGAGACAGATATAGCTGGGGAAGAACGAGGATCTCCTGCTGTATGTCCGCATTGGCGGCATTAAAACACTGCTACAATGATTCTTCTGACATTCAGGAAACAAATCACCAAACATTTTCAGAACACCAAGTAGGGGAGAGCGAGGTATGGGCCACCCTGGATGAGGACGATGTAGGTTTTCCTCTGTTCCATTGATGAGTACCTCTATACCACTGTATGTCTCAAAGAGCAAGGAATAAGAGGTAGCACCATATTTACCTAAAAATCTTAGATGGAAATAATTAGTAAAAAACCAAAATCTAGAAAAATCGGACTTTTCAATTTTGGGTGGGAGGCATGGGCCACCTACGAAATCTAATATCAGATCGAATCGAATATGCATTTTCTACTGTGAAATATGCAGTATGCTTTTTAACAGATAATTGTGCCAGTTGTGATGCTTTGAAGTGTACAAAATCTTCTTTTATTATTGAAATTGAAGGTTTGATATTAGCCTGATTGTTTACAGATTTTATCAATTTAATAACAATCATTGTCTATCACACCCAGAATGAATTCGAAAGGCCTTATGATTTGATGAATGAAACATATGAGCATTGTCGATCTTAATGAGATACTCACAAAAGCGCGGGAAACCCAGAGTCTAAAGATAGAACAATATGAAACATTGTCGATCTCACATGATATGAATCCTTTTTAGTCCAGTGCAATAATGAAATAAAGATGCAGATAGTTCACATTAGTGACTTTACATGAGGATAACTTCCTACATAAATGTAGCATGGGGTCGCATGGGCCGGCCCATACCACGCCCTATGGGTTACTCAAACTTAATGTATGCTGAAAAAACATATAAGGAGCAATGCTATTTTCTCAATACTGCAGAGAAACTGTTATAAAGCGTTAAAAACTTGACAATACGAAGAGGCATTTACTCAACAACCTTTTTTAAATGAATTTGGAGATGGTGAAGTTCAAGCCATATTGATGATACCAAATTTGAACATCATCAACTTGACTAAATCAAAACTTTATCATTATTATCAATTGTGATTATTATTAAAACCCAATGCTATTTTCATTACTAGATGTTGTTTATTTGAATTTCACAGTTTTTAGGTTCTCAATCATCTCATCAACCTCCAAAGAAAAATGAAATAACAGTTCCAAAAGGGAAGGAAGGTTCTCGTGAAAAGGAAATTTCAGTGAAGAATTTCCTGTAATCACGCACTCTAGAAAGGATACATTGAGAGAAGTCTCTCAACATTTCGTGATATTTCTATGTTCGCCACGATTAGAGAAATAAGACGGAAATGAAACAATAAGACGATCAGATTTGATAGCTGAGCTTTGTTTCAGTTGCTAAGAACTCTTATATGAACTTTTGATCCCAAATAATCTTAACTAAATCTTGATCTGTTATTTCTTCTCTATCGTGTCCCGTCATTTCCTCTACATCTATTCTCAGAAATTTGGGAAGAAAATTTCTTTAGAAATGAGTTGAAAATTGATGTTCATTCAGAGACTTTGTGGAACTTGATACGAATAAAGGAATAACGGGAATCAGGGTGTGTAGGCAGGAGGCGCTCTAATCACCCTGTCTCCATAGAGATGAAGAAAAACAGAGGCTATCCTACGCGATCTCACGAATCAGCCCAGACATACTTTTTCAATGATTTTTAACGAAAAAGCAAATGATGCTTAATGAACTGTCTTTCCGTTGACCGAAATGTGCTGTTTTTACTTTTGAAGTGAAACAATGAAATACCAACAACAGGGTGGCTAACAATTTCCGATTTCAATTTTGCAGGACTTTTGCATGATCATTTGCTGTTCCAATAATTAATTTCTACACCTTTTCCATGTCTATTTCAGATATTTCCAAATCGATTTCAGATTTCTCCAATTGAATTTCAGATATCTACCACAGGCTCAACTTTGAAGATATATGAAATCCAAATGGAGAAATCTGAGATCCATCTGGAAATGTCGGAAATTCACTTGGAAAGATCTGAAATAGAAATGGAAAAGGTGTAGTGTTATTACAACTTATCAAGGAATGCACATGTCAGTGTTGAGGAAGCGGTAGCACTGAAAACTGGCGCTTCCGCTTCCAAGTTCTGACTGTATTGACATAGTGTGTTTACATACTTGTAGAGTGTAGGCCTATCGTAAAACATGGTGTGATGTTTTGTTTCTATAATTGATTTTGCAATTTACATAAATAAACAGCTGAAAAAAGAACACAGTAGACTGGGCTACTGAAAAGGAGAAGGTAAATATTTATTACCGCCGTTATTCTAAAATAATCTCAATTATCAAATTTGAGAAGCTAGCGGTATACATACATATAGAGGTCCAATATTGTAGCGACAGGAGCTTGGATGTAATGTTCCAGTCGGAAGCGCTTCCGATAGGCCTGGTACATGTATAATTATCATTACTGCAACAGTTGTCGCACGTCGTGAATGAGGAAGACGTAGTTGGCAAAAACAAGTAGCAACTAATATTGATTTCTGTAGCATAACTTGCCAGAAAAACAAATTCTTGATTCGAACAAAAACAAAGAAAATTAACTATCTTTGGCTGATTGGCAAGTGTGCATTAAATTGCTATCTCAATGTCGAAACATCAAAAAGGGATATTTTCATCATCGAACGTTTTCGACCAAATACCACTGTTCAAGACCACGAACTGGCATAAGTTGTCAATTCATTATATCACTAGATATCCAGGACTCTATTCATGTTATTCCATAGAACATGCTGTTCTATGTGTTATGAAACTAATGTACATATGTTGAGTGCTAATTGTGTAGAGATCAAAAATAAAAAAACTAACTCATTTATAATAATTAATTCTTTATTTACTGAGGATGACATTGGTAGCATGAGCTAATATGATGGTCCTCAGATCAAAATGCATGTTTGGAGGTTCAATAAATAGCTGAGTCATGATCAGCGGAGCCGTGCTTGGTTGAAAACGATAGATGATGAAATTTGCCAAGTTTTCCCTTACAATAATGGGTTCGGTATCCTCCAAAACAATAATCCTTGGTAGTTACTAGAGTTACTGAGATCGCAGGCACATTAATATTTGTATCAGAGCCAGGAAACACTAAATCAGTACAACAAGCATTATAATTTCCAGAGATAGATAATTTAAAAATACATACTACTTCGTTTGAGTAAGGTGACTTTTCGCAGGTCTAACCATTTTTCAGGACTATAGTAGGTCTTCAGGTTTTTACATGATGTTAGCCATCCTGCTACAAGTTTCAATAATCACAAAATCAATCAGCCGCAAGGCTAAGTCAGGATAAATAAATGCAGAATAGCCCGCTATGCAGTCATTCAACTTGTTCAGCCATTCTACATGTCATAAGCTAGTTTGTGGCATTTCCATAGTTGCCATTCTTGTCGGACGTAACTAGGGTTGCACCGGATATCCGGTACCGGATAGTTGAATATCCAAAACTGGATGCCGGATAGTGTATCTCTGAAGACCTTGCATATTCATTGCCTAACCTTCGCGTAGCCACATCTTAAGATAATATTAATAACAATAAGTATTGCAGATACATGCATTAGATTCATAATGCACTACTATGCATAAGTAGTGAGCCTCTCATACGCAATTAACATGTTTTCTTAATTTCTCTCAAATAAGCATACACATTGTCAGAATTTATTGTTGCATTAAAACTTTATTATATTGAACACTTTCAAAAATTCAAAACTATTAAACTGAATCAGTCATGATTATCACTCTGATCAACAGTTCAATATATTAGTTTGAAGACAGCCACTTTAAATTGTGATGCAAAAAGAGTAATTTCTCGGGATTCCTTGAAAATAAACGCTTTCTGTGTCAATAAATGAGGGAAGCCTCTGCTTGAAATGATGTTTATCCAATTTCTCTCTATTTCAAATAATATGAACAGAGTGACCGAATCACAAAAGAAAAACTTGTTACTACCCATGTTTAGGAAGAACTTTTGATCTTACCCTGCAGGGCCTCCGTATTCATACACTAAATAAAAATTCCAACCATTTCTGGGCGCTGGTGTGATGAAAATTGAATTACGACTTACGAGAATCATTTTTTCAGGATGTTTACAGTAGAAACGATCAACATGCGTGTAAATGCACAATATACAATGTCATTATGTGATAGTTGGTCAACATACGAACAATCCGGTAGCCGGCTACCGGATAGCAAAACCACTATCCGGTGCAACCCTAGACGTAACATTCGGAGATAAATCGATCTGTACAAGTATGCTGGACAATATGAAACGGCTCCAGTTATGTGTTGGATACGACTTTCTTCAAATATCTAACACACAATTTAAGCCATTTCATGTTGTCCAACATATTTGTACAGATCGATTTCCCTCCGAATGTTACGTCCGACACCAATGGAAATGCCCTTTGGCCACTCCAAGCGGCACTGACGAGCTCTTTCAAATAAGCCTTATAACTTTCTACTAGACAAAAACGAATTTATATTAATTTAATTCAACAATTTGTAAATTACTTAAGTCATAATGAAGGCTAAAGTCCATTGTCATCTTGAAAATATTCACACATCATTTTAGGCTCATTGTATGTGAAATGCCGACGTTGTGTTCGATACGATGTTAGCTGCACACGTAGTTTGAAACGAAGTCCAAAAATCAGACATCTTCAATTATATAACCTGACATTGTCTTACTGGAATCTGATTGAATTCACTGGGCTCTTCTATAAGAGAATTCTAAATACATTAGACAAAATGATCCAATCATCAATTATTCACGATGGCTTCGGAGATGATAGAAATTCAATGGTGGCAGGAGAGATGGGGTTCGATTGTGCATCAATTACGTGACTCCTTTCATTGGGTCAGAGGTTCTTTCAGATTTACGATACGCACGTGTGTGTAGATACACTGATATACAGAACAGGAACTCAAGAGTACAGGCACACACGCACGGGGTTGTATGTGGTGTATGCTTACAAATATTTATCTGAAAAGTAAACTGTTGAAGTCCATACCTGTCTTCCCTATACTGCATATGAGCGCATGAGTGCATTGGAGATCATAGAAGTAATTTAAACATCTTCCAAATGCCTTTTTTCTGTTCAGTTTTGACACTTTCAAGTTCGCTGATTTTACCAATCTTAATTCTTACCACAACAGATAACCAAGAACCGTCGTCTGTCATGACCGTTTGAGAATCCATTAATCAATTAGTCTAATTAGTGAATGGCTTAACGTTTTCTTATTTCCCAAAATGTAATCATATTGCTAAGAAAATCCAAAGCAATCAGATTGACGGATAGAAACATCAAGACTTGATCATGGTCGCGTCGTAACAGCATTCTTATTGACCTGCCTTTTGGAGTATAATTACAATGCAGATATGATATGCGAAGCATCATGTATACAGGGTCCTGGCTTTGAGTGTGGTCCCACACCTTCATTTCGGTTACTATGAATCACGATCTTGTGAGACTGCAAACCTGCTAGGGAGGTCATCGCTCTCACTTGAAGGCTTATTAACCACAACCTCGTGAGATTGGCCGCCAGCTGGGAAGGCACCACCGCTGTCACTGGAAGGCTTGTTAACTACAACCTCGTGAGATTGGCCGCCTGCTGGGGATGTGCAACCGATCTCACATGAAGGATTACTAACCATAAACGTCACAGGTGTGGCAAAAAGAAGATCCCCAGTTTTTGTGTACTTCAAGATTAGAACCTGGGCCATCGATTCACTCAGTGAACGAATAATGGAGGCGAGGTATCCGACTTGGATAGTTAGCAATTTCTCACTAACTTGAAGTCATGGGTTTCTGAGGCACTTCTTAGATCTCGATTGCAGCGCAGATGTTGTAAAGTCAGTCAACTGTTTGCATTAATCCTCCTTCAAAGCAGACGTAACATTTCAATTCTTGAGTTGGCATGAGGTGTTATGAATGACGATAGTCTTTAGGAAATTCAAATTCGACTAAGGTTGATATCATCCACTGATCATGACATTTCAGATAATTAATATCTGCACTTATACTGTTCACCTGTCAGTTCTACGTGAAGTAAATATTAAAATTTATAAAGTAGCTTGTGAGAATTCAAATTTCAATTGAACTGCAATCAATTTCGATAATCTCTGATCAACATATAGCATGCTGTAAGCATAATTTAATCACACACAAAGTTACAACGACCAAGGTGAAACGGCTGTGACGAACTTTCACTTGAAATTCATTTATCACATCTCCGTTTGAGGACTTATGCCTTTTTTATTTAATACAACGAAATCTTGCAAACCGATGTCTGATCGATGATCAAGAAATAATTGTTATAGTCTTCCGCAAGGACCAACTTCATATCTGCCTGTGTTGGTGATAATTTCGTTGTAGTAATAAAAAGTGAATGATTTAAAAATTTCCAGTTTCATATAGACTCCACTCACTTTCTGTGCAATTTGCATGTAGAGAACCTGGTGCAGTAAACCGTAACCAAATGTGTTCTTGTCCAAGACCATATGTTGAAGACAGTTATTGGAGATCTTGCAAGTGATCCGTCCATCGTTATTGTCCACCTGACTGATGGAATCGTGTAGTTCTTTAATACAAGAGTCACTGATCTCTTCAACCAGTCCTACAAAAATCAAGAATTGAATGTCAAAAATAGAAATCGAATACATTTCATAATCACACAGAGAATAAGACAATCGGCTTGCCCTATTATAGGTTGAGCAGAAAGGAAGCTTGGTAATTATGTAATGTTAATGGACAAATAATAGATAGCAACAATGCACATGAAAGTTCATTAGCGGCTAATGCGGAAGTCACAATAAAGCAATGAAATAATATTGTCGATGTTAATCTTTACCAAGTTTGTGAACTTTTCATTTTTCAAGCCGTCGACCAGACAGCTTTACCTCATCGCTAAGTTGTAGTCTAGGTAATTAACCCGCCACAAATTACAGCAGTTTCCAGAGTGGGTTCATCTTGTTTCAGAAAATCACTTGTTATCACATCAAAAGCTAAAAATATAAACCTTAGAGCGTGTATTGGAAGATATAAGTGTATAAACGTGTTTTTATATAAAGGCTTGAGTTTCTAAGCACGTTCATAAAAGAATGTATGTAAAAAAAGTGCATCGCTTATTGATAAAAAGCACGCAGATTTGTAACCTAACTTGCAATTCACACCCTTCAAGTGTCTCAGAAAACTATCTACAAATGTAAGAGATGCAACCGGTAGCATTTTCGTTACTGATACCGGTATTTCTACCGGAAAATTTTGCCAGCTGAATATATTAAGACGTGTCCCTTAGTATCTATTATTTGTATAGCCTTTTGAATGAATTGCTAACTACATGTAAGGCATTAGTTGGTGCAAGTTGCTGCAATAAAACAATTGCCATTATTTGATTCATCTTAATATTGGAGATTTCATAGAAGGCATAGAACTTTATTGTGAAAACAATGTCATGGACACCAAAACATGCAAATTTCTTCGATCACAATTCACTATATACTTGCACATGTATCAACATTCCTTATTCCAATATGGAATATTGGACTAATATCCAATTTATTCAAAAATCGCAAAATTCTGGCTGTGAAAATCGTTCACTACCATAATCCTGCGTTTAAAGCAATACTGAGGCTGACCAACTCCTAGAATGCTTTGATTTATGAACGCCAAGGCGTTCGCTTTGTCTCATCATTCAGAAATCACAAATAGGAATATCGAAAGAACACTTAGAAAATGATTATATAAATGTAAGCTTGTAATTGCGCCAACAGTTTAAGTAAGCTATCTAATTGAATGGAATGTCATAACAAGCAGGTGCATTGAAACAATGTCACATGTTGGCTAATCAAACATAGCGCCTATTTATCAAAGCATATAATTTAGCTGAAATGTATAAGACAACTTTTTCTTTATTTTTTATTTTTATGTATGAAAAATATATAATAACTGCGGGTCTTGATGGATATACTAAATAATTTATACATATATTTAACCACTTTTCGACATGTATATGCATTTGCCAAGATTGTCAAAGTTGCAACACACTTAAATTGATTGGCTGCTACGATTCTCATCTGAAATTTCATTGGAGTAAATGTGTTACTCTGCTGATGCCCAATACATATTCAATTGGAAAATCTAAGCTGCTCCGACAACTAGATTTACCTAGATTTTTGGCCTCTTTTCCAGTTTCCCCAGTCAGTACCTTAACACGCCTTGCTTTCCGGAAATCGCAAGAAATCGAATGGGAACATAGCACTAGGAATATGGGTATCTGAAATATCGGGAAACTTGTACTGACGGCGATGATGACTCATGTGTGACGTCACAAACTGCGCACACGTGACTAACTTCCAAAAAAACGTGATGTACGAGTATATTTATTTTGACTGCCGTAGCAGTGTTTCACTTTGCAAATCAAGGTTTTAACAGGTCATTTATTGTTTAATATCAGCATAATAAAGATATTACGCGATACATGCAAATCGAAATTGCAGCAGTGGCCATCTGATAGTCTTGAAGCTCTCATAACGAGAGAACTGCCTCTAATACTGGCGGGTGGAAACTGGAAAAGAGCCGATTTTTGATGTTAATAGGTGATATAGTCTTCTCTCTTGAAACTATTGAAATTTGAGGCGGGTTGAGATGTAATTCTGTGTAGATTATTTATAATATTGCACACAATACCCCGAATTTTTCGAATCTGAAGGAATCATGGTGATCGGTTTTGAAGGAATTTGCGAAAATCCACAAGCGATGAGAGATTGCTGCTGGTATTCGACCAATGCATTGATATTCACCCTTGACCTACTTGACTAAGTTCCTGACTGCTGCCGACAACTAAGCAGCGATCATGTTGTGTGACTATCGCACTTAACATTAACCAATGGTCAAAGTATTTCAAATACGGACATTCACATGAGCACAATAGAAGCGATTCTGTCGCCCCTGTGTGTATCATAAAGCGATAAAGTCATTCATTCTTCAGTCTGCTGTTCCTCGTATGTAAATAGAATTACAGCAGCCGGAAATATCAGGCTGATGAACATAAATTTCGCTTCAGCAAACGTGACTATAATTGGTTTGACGTTTTCTGCGGTGCATTGATATTTCATTAAGGAAGCTTAACAATGTGATAAATGTGGTTATTAGTGCATGTCTGTAGCCTTCGTCGAATGTTCCATGCACAAATCCGATTGAGTCTGTTCGTGCACATCTTCAGTGATTGGACAGATTTGGTTTAGCTGTTCAGGAGAAGGCTATGTACCCTTGATGAAAATCTGCCTGCTAATGTCGCATTGCAAAGCGTACATGTGACTTACAGAACATACCTTGCCTGGACATGGGAAAAGATGAAAATAGCCAAGTAACTGATACGCAATAAAACCCGACAGATTTATTTCGGTTGCTGACCGCAGTCATCTCCATGGCAAGTCGGATGATATGAACTGAGAGAGCATGCATTGACAAATTTCAAATAAACGAGTACATCACCAGAAACTAAGGGATAAGATAACTATGGCAGCCTTATACTCAGACAACTTAAAGAAGGAAAGTTTATCTGATACAAAGGAGTTCTTTCATTTCGTCCATTTCAGTCTCGGAATTAATTTGAGGATTGATAAGAATAGCTTTATAGGATAATGAGTCCAAAGATACACCATGCGACCAAGTCTCGTAGACACCTGATCTGATCACTCGCACTGACGTCAAAGGCAAAATTCTGAAATTATGAGGCATTTTCACCGAGAGACAGACGATGATTTTTCTTTACTCTACAGTACTAAGCACACTCGCATGGTTGAATGAATATTGATCGAAATGTAGGAAGATGATAATTTGTTGAACGAATGCGATTCTACTGTTCCGCTGCATATTCTGTAATAGCACTGCATATAGGCAAATTTCATCTTAGATGCACTGAACTGTGTTTATATGATGATCATTTAATTTTGTATAAATACCGCGTTTTGCTTGCTTGTTTGATTTTTTTAGGAAGTATCAATAAAGATGCGAAATTGATCCTAGGGATTTTTCATCCAATATTAATTTTGGTCGCACAGTGGCATCACCATTGTTGGAGTCAATGATGCTGATGTCGAATTTGGTGGAGACGGATTAGCACCACCGGCACAATGAACTGCATGCTTGTAGACTGATAATTGAGAAGATTAGTTGTTTTATTTTATCCTTTGCTGCATGACTCTAATGGTGCTGCCTATGTGTGAGTTGTTGCAGGCTTTATAATTGAGCTGATTTTTTGTCGTGTTGAGTTTATTAGTACTGTTGCACATGTGCATCATGCAAGGTCAACGAAGATTCAAAGCAAATCTCTAGTCGATCAAGTTTACAGCTGCACGATGATGCACAAAAAATTAGCAGAGAAAAGTCACACACCGACTGCAGATTGCTCACCTTGCATGGTGTCTGTGTACTTTAGCAGTAATGAGAAAATGTTGAAAGAAGCTAATAAAAGAGCTGCTGAAATTATTTGAATTAAAGTTAGACATATTCTTGCTCCTTACATCGCGAGGATTCTGAAGATACCAAGCACCAACATTTTTGATGAAAACTTGAGGACATGATATTCTCAGCCACTAAAGTCACCAATTTGTGATAACTTCAAGACATCACGTTTTTACTAGTCCATCGATTTCGGTGAGCAATATATCAAAATAAAGTTCAATGTTCGTTCTGCCCATACCAGATTCATTTACACACTCATACGTGTACTCATTGAAAAACTACGATTTACAAATTGAGCGATCTTCGAGTTTTGACCACTGTAAAGCGAATGCAATAACGGGAACAAGTTGATCATAGCTCATTTGAAACCTGAGCATGCAAGCTCTTGAATGATGTATGGCACGCTGAGTGATGTGCGACCCGACTGGAAGGCATAAGGAATGATTGAACTTCGACACAATACAAGTGGTCCGCTTTTATGATCAGCTCTGTAATAACGTAAAATCTAACCTGTTCTCGCATTATAATCATTCTTCAGATGAATAGTATTCATATATTCAGCTGAAACTCTCAGGATTCTAGGAATCGGCCTCCAGCTGGCTATGAAGCACGGCTACGGTAGCGAAACTCGCGATTTCCATTCATCAGTGAAAGCAGCACCTTTTGTGTTGGGTTTTCAGCTTGTTGTAGTCTGACAATGTGTTATTATTCGTCACGTTCCGTCTTCTACCATTGTCTTACATGACAATCAAATGGTGACGACTTTGAATCTTCAATGACTGACGTAACAATATGAATTTGCAGTTCGTCTTCGACATAGAGGAACGATTCGACTTCATATTCTTGACTTGTACGCAGGTCGACCAATCCATTGAGACTTCCAGGACATCTTTGATTTTCAGTGGGTGAATGATACTTACTTCTCATCACAAAACGAAATGAATGTCATCGAAATTTCATCCATTTTCTCCAAATTTTAAGGAATTTTTGTCATTCAGCTTGCTAGGAAGAATCTCTGCTTATGTGTGATTGAAAAGCTGTGACTGTGCGATACATAGCTAAGCTACATGCGTTTTGATGTTCTCTATGTTGACAGATTCATCATTAGAGCGTCATTCACCTTTGTACGAAGATCTCGCGAGCATCAGACCCAAGAAGCATTGGGAATGGCTACAGAAGGACCACGTAGAAGAGGGAACCCAAGAAAACGTGGGAACGTTAAGTGCTAGAGGACATAGAGATCATGGGAGCCTTAACTGCGGATGCTCATGCCTGCTTGCTGAAAGTGTTCTGATAAAAGACATAATAAAAACGTTTCCAAGCACATGAGCTGAATTACTAGATGTCACTACTTTTCGCATTTTCGAAATCTAAAAAAGTCTTAAGTTATGCCTTCTACAACCTGTTGGCAGCTCAGAAAAGTAAAACCATCTAACTATCGGAAAATTCAGATCTTAAAAATGAACTTTCAAATGATGGATAATAAGTATAAAGTAGAGCAGCTTGAAAATTTGATGTCGAGGTTGACCTTTGGGTGGAATTGCCCATCTAATTTTGTATCACTTTTTCAAATTTCAAGCTCATATTGTTGAATAGTTAGCATTTCCTTTGATTATCTCTGCCTGATGATAAATCAGTATTATAACATCATTGCTTCAATTATCCGGTTAAAATCATGAATACAAATGAAGGTCCTTTTGAAGCATGTGAAATTTTTCCATGATTTAATCACTTAAAGGCGGGATAAATAACGATTTTTGGACATTAATAAAAAGTACAATACAAAAAAAACAGATTTATGCTCATTTTTATCAGACCTGTCGGAGTAGATGGCATTAATCAAACTGCATCAGTCGAATTTGATATTTCTGGTATTGAACGAGTTTCTCTCTCTCGCGCGTTCATTGTCTTCCAAGTGGTGACATTCATAGAGTGAATGAGGGGAAGATTTAATTGTGTTTTATCTCTGTTTATATTAAGTCCTTTTCAGTGTTGTTGCATTGTTTTTCGGAGTTTCTGGTAATAAACTTCTGACTTACGGGTATGTGAAAATGTAATGCGAATGCATTGACATCGGTCTAAAGATGTTAAAAATGTGTTGTCACTTATAACTCCAGAAAGTTCCGCACTTGATCACCTCCGCGTTTTTCTTCCTCACGTCAAACGTGAAACGGTATAGAATTATCGTATTGTCGCACATCTCAATAGACACCAGCACATGGACGTCAGTCTAGAATCCAAGACAGCTGAAATCAATTGCTCCATCCACCGGCATGGTGAATTATCTGGATGCAAATGTTTACCATGTTGTAGGTTTGAATTAATTAGGAGCAAAATTATCTAAGCGACGAATAAGACACGAATCTAATCTCAACAGCAACTATGTCCGACTTCAGACGAAGGAATCTATCTTTGACCATTACTATTTTCTTCTTTGATTAATTCATTCTCTAACACGAGAAATTCCTCCTTGAAATGAAGATGTTTCAAGATTTATTAATAAAAACATGTCAAGCGCTATGTCGTAGATTTGTTAAAAGGGTCATTTTAAGTGTTGAGTACCCAGTATATCCAAAGTTCTTGATACATGTGCCATGTTTTCTTTTATATCTCACCAATATCCCTAAAATTAGGTTTGAGGGGGCGTGGGGGACAAACCCCAGAATTGCATATATTAAGACGCCCTTTCTTTTCAAAAGGTAGTAGATGTAATCTGATTCAATAGTCAAACCTCTTAAGCGCTAATCTTTGAATGTTTGTTGTCTTGCACACTAATAGGCTTCATTGAAAATTCTTGTCTATCTATGGATGCATGAAATTTCAAGACACTTATGCTTTGTTCGGAATAATGCTTTCAGAGGATGCAGAACTCAACTAATGAGGATACTTTATATTTATTGTTTGTCCTTATCTAAATGTGAGCTTCCTATCGTTGACATAATAAATGTTAGAGTTAACCATCGTGAAAATGTTCTGTTTTCATTGTGAATGTTTTGAAGTTGAATCAACGAAAATGATCCAAATATACAATGAAGGAAGTTGTGAATGTCAGTCTTACTGTTTTTTACACTCGTAGATGACCATCGTAAGGAGGGTGAAAGTTTGCGATAGTAGACAGTCGGTCTCCAGGCAGACTCCACCAAGAAGCCAACATGCTTGTAGTACTGGCTTTTAGCAGACTGAAGAATGGGCAATGCACTGTCTGCAGCAGCACGCGCGCGATCCTGTATTGACCTCAACTTCTTCAACAGTCCCATTGGAAGTTTCGCATTGTTGTCGAAGGCATATTCGGACTGACTGATGAGAAACATCAGCTCACCTGAAAGAGAAAACTCGATGATGGAGCTGAAGAAAAGGCTTCAATATTCAAACAAGCGTGAAAATATAATTTGTAACTGTGCTAAGGGTGGCATCCGTTTGAATGACAACCGCTGGTTATACAGGTTTTAAAGACAGGTCAATTTTTAATCGATGAATTATGTATCATTTTTTGTGATTCACAAATAAGATGCGTGTAGGGTTTCGTATTAATTTATCATTTCTAATCAGTGTATTTTAATAAATTAGCGCTGCTATGAATCAATGTATGATTGATAGATTCTTCGTAATTTAAAATTCCATTAATGAAGACATGATGCTTTCGTAAGATATACTTGAGATCAAACAAGGAAGAAATCAAAGTGAATGGGTTAAGGTAGGCCTCGGTGAGAACCACATGAAAGAAATTAAGGTTTCATGGGAAGACTAAGAAGAAACGTCGGTGATGGAAGGAAGAAAAACAACAAGGAGTGGAGGAAGGATATGAGAAAATATCAAGTCTAAAATATTACTCAAGGGGAAAAAGTATGGAATAGTATTATGTGAAATGATTATGCATATGGCTTCTGTTTTGAATTCGCATTATCATTAGATGATTCAAGATTCATTCAGGTTCAGTGTGATATCACACTTACTTGCTGCCTGATTTTCAGTCCTTGTGTCCTCGTGTTTGGTGGTTGGACGATGCGCCAAGCCGATTCCGCTGTGGGAGGATTGCGCGTCACCACGAAGCACGGTCCTGTACACAGTGCGACAGTCGATGTACAAATCTCGTAGATCCTTCTCCACGTTATGCATCTATTAATTCCTTTGACCGCCACGCATGTTCTGACCAGGTACTTCAACAAGCCAAGTCTTTTTTGCGCCATTTCGAATCAGGCATGCGCTCTAAGTGCACGAGCCATCTTAAACGACCTTCAAGGAGCACACTTGGTAAATCTGCGATTCCCAAGGCTTGCCTTAGTCCATCCATAGATCTTCGTTCGCAAAGCTTGGTGGAGAATATCCATGTGGTTCTCGTTTCTTACAAGTCTGATGATGTCATCAGTCTTCACTGCCCATGTCTGTGAAGCATAGAGTAACACGCTACTAACGCCGCTGCGACAGATGTAGCCTCTTCGCCGCAAGCTAATGATGCGATTCGTAATAATGGGTAATAATTCCTGGATAGTCTTCCAAGCCATTTTGACTCTTGTGGTAGTAGCGCAGAAACAACCTCCTGTCTGATCGATAACGTCGCCAAGGTGGCAGAAAGAGTAAACAACATCTAGCACGGCACTACTAACAGTAGTTATTTTATGTGAGTCAGCCGGTGTAACTAAGACACCTTCGCATCTGCTGCATTTGAAGTTGGGGTCACCACGAATGGTGTTGAGGTTCGTGCAGCGGTGGTGGATCCAAAAATTGCGATGCGAACATAGAATTGGTTCCTGCTACTTTTCTACACACACCACAAGGATACGTGGCATTATCTGCTTGTTGTGTCGTGTGATCGGCCCTGCTGATGAGAACGTTCGCCTTTCAGACCTTTACGCTCTAGGTTTGTTTTCCAGCAGTTAAAACGAAGCTTCAATGATTCCATTGAGTCGGCAATAATGATTAAATCGTCAGCGTAGAGCAGTCTCCAAGGACAACAAAGGCGGAAACCTTCTGAGATGGCTTCCATCACGATGACGAAGAGGATGGGACTGAGGATAAAACCTCAAAGTAGACCGACTTTCACACTGAGTTCTCCACTGTAGCGGGATCCAACTTCAACTTTTGACTTTGTCTATCTGTACATCGATTGCACTACTCGTATGAGCCGTTCGTCAATTCTCAATTTTCTCATTGCCCACCATATAATTCCGTGTGCACACGGTCGAAAGCCTTCTTCAAATCTACGAATGCGAAGTAGATGTACTTCTTCTTGCTGAAGTATCTTTCATGCAATTGAAGGACGATGAAGATGGCGTCGGTTGTGCTCCTACCGTTCATGAATCCGAAGTGCATGGAATCGATAGACGCCTGCTCCATGAGTAGAGTCTCAATTATGAGCCCAGTGATCTTCTGTACATGATCAATCATCTTCAGGCCTCGACAGTTATCACATTCCAGCAGAATCACATGAAGCAGTTGACCAAGCAAGAAAGGTTCCATTCCTGTGGAAACTTGGCTTCATACTGGCAGCAATCAGCTTTGTAACTGCTTCTATAGCGTCTTCTCTGGCAGCTTGTAACATATACAACACAAACCCTGAAGGGCCTGTCGCTTTATTCTTCTTCATTGCAGGGTGACCACTTCGCAAAGACAAAAATTCTGACCGCCTCTTTTTGTGGATGATCAAGCTATCAAGAATATCTGTCGATTTAGCAGGGCAAAAAATTCCAATTTTTGAATTATTGGTTCGTTTTTACAAATAAAAATTGAACATTCTTAATACGAACATTCATCAGAATATCTTATTGCGTTGCCTACAGAAGTTAGGCTCTTATGTACATTGATTTTGTATGTTTAAAAAGACCTCGAGCCTCTTCATTTAATCGAACTTAGACGTATCTTCCCACTTATAGAAACATGTACTTAAGTAAAGAATAAAACAACACTTGGCACCGATTTAAAGATGCATTTTTCTCAAAAAATTGATGCAAACCAGATACAAAACCACACATTACACATCTGAAAAGAAGTATCGAATATACATAGCATCCAATCGTAAACAATATGTAAAGCAGACAAATCCAAGGCGGACAATCATTTTCGCAACCAGTTCCAACAAACGCAAGTCATACACATTTCCGTTCAATGAATGAGTTGTCCTCGTAAAATCGTGCAAATTTTTCAAATGGATGACAAATTGATCCATGTTGATGAGAAAGTCCTTCAGCTTCAGGCATTCTTTCATGTGGCTTTTTTCACTCTCCCATCTCACAAGTTTTTCAATGACAGGAAATTGATGGCATGCTGCTTAGATGACAAGGAATAGGTTCGGAAGCCTGCTTTCACAATAATCCGGAAGTTCTGCTAACTTGAGGAAGGTCATTGCTTTGTTTCAATACCGATCGAACTTTTGGTCGATTTTCAGTGAATTCGAAAGGGCCTCGACAAATGCGAAACTCACAAAAATGCGAAAAATTCACAACCTGAAGTGTCTTGGTCACTTTTGTGATGAGGTTTCCTTTAAGCTGCATCCATCAGTATCAATCATGTTTGTGCAAACCCTTTTCATTTTGGCGACGAAACCGTCCCTCACACCGTTGAGCATTGTAGAGCAATTAGCGGTCATGACACTAACTAGTTGTGAATCAGTTGTAATGGAAACCACGTCATCTGAAATGGAAGTGCATTTTTTTCTGACCAACGGCTGCATTTCTGACTATTTCTAACTGGTCAGAAATTTATGACCAAGTGGTCACCCTGCTTCATTGCCGTTATTGCTGATTTTACCATATCGACGGAGATTGAGGGCGGTGGTGCTTCCATTGGATGTATAGGAGCCAGTCCTTCCGCATCCCGATGGAATTCTACATAAGTAGACGATAATAATGGCTTCTCCAGACTTCAAGATTCTCTTCTTCAGTACAAGCAAGTCTACCAGCCTCGCTTCTCACATAGCTGACGTTGGTGACGTCTTGGGGTTCACTCTTCAGTTTCTCGACAAGTTTGAAGACATATTTCTTGCTATCTTTCTTTTCCAGATTTCCTATCTTTGCCGATTCGGAGGTCTTCTTGGTATGTAACAGATTTGGCTTTTCTCTTTGCCTCAACACACCGATTTTTGTCATCGGCATCGTTGCTCTTCCGCCATGTCTTCCACAATTTACGCTTTTCTTTAATTGCAACCTCAACTTCTGTATTACAACACCACTGTTCTGCGTGGCTTACGCACAGCGCCCCTCGTCCAATCGCAAGCAATGCCAGTTGCATCTAGAAGGGCATTTTTAGGCTTCCCCAAGTTTTGTCAATTTCTTGGGGTAGGGGTGTGCTTTGGACTGTTAGATACAGCCTGCTTGAATTCTTCTTAAACACATGTGTCTGGCATCTTCCAAAACTTCTGTTTCGGAAGAAGTCTACGTGGACGCGACCAATCGGTTTTGAGTGAGAGGCGACATACCAGGAGCTTGTGTTGAGACACATATTAGATAAGATAATCTAAATAGTCATTTTTTTGTTCCGTGTTTTTCAGCATAGCAGCGCTCACTAGTCATTTGATGAGCTCAAGAGCTACTCGGAGACATTCTATGTAGGTTTGGGTCATTTTTGCCATGTTGAGATCATCATTAGATGAGCAATTGGATGAGTTTCGAAATGCAATGGTCAATTTTTAACGTTTTTGAATTTTTGCAAGTAGTGGTTTTAAATTCAAAATTATGGAAATGCTCAATGATGCCGAGGTGGCATTCGTGATCAGCATACCCGAAAATGGTAGAAACTGCAAAAATTTTAATGACTCAACATTGTGTCTGCTGGATTTTACTTCATCTTCAATTTTTACCAGAGTTGATCATAAAAAACAGACCGCCTAAAAATATGCCCAACTTCTATCGATTCTCCTGCCTTTCAATCTCATTTTTCATTGACAAGCCATACACCATTCGAGAGGTCATGTTCACAGCTTTGCAATGAGCCACTATACATCTGTATCCTTCGTTGTTTAAGGTGAACTAGAGGTTACAATGTGAAAATCGCCATTTTTAGAAATTTAAAATTTTCGATGTGAAAGCATGTGAGCATGACAGTGAATCAAACACGAGGTGAAAAAGCTTTCTCTGAGCATTCTTTTGATGCACTACTCGTCGAAATCGGTGAACTTTTAGAGAATTTGTGATGTCATAAATTCATTGCTTCATTTGCTTTTTCCGTTTATTGTTGAAAAGTTGTCTACATCTTTGGCGCCAATGAGGTCATTTTCACGCTTTCAATATCAATGGTGTCTAGACGTCTGCTATACACATCCAAATCAAAGTGCTGGCTGACCCAGATAAGTTGTAATGTAAAAAAAGTTTCTATTCGGTTTAGAATTCATTTTATATCTTGATGACTGATTTGAAGTTTGTGTAGTTGTTTTTGAGGGGCTGAGTTTCTACTCTTTTGTCAGAATGACAGTCCAAACGGTTGGTTTGCCGAAAAGTATACATAGCTGTCCCAAAGACCACCATCAAAAGGTGGAAAGTAATGAAGTTTTTCTCCCTTCATAGAAGAGTTGGATCCGATCTGAAAGGAAAGACAAACTTTCGACAAACAGATCGGATGATTATTCGCTTGGTTAGAAACGACCCCGCTTTTTTCTTCGGCCAGTTGAGGAGTTCACATCAGAAGCCGACGGTTTCTGCCGTAATGGTGAGACGTCGCCTGGAAAGTGAGCACTTCATAAGCCGTAAGAGACCGTTAGGGATCGAATCGACCACCAACCACAAGAGCTAGAGTCTGAAGCGTGCAATAACCATTGCCACTGGCTTTCTCAATAGAATCAAGTTGTTTGGATTGATAAAGCGTCTGCATGTCTCCGTCGCAATGGCCGTTTGAGAGTTAGGATGAAGTCAGGTGATGCAATTCCTGATCATTTGACATTGCCTGAATCAAGGAGGTAGAATATTTCTCATTTGTACTGCGATATGGATGAATGGCCGAATTGAACTACACATCCAAAGCGATAACATGATTTCGATGGATTTGGAAAAGTTTTGCAAAAAGAGACGTTTACTGAAGTGCGTTGTGAGTCGATTAATTCTTTTTGGAGATAGTCCTTCTCGACTTGAAGTTTTGTTAAGGTAAGACCGGGAGAGTTTAGATCAATTAATGATCAATCGCATGATCGAAAGCATGCCTTTCCGGATTTGATTAAGTGACTGAACTTTCTGGTGAGGTTGCAAAATATATGTGACCACCAGTGAACCTACCATTTTCCCTATTGACTAGAGAACCTACCAAAGCTCAAATGGCTTTGCAGATCCACTGAACAAATATGAAAATTAGATTTCAACCTTTCTTTTATTTATCTGCCAAATGTGTACCTATTATTGACAAAAAATTTAGGTGGTCCGCGTTTTATGATCACCACTGTAGAGCGCATTAAAATTTGATTTCAAACAAATAGTGATTCATGGAAAGCCATGGTCAGTAAGTCGCAGAAATTGCTACCAGATTCACCCCTCGTCAATGCAGAGCAATGTCAGCGATGCACCGGGTGAGACCAATAAATCAGAACTCCTGTACAATTCAGTTATCTAAATTCATGATTGATTTTCCTCTAAAAATGATGCCTTTCATTTTGGTAGTGGGAACTAGGATTTTTTGCATACCTCTACTTTTGTCAATTTGCTTTATTATTGTTCTGCCTTAGGATCAAATAAAGGTTTCGTTCTCTCTGTCGAAGAAACTTTCGAGTTTTCCGTTTATCAGTAATCAACGAATATATCGTCCAACTTCTTATGTCCTGTGTAATCCTTGGTGGGTTTCATCTTCTTCACACTTTTTGCACTATTCAATTATGCTCTAAAACTTCTTTTACAAATCAACAGTAATCTACAAAGATGACTGCTTTATTTAGAAAACGACAGATCTAAGGCGGGGAATATAATATAATGCATTACGTGGACTTGCGTCAAAGCTAAAAAAATCCTCCATGAACACTCTGCATTTTCTTATGAAAATTCCGCTAACAGTTGACGCCTGATAATTCGATAGTCAGAGGTCACCGATTAGGATTACATTCTCAGCGGCTTGATTCTCAAGATTTACTCGATAGGACATCCTATATAAATCAATGTCAAATGACCAAGAATACATCTACTATTATGCAGAAGTCCATTAATGCATAAAAGTGCATAAAAGCGTCTACTTTTCTTACCTTCAATTGCTCTTAGGCCAAATATGCCATCTATATTGAGTATTTTATAATTAGTCTCATAAAATTTTATGGTGTTATCAATTTTTGCGATAAGTGTCTCCAGCTTCTCATTGTATTCAGAACTTGATATCCGAAGAAATAAGAAAATAATTGCACATAACACAACATATCTTCCAACATAAACCTTGCACCCAGCCATTGGGTGAAATTGATTCAGCAAAGCATGGCAAAGTACGATGACCTTGAATTTGAATTGGCGGTATTTTTTTCACCGTGACTGAATATTTAGATCAATTCTCAAATGTAACGCACAGAAGAAATTCTCAAAGCTCACATGCCTCAGTAACAAATATAAAAGAATAATACTGTTAGTAAATAACTTGTCTAGTTTGAATAAGTAGTGTCATTTGATTAACACTGCATTCCTCTTTCGTTAGCTGATTTATCAGCTGAGTAATTGTATTTTTTACTGAAATTTGACAATAACAACGAAAGTCCAAGAATTAGTCCGCAACTTATTGCCATTTATTTTAAATAATTCTACCTATGGGATTTTCAGTCAATGGTGCAGCACAGTTCACACTTACTTGCGAATTTTATGCAGATTCTCGGCTTGTCGGGAACGGTTAATAGATGTAGATTTTCCATGACAATTAGCAAAGAGTATTTTAATGATGAAAATTTCCAGCTGGTCTTGTCTCCTTAAAGTTATGAGTTGTATCGAATCATGAGCCCATGTTTTTGAGAAAGGTGGAGATATTAGAAAAATTATCATGATTTAGGCCGTAAATGTATAGTCAACAATGTAAACCAATGACATTGTGTCTTATGTGTGAATATACTGCAACCTCATTTGAAGTTATATCTCAAAAATGATGAAGTTGGAAGTGTAATTTTCTACATGCTATGCTCTTGTAAGGATGTCTTCTATTCTACACAAGCTATAGATACATACTGCTGCTATCTTATTCAGGTCTCCATGCTTTGTGTCTACTTTGTCCTTCAAGCCCTACCTGTGTCTGTCGTCAGGTGAATCAAATGTGCATTAACACAGACCTACGATGTAGTTCAACTCTGTCTAAAAAATTTCTAGATAATCTAACCTTAAAATTTCCCAATAACTTATTGGTCTCAATGGCTCAGTGGTTAATTGCTTGGACTAGCAATCTTCTTGTCCTGAGGTAGAGCCCCGAAATGTCATTGCACGTCGTCAGGAAAGGCATCCGGACTAGGAGATCACAGCGATCCAAATAAAAGTATGTCACCACCGTCCAATCCCCCAGCACGGACTAGGAGATCACAACGATCCTAATAAAAGTCTGTCAGCACCGTCCAATCCCCAGTATAGGGGAGTTTTTTTTATTTTAACAACCCCTTTCTCCCATATAAATGGGGTAGGGCGGATTCATACAAACAAGATAAAAAGGAAACAGTTCATATACATCATAAAATTCATGGAAACACAAACTAGCTACAGTCCACAAACCATCAGGGTAACACCACATGAAACGATATCAGGAAACACAGTCAAGTAAAATGTCAGCCGCTCCATACTTCAACCACCTGGTGCACAGTTCTCCGCCATGCGACTCTGACTTCTGCGTTGCTTCTCCAACTTCTCCAATCTTCCTCCGCCTTCTGGAAATCTCTTTTGACACAGTCACTCCAACGAATTCTCGGTCTTCCTCTTCTTCGCACACTCATTTCTTGCTCCATTTGCCTGGGTAGCCTCTGCTCATTCATTCTTGCCACATGTCCGGCCCAAGATAGTCTCTTTCCCACAATCTTCTGAGTCATCGTTCGTTTCAGTCCGACTTCGAGTCTCATTTCTGCAAGTTTTCTTCTGTCAACCAACTTCACTCCACACAAACTCCTCAGCCAATTGTTCTCGCACACTTGCAGTCTATCTTGCTGATCTTTGGTGAGCGCCATTGTTTCCAGACCATATGTGACTGCTGGAATTACACACACCTCTAACACTTTCCGTCTGATATCTTTGCTGATCCATCTCTCTCCCAACACTCCTGCCACTTTCTGATAGGCTACGACCCCTGCTCTAATTCTCCTATTCACTTCCATTTCGCTCCGGCCATCTTCCGCCACCACACCTCCCGAGTACTTGAAACCCTTTGTCTGCTTTAGCTGAATTCCTTGCACCTCAACACTTGTCCTTTGGCTCCTTTCCGACCTACATTACTTCCGTCTTATCCAAATTTATGCGCAGACCATGCCTTTGGAAATTCTGTGCCCACTTTTCCAGTTGATCTTGTAGCTCCACCTCGTCTTTCGTTATCACAGCTAGATCGTCAGCATACATTATCTTGTTCATTGCATCATGTTCTTCGCTTTTCCTTGGCAACAATTCCATAATCAGAATGAGCAAAAATGGATTTAAAGCACTTCCTTGTCTGAGCCCTCTTTTTATTTGGAAATCTTCGCTGATGTTATCTCCAACTATCACTGCCGCTCTGGTTCGTTCGTACATCTTTTCGATAAGTATCACCTCTTTCTCTCCAGCATTTAACCATCTCAGGGTTGCCACCACTAGGGGTCTAGGGACGCTGTCATAAGTTTTCTCTAAATCTACGAATCCTATCGCTTTGTTTTCTTCTCTTTCAATCGTCTTCTCCATCTTCTGTCTCACCGCAAACATACCATCCGATGTACTTCTACCTTTTCTTTTCTCTCCAATTTCGTGTTCCACTTGTGATCTCAGCCTTCCGTCGATTATGCGCTCCAACAAGTTCATCACTTGACTTAGAATAGTGATTCCTCTGTATTTCTCAGGGTCCTGTCGACTTCCTTTTCCTTTCCAAATGGGGACAATCAAACCCAGCCTCCAGTCCTCTGGGATTTCCCCTATTTCATAGCACAGCCGAAAAAGTCTAGCTAGCCATTAAATACCTGTTTTCCCCGCTGCCCTCAACATTTCGGTCGTTATTTCATCCTTGCCAGTTGCTTTTCCTGTCTTCATCTTTCTTAATGAGGTCTCGATTTCTTCTGTCTTGATTTTCTTCTCTACCGTCTTCGATCTCACACTACAAGGAAGTTCAACTTCGCTGCGCCCTTCGTTGTTCAGCAACTCTTGAAAATATTCTTTCCACACCTTCGTGATATGCTGCGGACACGAAACAATCACTCCGTCTTTGTTTCTTACATCCTGGACGGCCACCACATCCTTCTCTTCCTGCTCCCTTGCTTTTGCGAGTCGGTAAATTTGTTTTCTTCCTCTATCATTCTCTATTGCTTCATACAGCCCTGACGTTAAACCATTCATTCCGCAATCGGACAAATTAATTAATGAATGTCATAATTTTTGAATTCTTAACTCAGAACATGTATTTGGTTTGAGAACCGTCACTGCTTTCCATTTTTGTTGAAGTGGAGAAGAATAAGCGCTATTTTTATCCTTTATTGCTGACGGCATCAGCGGACTTTCGACGATGATCTGTACTCATTTCAAATACACTAGTCGATGGATCTAGTGGCACAGTGCTAGAACTCGTCATACCTAAATTCTTTAAGTTGTAGTGCGTTTGATCGAGCAATACCCTGCCTTTCATAATTACTATTTTAAAACGCTCCCATCAGAGAGACTGGCTGAACGCAAAAATTGTAGCATGTGAAATCGACCGCCTGTTTAGGCAGGATGAAACGATTCTCTAATTGAATTGTATGGAGATTGCAGTGACTTTCCGCTTGAATTATGGTGTCGGTGTCCATCCATAGACTATTTTATACCGGTACTTCATGATTTGCAGTTCTTGGACTCTTCTTGTCTTTGACAGACTTCCATTCATTACAAGTCTGACGATTACCAGATGAATGTCAGATCAAATGGCTCTGAATGCACGGGTCTCTCTTAGTAAAAAAATCAATAAAAAAATTGGAAGTGGCATTCGAAAAAATTGGATTCCGACTAGTATTAAGTGACCATTCTATTTCCGGTACGCATTTCAACTTTGTAACATGAAAGTCTTAGAAATATCCAAGGCGAGTCGAGACGCTATGGTTACAGATGCAGGAAGTCCTGACTCGCCATATTCATTTGTACAGCTTGCTGATAGAAATTTTCCGAAACTTACCGAACTCTGAAAAGAAGGATGGATTGAAGATGAAGAGCATTCTTGAATCGAATGGAAGCACCAGAGACTCGACTGTCTAGATTTTGTTAGGACAGTTTTGAAATTCTGCAGATATTCCGCAGCCAGAACGAGCTTCCGCAGCGATCGAGGACGAAAATGAGACTTTAACAGATTGATGTACACCCTATGCTTACTACGAAGCTGCGCGTCTGCCGAGTTCTAGTAAGTTCCTCTTCTTGTCTGACAGGAACAAAGGAAAGCGCATGTTTATCCAATGGGACGCATATTGCAGCCTTTAGGAAAAATCTTGCATCAGAGCTTATGGAATTGGCAAACAAATTGATTAGAAGAATTAGAGGACATCATGAACCAAAAACAAATAAGAGGAACACAAGGAATGACAATCGACCTTTTAGCAGACATAATCATGCGCATATGATGGCTGGAATTCACATGATAAAGGAGCACAAATTAATGGGATTAACTTTCATAAGCACTAATCATGCGTGGAATGAATCAATATTGTCAGTCTTGAAATCGCTACCTTCATGATATTTATCCTAATGAGATATTGTCTCATCTTGAAGTGTTTGCTTCAAATGTTCAAATATTCATTTAGTTTTATTTAAGGCCATGTACTGAAAGCTTTAAAATGCACTGATATTTTCTGCGTTTGCTCCGGAAACGCTGGTGAGACTTAAATAGGATCTGGAAACCTAATGCTTTATGGTGACAGTTAGAAACCTTTTCCTATCGTTTTGTTGAATGCGGAAAAGCTATATGAAATGAATATGAAATAATCAGCCGACGAACGCTTTCCTCCACCGTAAAAATTATGCATCTACTCTCAACATATTTCAACCTATAGAAAACTCAATGCTTTAAGACTTACATAAATGTAATACAAGTACAATTTCAATAAAATTGATCAGTCATATCGTTGCAAATGATATATGTTGTGTTTATTCTTGCGGTCATTCCATTATTTCCACTTTAAAAAAAAGTGGCAAAATATTTTTGCCGCCTTAGCATGATTCATCATCTTTTGAAAGTGATAAAAGCTTTTTGATCAACATGGAAAGAGCTGTTATTTATTGAGGCGGTTTATTTTGGATGATGGTTTATTGCTAATGATGGTGACTTGAGCATACTGACAGTCTGCTTTATATTAACCTGAATAGGACTATGTAGTCTATTTAATCTACCTATATAGCTTCTTGAAATGGTAATCCGTAGAAAGCTGCGTAGCCACAGCGCCCCATTGCACAAAAATCCGCGAAAAATCCATTGAACAAAAATTCAAATATTCACGTTATTCGTTGCCTGTAAGAAGTCTTATACCCGATTTTACTGATCATGTTATCACGATTTGCTTATTTTCAACGCAATAGCAACAGAAAACAGAAAAATGAAATTTTTCATACTCAATTAATAGAGGCTTAGAGAACATTCACCAGAAGCATTTCGATAACATAGATATTTATCAGTTTCAACAATGCAGCAAAAACTTTCCTTTCTTCCCGGGTAACAACTGTACTGTGCATGTTGTATTCCAAAGAAAAACATAACTATTAAATGAAATTATATATGTTGCAGTAAAAACGATCAAAATGTTACAATCGAAGCAAAAATTGTAGATAAAAAGTTAGAGCTTGAAACAAACGAAGATAATTGCAAGAGTAGCCAAATTGAAAGGTTGTGAAGAAAATGCTCAGGATGAGTGCAGTTAGTCCCTGGTCAGTCCTTTCATCTCAAACGTCACCTTCAGATGGCGAGACAAGTTCATGCAGCGTATGGTAGGTGCAGTTTTTTCACGATCTGATATACCGTGAAACCTGTAACAGACAGCCATAGCCCCTCTCTTGGGTGGTGGCCGGTTTTCAAAATCTCTGAGTCTAGAAGCATTGTGAAACATCGATTCAATAAAGTGCATATTCCATCTGTAAAACTGGTCAAATAACTGAATGCTTTACTAAATACTCGATATATCATGAAGTATTCACGTTTAGGCACGTTTAGGTTTTGTCTTACGATTAAAACTTAAGTTATTGGTTGGGAAGAGTGAAGATAAATATCGATGTTGATTATAACTTTATATTTTCGAA
Source organism: Prostheceraeus crozeri (assembly GCA_907163375.1). NCBI lineage: Eukaryota > Metazoa > Platyhelminthes > Polycladida > Euryleptidae > Prostheceraeus > Prostheceraeus crozeri. Next base: position 274,486 of record CAJQUW010011534.1, on the reverse strand, counting down.
ATTAATTTCAATCTTTATTAGAAGATCATCGTCAGGCATGGAAGGAAACATTTACATGCACAAAATTCACATTATATAAAGGGCAATAAGATATCATGAGTAAGAAATAAAGATGACAGAGAAGATGAATAGAAATGTGAGGATGAGACAGATAGTATTGGGCTACATTTCACCAATAGCAATGACAATAGAAATTGACTGTGATCTGACTAAGAGGAAAAGGATTAAAGAAGGAGGAAAAGGAAATGAAGCGATGTGAAAAATGAAAAAGTGATGCAGCATGATGGAAAATAGAAAATATTACGTATAACTACACAAAAAGTACGCCGTACGAAAAAAGCAAAAGCAAAGACATACTGACTTCTTATATTTTCCATTCCCCTGTGTTTCCAACAAAATTGATAATCAACTAAAAACGTTCTCCGCCGAGAAAATGTGAATATTAGATTGACAAGAAAAAATAGAACATTGAGAAGTGCCTTAAAAAATAGAAAAACAGTTCAAACTTGCTCCTTACAAAATTGCCGCATTGCGGATAAATCAATTTGCTATCGAAAAAATGTGGTGTGTAAACTAACATGCCATTCCTGTAAGAACTTCTACATTGGAAGCCCCACAAGAACACTCCACATCAGATGCAGATAACATTCCACAAATTCCACCTCATCAATGTACAAACACCCACAAAATTGTCAAACAACACTTTTTTCAACAACAATTTGAACCCAAGATTCTGATGAAACTAGTAATGCTCGAGCTGAATGTGGTGATGAACACTGTCATGCAAAATGATGACGTCATCCAGTCGATGAGGTCTCCCTCCTGATGTCAGCTCGAAGATGGTTCTGGAGAAATTGGTGATAATAAGCGGCGTTCACTGTCTGTTATGAAGGAACTGACTGTATCAAAGCAATGCCGTCCATATCCTAGGCTACAATTAACATCACTTTCATCTTCGAAGGACCCTGTCGAAATTTCCTCGGCCTTCCCCGTTGTGGACCCTTCATGCCTCCATTCTGCGGACTGGCTCTTCAGTTTCGGGTCGCAACATCTCGCCTGTGTTTCCTTGAGTGTGATGAATCTGATGATACAACAAAGAAATATTTACCTTCGCGCCGATATCGAAGACGAAGTTGACGAGAAATTTGCAATCTACGATTCATTTGCTGCTGTGTGCGACAATGAAGGACCTAGCGAGCATAAATTTTGCGCATCTTGAGTGCCTCAGTGATAATTTGGTGGACGAGCTTCTCAGAAACAAACGACTTTTAGGATAATTCTTCTCATGTCCAACGACGATCAGTAGACATCTTTTCCTCCCCAGTCTTCAATGCTTTCAGAACCACTGCAGGAGGCGGTCTTCCAGAACGAGAAAGTTCCGCTGCTCACCAGTCTTGAATCAAGACACCCATATTCGAATTGTTCTTTCTTTGAAGACGTATTTTCCACATGCCTCTGACAGCTAAGCTGTGATTTTCTGTGCACTGATATTTTTCTAGAACTGAATTTTGATCAACGATCGTTGGTCCTCAGCAGTGAACGCAATTATTGTGATCTTTCTCGTTTCAGTGAATGACTTTCTGTCATTGTTAAGTTTAAAATTTAAAATTTACTTGCACCGACCGGCAAAATGTATTCACGTCTTAATTTATCTCACACAAAAGCAAAGCTATGATTTCTTGGATGTCAGGTAGCTATAAATGAAAGATTGGCATGGTAAAATATGAATTCAATTGCTTTAAAAATAGCGGAGCTGCAAAATTTCGGCAAGAACTTTTGACATGACCCCGTAACTGTAGACTTACAATACCTGATTTTGAGAAAATCTCGAAAAAAATCAGAATTGCTCCCGCCACTGGTTATGAGGTAGATTCAGAAGTATAATTCCAAATCGTTTCTGTTGAATATTTAATTGATTGCCGTCGAACATGCACTTTACAGCAGTTGGAATGCTGTTAGCTATTCTAACCTCTCGATGCTGTGTGTGAGACGTGCCTGGTCGTATATAATCGTCATTTCTATGATCTTGAAACAGCAAGGACAAACTAGTCATTAGTACAATTTCAAGCATTGCAGATTTTGTGCATGGTAATTTGAAAATAGGAGTAATAACTTGAAAACGTAGTTCAGTTTCGAATCTCTGTCGAATTTTTGTAGTTCTTCATTTCAAATGGAACTATAATTGACTGATTATATGAGTTTACTATTTTCATATGTTATGCTTTTATGCATTATAATCTCTCTCAGCTTTAAATTGTCTTTCTATATGCGATTCCCAAAATGTCTAGAAAATATGCTCGTACTCAACCAGTGCTTGCAATACTGTCCAATGTGGTCACAACTACCCACCATGCATTATTGTTGTCTATCTTTAAGAGAGATAATAATCTGTTTTCATATATTTGATATTTTCATATTGAACCTTTCGCTGCTCTCATCCAATGCTTCTTCATTTCAGATATCTTCTAATAATGGACTGGTTGTTTGGTAAAAGGAAAACTCCGGAACAAATGATGAAAGAGAACCAACGTTCTCTCAATAAGATAATGCGTGAACTAGACCGAGAGCGTACGAAGTTAGAGAATCAGGAAAAGAAACTGATCAATGATATCAAGAAAATGGCGAAACAGGGACAGATGGATGCTGTCAAGATAATGGCGAAGGATTTAGTGAGATCCCGGAATTTCGTGAAGAAATTGATCATGATGCGCGCCAATATTCAAGCAGTCTCACTCAAAATTCAAACTTTAAGGTCAACTAGTGCAATGGCTAATGCTATGAAAGGCGTGACTCGAGCTATGCATCGTATGAATACGAAAATGAATCTTCCGCAACTGCAGAAAGTGATGATGGATTTCGAGAAAGAGACAGAGATAATGAATATGAAAGATGAGATGATGAATGATGCAATCGATGATGCTATGGGCTTCGATGAGGATGAGGAAGAGACAGACCAGGTGAGAAGCTTGTCAGGCCTAGGAACCTATTTTTCGATGCTTTTCATTTCAGCTGTAAAACAAAATCGAGAACACTAGGTATCGAACAAATGCTTCTTTTGCTACACAAATTAAGTCGATGAAGCAAGTAGCAACATCCGCAGGATTTTTTGAAAACTGATGTACAGTGACGAAAGGAGGAAACGTCTACCCTATTTTCACGACGAGAAAATGTGCCAGACGTCAGATTAGTCAAATCTGACCTTCTTAGTCTGGTACATTTCTCGTCGTGAAAATAGGGTAGGCGTGTTGTTTTTGTTGCTGTACAATCATTTTTTTAAAAAAATCCTGATATTGCTGATAACTTCATCGACTAAATTTCAAAATTCACTTGTCAAGCTTCACGGCGTCGGATGCACATCTCGGTGGTCAGAAAGCGGGGAACAAAGGGAGACACAACCTTCGTTAAGCACATGTCGTGTAGCATTTCTCCAACAGACTCTTTCGACAATTTCAAGGTCTCAGCAAGTTGTATCGTTGTCACCTTCCTGTTTTCAAGGACAAGTCTATCTAATTTGTCGCAGTTTTCTTGTCAGAAGTTTTTTGGCCGGCCTTCTCTTTCTCCGTCAACCACAAGTTGGCGTTCCCGCTTGGATTCGGCAATCCAAAATTCGATCGTCGTTTGTGACGGACACTTGTCTCCGTAAGCGCGAAACAAATTCGCTTTAATGTCTGCACTGGACTGAGCAGTCAGAAGACAAAAACGAGTCGGACTTCGATATTCCACTTTATTCAAGGGATCAAGTCGCAATAAAGACATCCTCTCAGTGCGCCTTCACGAGTGAAAATGATTTTTGACTAAACTTTTTAAAGCATTCGCTGATTGAAAAATTTAAATCTGAAATCTATGATCCTGACCTTTTCTAACACTCAAAGAATCATAATATTGATTTTAGATGATTTTTTTAGAATTTGAAAAGAATTTCTGCCATTGGCCGGAAACTTTTTGGGCGCACCACGTATTATAAAGACTCTTCCCAATATTCGTCAGAGAAGTCACTTTTGACTAGCCCATCGGCATTCCTCTTCTTAAGTCGCCATCATCCCTCCCATCATGATGCAATGAAGCTCCACGAAGGTTGAAATATAGCACGATGTCCAACTATAGGGCCGTCCACCTTGATACATGACACTTCGCTCGCTCCGAAAGCAGTGATTTTAGTCTTTTTGACTTTTAGATACAGTCCCCTTTTCGCACTGTTCTTGCAAGCATACTAAAGGAGCTCATTCGTTTTTCATTGTTCCAATACGTGTGATATTGGCTATGCATCTAAGGTTATTGGCAATTCTCCCATGGAAGTTAACACCTTCATCATACACGTATAGACCGTTTCATAAATAATAGCGCAAAAAAGTTAACCTATTTTCAAATGTAATTTGTGTTAAAGTCCTGGTTCAATTTTAATAAACGATATACCATATGAAGCCTTATGTTCCATAGATTATTTTGGCATGCATTTTACTTTCCTAAGTGGTCAGTTGTGGTCAGTAAGTCTTCTGAAAGAAAATTGAGCATTTTCTTTGATGCAGGATTTTAACATGAAGACGAGAGATTTTTTTAGTGAAAATTGACAGACAGTGTGAAATATCACTCAGCTTCATCATGATGTGAAGATTTTAAGATTCGTTGAATGTACAGAAAGATGCAGTACACATGAGTTTTACCGAAAAAATGCTGTATCACGGATTTAAACGGATTAGGAAACGGACCGTGTATCACCGGTACATGAACAAAATCTACTTCAAAAAATATCTAAATAAAAATCCCTCGTTAACAAACGATAAAGGAAAACAGCATGATGTATAAACTGAGCATTATGTATGCACACGCCTGTGACACAAACGATCAATAGCATGAGATAATTCGTGTATCTCGGAATATATTCGTAAGCTAGCAAATTTCATTGAAACTAGCTATTATTGTCTCTGTATTCTACTTTCATTGAAATAGAATATCCTAGACAGTAGCTATCAGCGGTTTAAAAAACATTGATTTTTGAGGAAAAATGAATTTGCCTGGGACGGAGCCTTTCAAAAATAGTAAGGCAGCCCTTCAGACTAGTAGTGGAAATATTAAAGGAAAATTGTCACCAATAGTAAAGAAAATCGCTAATAACGTTAGTAGATACTACAAAATAGCATGAAGCTGATGAAAAAGAGATAAAATTGATAATGGAGAAGAAAATAGAGCCATGATGATACTCTACTACATAGAATATAATTGAAATAATGCTACACACTATACCTAAGACTGCACATAGAAAATACTATGTCTTCATTTGAATCCATTTGTAATAGCGGGTTTCGTACTGTGACTTGATATTTCTTCATCGAATAATATAATATGGAATACAATACCTCTACTACTACTTCAGCTACTGATTAAGTGATCTAAATCATTTACTGCAGGCAGTCAGCCATCAACAGGTGTTCGTCCACTTGTGTTTCGACCCCTTACCTGAACACTCAATCCCACGCATTGCGACTGACAAAATATTTGACATCAAATGACAAATTTGATAAACATGAAATTATTATTATGTACCACGTTCGCATTCTGCTTTTGCTGGTACACTATTCGATATGTAATGATGTGTTTTGGAAAGGTACCTCAACAAGATAGTAAGACATCATGCAAATGTTGCGCTTCCCGTAAACTCATATTGACATTGGATTCATCCCATCAGTAATTTTTTTTTTTTACGGATTTTACGTCACTTTTCACCCCTACTGGGGTCTTGGACGGTGCTGACTTAAGTCAGACTTTGTTTTGGAGCGTTGTGGTGCTTTGCAGTCCGGATGCCCTTCCTGCCGACTTCCAATGACACTTTCCGGGTTCGACCTCTGGACCATGAGATCGCTAGTCCAAGTACGCAACCACTGTGCCACGGACACCTATCAGTAAATACGTTTTGGATTTTCCGATCCCCACATGTAAACAAATTCTGAGCATTTCAGATTTCCATATAGAAGCATGCAATCCTCATAAACACGCGCATTTCATGCCTCAATCACCATGCTTCAACAGTGAGTGATCTCTTAAGCCATACTCAGCGTTGTGCGGTCTTTCTCTCTCAAATGTGAGCTGAAGAAGAATGAAAATTTGAAGCTTCTCCTACACATCGTTTTTAAGCAAAACAGCGCGAGCGACATGGCGGGGCATCCTCGTCTCCCTCCCTCTCACTCTCACCCCATAAAAACTGGAAAATGCAAGATTGCCGTGATGAAAATTGATTGAAATGTATGGAAATTGCTTTTTTGATAAAATGAACGGTAGATAAAATCCCCATGCAGATTAACCGCGAGTTAAAATTGTCTACTAACATTGAAATTCAGATAAAGAAGGCTTGTAAACTTTTCATTTAATAAGGATTTTGAAGAACTATTTAATAAGGGATGACTTGATAGCAATTCTTAGCTCACTCATCTTTTTTGCACTCATCTCTTTTTTTCACTCATCTCTTTTGGTTGTCAACAGCATGCAGGAAGCATATTTTCTTATGTATTTCTATATAGTTTTGCTTAAATGTAGCTCTTTCTCTTTATCTAATCATTGAAGAATATGCGCTTAATATCATTCATTAAATAAAATATGTGCAGCCGGTTGGACTCGAACCTACGAGCCCGGGTTATCTGGACCTGTCGCTCTGCATGACCATCTGAGCTACAGTCGCTTTCATGCGACAGATTCCGGAGGTTCATGAAAGATTTAATTCTATCGAAGTTAATTTGATTTACATTATTGAAATCTATGATTTTTTATGAAATCGGTTGTCTGTCTATCGATATTTTCTTCTCCTGCAGGTGGTGCAGCAAGTGTTAGACGAGCTCGGCGTGGATATGGCCGGTCAACTAACCGATCTTTCTCCCATGGCTGGAGGCCTTGGAGGGGCCAAAGCACCGGCGAATAAAGAACCTGCGGCTGCCGGCGCTGAAGGCGGCATTGACGCCGATGCGGATCTGCAAGCTCGTCTAGATCAATTGAAGAGACAATGAGATACGTGACAATATCTTTGTATATAGAATTCTTTTCTACATTATGTGACTGAAACGGATTTCAACAAACAGATGAAGGAGCTCAGTATTAACAATATACTGGAAGTCTGACCGGTTTTCCAGTTGTCCTTTTCCGTCGGAGACTAAGAGTTCCAATGAAGGAATAAAAGTGATTTGTTGTAATTATCACAAATACATATATCCAGTCTATTATTATTGGTGATTCTTTTATTCATTATCAGGTATCATTGTCGGTGTGAAACTTGCGAGAACTTTCCTGTGTTTGTGGATGGAAGTCTCTGGGTTCCTCATGCTGGAAGAGCAAATTTATTGGTTTTAAGAATCTCATACTGTTAATGGCTGTATTTTGATAATCCATGGATGGTACATTGCTGAGGCCAGTAATTTAGAGCAATTCGGAGGCCGTCATTTTCAGCTACAGTTGTTGCTTGGTTAAAGTAAATAGGCCACTATGACGCATTGTCTCAAATAGAAATTAGTGAATGATGACTTAAACTACTATTACTCATTCTGCTGTTTTCATAGGCTCGTAAGTAATGTTTCAATATTTCTCCAACTATGTTTCAAGCACGAATCTTAAAACTGTAACGCTCTGTTGCGGCATCGATGGTAGTATATGAGGTAGACCTATCCGAAAGGACTTAAAAACATTTTCAGCACTATACAACCAGATTAGTCGTGGTGTTGGTTCAATGTAGATCATATCTCAGCGTTGCATGTCAAGTTTTAATCATTGGACAAAAGAACCAATGGCAATGAAGTGTTTCCATCTTTTAGCTTTATGTGCACGTGTATATAATGGATATATCCATTTTATCTAACTGTTTGGGCAATTTTTGTCTTTAACATTGCATAGTCAATTTTTCAAGCTGCAATCGAAAATCATAATGACGACCACACCAAATTAGTATTTGCACATCTACTGGTGTCTTCTGATCCATAATTTCGTGGTCTCGGTCAGATGGAGACATACGACGTTTTCCGAAATTTTGAAGATGATAATTATTGTCTCATCAAAAAAAACTTCGCATGCATGATCACAGTATATTGCTCTTGATATTTCGGTGAGTTTTTATGACATCCGGATAAAAAATGTGGTTTCAGCAATAAACCGAAATTTTGAGAAATTATAAAAGAAAGGTGGAGAGAATGCAGGACATTTTCTAAATTCACAATTGCTGAATTGTGATGATCCTGCAGTAGTTGAGTCTATTCGGATCGTCACTCATCTTAACTCGTCGCCGAAAAAATTCCCTTCCAAAATTGCTATCTAACACATATTTGACTTCGCTTAACTTGTCAAATTGTCTAAAATGAAGTTATTCTTTGGATAAGTCTTCAACGTTTAATGATTTTTTGAAACGCAATTTTCAATATCTTAAGCCGGATTGCACTTCAGCGCACGAGACGGTTTGAAACATGATTAGACTTATGTAAGAGTGCAGCTCCATGGTGAATAAATTTAATTTCTTAGTAGTTTAGTATAGTGTATTGTTGCGGGAATTACATGTGGTGGCTAATAGGAGCAACCAAGATAATGGGAACACAAAAGAAAATAGCCTACGTACCAGAAACAGAAGCATAATGCAGCAGAACAATATTTGGCCTACTTGTTGGCCTATAAGCCTAGGCCTGTAGACCATCTAGGCTACATATGTCGACCCACAGCCTGCAGGCCTAGTAAAGAATTCATACACGAAATAAAATATAAAACATGTTACAGGAATAAGATGATGTTTGTATATGTATCTTTGTATACAATATTTATCTAACCAAGTGAAACCTAAGCTGTTTATAGATAACCTACTTAGAAAGCCTACGATAATTGGCCTGATATGAAAACTATAGGCAGCCCACATAAGCAGCAGGAAAACAGGATAAGTTTAGTACTTGTACATGCATAATGGTTTCTTACGCACCATAGCTGTGAAATTGGTAGTGTAATATCATAATATGTTTCAAATATCAAAATAATGCTTTATTAATGTAGGTCTTATCATGATAAAAAGTTAACTTCATAAAAACACAATCTGAACAGACAGCTGAACCATGATGGTGCATTTTTTAGTTGTAGATGTATTCAACTGTTGTAAATGTCTCATTGTGTCACATGATTCTAACTGCATCTTGCAATTTCCTATTTTCATTTATTCACCTTGCATGATGAAGAAATGTTTGAATTGAATAATAGATGATAGCTAAGCTGCTAGGAAGCCTGATTCCGATGCTTCCTAGTCTATAGTGTAGGAGTTTCAATAATATCATAGTCATTCATTTATGCTTATCAGAGATTGTCAATAATTGATAGCAATTTAATTGGACAAGGAAATCAATTGATTGAAATTGAAAAATATATCAATCAATTATTTGGAATTGAGAACCAATTAATTAATTGAAATTGGAAAATATGTCAGTCAATTAATTAGAATGGAAATTGTGAACCAATTAACTAATTGAAGTTGGAATTGTGAACGAATCAATATTGAAAATGGAATCCAAAATTCGAGCAGTTTCTGTAACTTGAAAGCATTAATTATCAATTTACTTGATCCAAGATTTGTTTAATTATATACACGTTACACAGCAATAAAAAGTCTCATATATAAATTTTAATGCTGCTTAGTCAAGCCAATCAGACAATTTCCTTAGATTCGCTCTCATGCCTTTGGCATATAGTTTATACAAGCGTTCGTGATTCTCTCCATTGTTTTTATCAGTGACGATTGAGTAGAGAAATTTCGCCTGCATTTTAGAGCTGCTTGGGCTACTCTGGTTGAAACAAACATGAATTTAATTGTGACTACTCATGAATCTAAACGTTGTTGCTTCTTGCCAACCTGAAATGCTTACTATAATTGTAAATTGTGAAAAGTAAAAGAATACACAGGCGAAATTATATATGCAATCTCGGCTACTAGCAGATAACAATCAATTGATTGGAATTGGAAAATGCAGCAATCAATTAAACGAATTGGTTAAATATCAATCAATTAATTGAAATTCTATATTCTCGCCAATTAATTAATTGAAATTGGTGCATCAACCAGTCAATCAATTGTCTCCAATTAATTAAAAAGTAATTGGGGTCAATTAATTTTGACAATCCTTGATGCTTGTGAATGTACATGATTTATGTTCAATTGTGTGGGATTTTGCCATCTTCATTTATGAACAACAAATGCGAATAAAAGACTATCATAGTCTATTCTTACAGTTCTTCTCTATTTTCAGGAATTAATACATATCGGTGGAATATCTTCAGTCCCTCCGGAAGTTCGTTTAAGTTCGTTCTTGATGCTGATGGTACCAATATACGGGTATTCCTACGAAGACCGTCTACGAATCCTTAGAATTCCAACACCTCAACGTCTTCGACTTGATATCTTCGACTGACTCTCTGTGATTCCTGTACTTTCTTCAACTTGCAGACTTGCGGTTGTGACTTGAAGCGTTTTCAAGATTTTGAAGGGTTCAGTCTCGTGAACATTTTTCTCCCAGAGAGTCATTGTCGATTGGAATTTACTACCCCATTATGTTGTTTGATCGTCATCCCTACTGGACTTCAAGACAAACATGTTAAATGTCTTCATGCTGCGAAACTAGCTTTGTGACATTTCTATTATCTGTATAGGATGCAGCTACAATTAGTTTGTTCATCTATTCGTTGTCAATCGCCTAATTAGCTTTGTTTTTTATGCACCTATGGTAGGAATATAAATACTCAATCATTATGAAGGACTCTGCAGACAATTGACGGCCTTGTTGTGCTCCAAGCATTCCCTCGAATATTGTTCAAACTCTTTTTCGTGTTGAATTGAATGATTTGAAATTCAACCAAAAACTGTGAGCTTCAAAGCTTTATTGTACATTTCTATAAAAAATATTTTGACAATTATCACTTTGAAATTTCGTTGTAATAAGACAGTTTTCAAGAATTTCTGAAACTATGCTTTCCATGACATTGACTGATTTGTTGAAAGCAAATCAACATGTGTAAATCAACATGTCAAAAAAAATCAGCATGTTGTTTTTGCTGCAAAAAAACTTTTTAACTTACTGATTGCCTTTCGCTGTATATTTTTTTGACTCGCTCTGTATCTGACGACACGCTTTGTGAATGTAGAAAAAAATTTCTGAACGTTTTGATTTTTATGTAGCCGGCATATGTCCTGAGGTTTTGCAAAGTATGCTCGAATCGTGTTATATAAATTATTCAGACTTGTCGATAAACCTGTTAATGCTTATGAAATCTGATGGTACTTTATATAGGGTAAACTTTCCTAATTCGGACACTTTTGACTACACCCTATCTAAAGCATTACATCTCACTTGCCTAATTTGAACACTCCACTTTCCTAATTATGGACACTACTTGCCTAAATATGGACACTTATGTTGTTGGTTATCAAGCAGTAAGACACGAGAATTAAGTCCAAAAAAGTCTCGATCACCATCTGAAATTGTGAATTGAGAAAGTAAAAAAGGTTATCCAACTTCGTATTAATTATATTGATGTACGTGTAGCATAGGACTAGTCAAACTCTGTCAATGAAATTCAGTCAAGCTATTTCGTCAGGAAGTCAATAACGTTTCTGACACATGCCTTACAAAAAAATGTTCCGATAGTACTTTTCCACCGCATTTTGCATGCTCCCACCTCTGACACTCCATGCACTGGAGCCAGTCATCTCCGCTTGCATCATTGTAGTATGGGATCAGACATTGAGGACATGTACTTTCCTCCGTTTGAATGCTTGATGTTGATGGTGTTTCATTGACATTAGCATTGAAACGGTAGCTAGTGAGTAAAGCAGGCTCTCTCATTCGCTTGAAGGTATCTTGAGCTGCTTTCCGACTTGACTGTATGGGAAGCTGCAGCAACTCTGTAAAGGAAGTTTCTCCAGTCGATGTTTGAGGCTCCATACGTGTGTACTTGATTCCAGTACGAGGTATGAGGAACCATCATTATCGACAACAATTTCATCTGCTCGACTGTCGGTGATGTTCATAGAACTCTCACTCATACACGATGGCTCTTCAACATGATTCACGACTGGGTCATCGGTTACAGGTGGATTTGTGTCGTATTCGATTTCCGAAACTACCTCTTCGATTGGATTTATCGATGATTGGAACATCGTTCTCCAGTACATTGGTATCAATCTGTGATACAAAGTCGGAATAAACATTTTCGAAACATAGGCCTATCACATCAGCAGACGATCCCAACAAATCCTTTGAAATGATGAAGGCTTGCTTAGGAATCGCATCGTATGAGAGTGGGCACAAACCACTCTTTCGAAATCCAGAGATGGCATTTTCAGGCTTACATGCTTTATTCCAAGCAGCAGTGAAGGCTTCTCCAAAATTTGCCCTTGAAATCACCGACCCAGAATTGCTATCCATGTAAATACGACATATTTCTCTCCAAGATCTTTTGAAGGGTCCGAAGACACTTACGTCCAATGGTTGAAGATAATTTGAGGTGTGAGACGGAAGCCTCAAAATGTCCACATTGTTCTTGTTTGCTTCTTCAGATAAGCCAACACTGTCATGGCTTGTGTGACCGTCCATGATTAGAGCTACTCTCTCATTATCAGAGCGATATGGAAGATGTTTGACGAAATGCCGAAACCATACGAGGAACAATTCTTTGTCGATCCATCCAGATTTGGAAACTTCAATCAATGATCTTGGAGGTAGTGGTTCAATCGTGGATTTCCTAGTCCCTTTGAAAATAATCATAGGTGGTATATAGTTTCCCTCTGCATTGCAGCAACCAACAATTGTCGTGTTTGAGCCTCGCTCAGCAGACGAAAGTATTTGAACATTCTTTGCTCCTCTCTGAGCTGAAACCTTGCCACCCTTAGTCACAATTTGAATGCCGGTTTCGTCGACATTGTTACGACTTGGAGAGTTAAGTAATCCTTTCTCAGACAAAGTAGCCTCAAGACATTCATAATATGCTTTGATTCGATCTTCTTCCATTCCCAAGGCTCGGTTTCGCGACAAATTCTCTGGTTGCCTCAATGTCACGTTTGGATTTCGTTTCCTGAAGGCTGACCACAATTTCCAGCCTGCTAGTTTTTCAGTCCGATTGAAGCGATGTGGATTACGATTTATTTCACAGTATTCAAAGACGAGTTTCCTCGCCGAATCAACCGTCATTGGGAAGCCTCTTTTCTGACGATCAAAAATAAGTTCACAAAGACATTTCTCTTGTTCACAAGTAAGTGTTACTGGACGGCCTATTGATGATCTTGAATTATCATTCTCTTCGCAAAGCGATGCTCTTCGCAACGTTGTTCGAGGCACGGAGTGTGCTTTGGCAATTCTTTGTATGCGGACCTTCCGTAGACCTGAAATGAAAGACCTTATCTAAGAGGTTTAATATAGAACATGTTCTTTGAGCACGTCTCTATCAAGAACCACTGTACGTTTAGAAAAGCAATTCTAATCAAGCCATGGCAATGAGCGGACCGAATGATATGATTGATATATTAACAGTAGCTACCGATTGTTCTACAATGTAGCTAGTACTTCGATCGTTGCACAAAGCATCTTCACAGCTGATGACACAGTAAGAAATTATTTATTTAAAATATACTTATTAGGCTATATGTTGCTTCAGCAAGCTAAAAAATGCTCAGACTTAGGTCTATTGAGAATAATTTCATGTGACATAGGATGTGACAATATGTGACAAAATTTTGATGTTATTGTATAATATCTACGTCTAGATCGTCGTTTATTTAAGGAAACTAGATATAAACTGTGTAGCCTCAACCAATCAATAGTTGAGAATTTGTAATAGGCCTACGAGATTTGTATTACGCCCTAATGTCATTTCCTTTGGAAGAAGCTCACTATTTCATGTAAATTAAAGCATTTAAACAATATATATATATATCAAAGTAAGTATATAAGGGAAGTATGCAATCAAAGCATGATTTTACACTTTGATATATATATACACTGTACATTATGCCCTAGTAGCACGAGGACTAAATGCATCATATTTATCTGGTAACATTACGGATGGTAGACCCATCGGCCACAGCCTCCATAAAAGCTGTGGTTGTGTTAACGTGGTTGGTCTAGATGATTTTATGACTTACTTATCGCTACTTCTTTGCGATCCCCATTCAAGGCTCTATCACTTCATATGACTCGAATTTATCAGAAAAAAACTACATCAAAAAGATTTTTATAAAACTGTCCATAATTAGGCAAGTGGGGTCGTCATTCATTGAAAAAGTGTTCAAATTAGGCAAGCGGAGTTAAAGATGACAAAAAAATACACAAAGTCCTCTAGAAGAAAAAGTACGATACCTAGAAACATGCGACAAATTGCAAAAGAAACTTCAGAAATTTCTCTGTCAATTCATATAAAATACTCATGGAAAAGACTTAAGTTTGACTTCGTAATTGTACTCTGAATTTAAGGAATTTTTCGCCAATCCTTAGCTCTCACACACAAAGGAACGACTTTTTGGATGAAAATTGGTTCATACAGGGGTGATATTAATCACTTAGAAAATTTCTTTTAGAAGTTTATATACTAGAATGGCATAGAATGCAGGTTGCGTCTTCGAAAATTTCAATTCCACTGATCTTGACTTAGTAATATTCGTATTTTACTTAGAAGTGTCCAAATTTGGAAAGTGTCCGAATTAGGAAAGTTTACCCTATGCATCGATGTTGAATTGTTCGGATTCTCAAAAAATAATTCCCTTCATGCATACCAGAAACCCGTTTTTGCTTCTTATTTGAAATTTAATACATGCATGATCGAATTATAGAAACTGTTTTTCTTTCTTTTAATTCAGAATAATTAACGGAAGAGCATTTTACGATATGGTAATAATTTCAGGGTAGGGATTATACTGATACCAGTAGTATCTAGAAGCTCTATTTCGGAAATAGAAAAATTAAGCACCAATGGGCACGAACTTAGGCGCCAAGGCTTCGTGCCTACTCGTGCCCGCTAGTGCCTTGTGTTGGTCAGAATTGATGCCTAAGTTTCGTGCCTAATTCAAGGGAAATTTCGTGCCTTACAGTTTACAGTGTAGAAAACTCGTCATGTTTGACCGCTCGTCCCGACGAATGACGAATTATCCGATTACGACTGTAGTTGATTTTTCTCTTCGGTGGAACAACTACATAGACACACAAATGATGTACTGTATTTCGTCGCATAAAGAAAATAAAACCATTTCTAAGTTGGAAACTGTGCATCGGTTAGGAGACAAAAAATGGTATAGGTCTAAAGGCTATTTTTTGGGAATATTTTATTGGGGGGGGGGATAATTTTTTGGGGAATTGAAAAAATCCTATCAACTAAATGCAATCCTGATTATACAGGTAGGCTAGTCTGGTTGAATGTAGGCTGCGGTTATAATTGGCTTCCACATGATGCATAACATTATTAGGTTTAAGTACATCACAACGAAATTTCTTCCCGAAGATTGAGTACCATGCAGTTGGGACAGGCTTTTTTGGTACGTATATTTTTCCTCCTTGTGGGACTAGTTTTTCACGAAGAAAACTTTGTTCGATTGATTTGTACTTCGTACTTATCATCGTATTATATATTCGTATCGTACTCTCATGACTGAAAAGAGAGTATGATCCTAAGAATCAAGATAAAAAATAAAAGTCACGCTGTGTCAAAGTCAATTTTACTTTTACTTTTGACCAATAAAACTGAAAACTTCGAGTCAGAACCTCATTTTAACTTGCTCTTAGTATAAAAAATGGTACTTCTACTCTTCCACCCCCACATTTTTTAACTTTTCCAAAATCATCAAATTTCGCCAAAGTTAGTCACATTGGGTTTTGAATAGACTTGATCTGTCACTGAATGACACTACAGCACAACTGAGAAGTCTTAGTTGAACCCTGGGATGAAGGATTGGTCCCTTGGATACTCAGTTAGAATACAAGGTACAGCTGTGATCATGAACTTCGTGTACAGACAAATGACGAGCAGCTGTCTAATTCTGAGGCTGTAAATGTTCTAAAAGTCAGATAAGGGGAGTTTTACACACTCAAAGCTATGCCACGTCAGTGAGAACAGGTAGGAGCAAGAGAAGATCGTTGACGATGCAACACTTCCGGGTGTCAACAACAGAAATCCGGGGGGGGGGGAAAGAATAGAAGTACCTAAAAAATAAATGATGAAAATCGGTTCGAAACTAAGGAATTTACAGACAAGAACATTTTTGCTATATAAAATGGATTTACCCGTATCTAGGATAATGGAAAAATCTGATGGAGGGAAAATAAGTAAACACATAAGTTCAGAGCGAAAGTTTTCCAGTTAATGAATTATAGTTGAATGTTTTATCGATTCCTGCACCGCAAGTACATTTTCGCGCGTGATGAAAGTACTTAGGTTGAAGTTTCCTGACAAAAAACTCGAGCTGGACTGACAACCTAAACAGAACTCGCATTGCAAAAGTGCGCATTTGCGAGATTAAAACTGTTATTCGATGCTTCGAAAGTTATTCGAAGCAAGCAAAAATCAAGGATGAAACATTCAAATTGATTTAATTTTGATAATGCGAACTGTGGCCCCCACCCGTTCGGGCCCCAACCCGCAGGCTGGTGTAGTTCTCATGCTACTCGAATATGGATTGTAAAAGTGTGCAAGAGCAATAAAAGGACGATTAGAACTTTGACTGATTGTTCGAGAAAGGCCAGGCGAGGATAGAAGGAACCTTTGGAGCAGGGTTTCGGGGTCGGAGTCCCCCGGAGTCCCCCGGAGTCCTATCATTTGGCCGGAGTCGGAGTCGGAGTCCTATCAAATGATAGGACTCCGGACTCCGACTTCGTAGTAAAATTGTTGTAGCCTCAATAAAAGATGGCATTTTCAAAAATATATTTTCCATCATTTTATCTTCCGAGTTTCTCTAGCGACATTAATCTACATTCTAGACAAATATCTTTATTATATTTAATCATTTGATCATTTTATACAATTAATATAACTTACTTTATACATAACTTAACAAGTTGATTAGCCTACATCAAGCATTCTAGCTACTACTATACATAATTTGTTATCCTCCAATTGATTTGATATAGACGTATAGCTATCAGAACATTACACATTTATAATCAGACGAATGATCGATTATTGATAATACGTATATGATGTTGCCTACATGTAGGCTTCTTTCTTACAGGATATAATACTTTGTAATTGTATTCTACTTATAAGCTATTGTTTTCTTTCGAGTGATTCATTGAGCAGTCTGTGATGGCTAGCTAAGATAAAATAGTAACGAATTTGATTAATAGCCGTGCTGCGCCCGAGATATGAATCGACCTTCACTCATGATAATCAAATTATTTCATTCTCCCGTGCTATCTTGAACGAACCTATTCGCTGATATGATTTGTCTTTAATTTTATTCTGTGGGAATCCCGCCACTGCCTGCCACTCCTTGAAGATGCATTGACGTCAAAAACATAGCAATCGAACATGATCAAACAGTTTGCCCGATGACTTTGTAAAACCAACGCTAAGTCAACGACTTGAATAAGACACGACTACGAATGCGAGCCGAGGTCACAAAAGAGGTGTGGTCGATCTAACTTATAAAAAATATGAACGGTAAGTTTCTCTGCACATTCAATTCAACTGACATAGTGAGTAGTGACATGGCTCCCCCAAAAAGACCTCTAAGAGGAAAGGTGTACGAATATTTTGAACAGAAGAAAGATGGATTTACCTGCATATGCAGTATCGGTAATTCAAATGGCGATGGTTGTGGCACAATAATAAGCATTAAAGGAGGAGCAGGCTCATATGCCTCATATTTAAAGAGGCATTTACAACGGCACCATCCAATACAGTTTAAAGAGGTGGAGGCTGAGGCGGCCAATGAGTCCAAAAAGAAAAAAGACAATGTACAGACAGACATAAAAAGGTATGTAGTCTTCATATATTTATATCAAACTACAATTCTTACTATAAGCAACGTCAATTTTGTTTTAGTTTCACATAATTTAAGGACAAAGATATTTAAGTGTATGTGTTTACGATAATTTCCTATCGAATCTTGTGAATATTTTCAATTGACATAGTAAATGCATGTATCACAACTTAAGCCTAATATTTTAACACTATATTTTATTATAACTAAAAGCCTCGCATTTACGAGTATATGGAATCACGTACAGTTACTGAATATATTTACGGTATACAGTAGATAGTTGAACAGTAACACGAATGATACTAAGAGAATACAACAGAACGTCCTAGAACACAGTGAAAACTGTCCAAATTTATATAAAATAATATACCACTCATAAAAATGCAAAAGTTAGCGTGACATTATTACTACATTCCGTTAAGTTATCTTTATTCTCAAGACATATCAATACAATTATCTACGAAGCTTATTGATTGTGAAATATCTATGATATTTTTCAAAATAAAGCGTTTCAGATCAATATGTAGGACCTACCTGTAATAATTTCTTTGATAAGGATGACATGCATAAAACTGCCATCTCAGATACATAAAAAGACCGAATCAGAGAGTGCTGACCAAACTCGATATTGATCTCCGCTTTTATTTTTGTATATTTCGCTAAATGTTTTTGGTATAAATAAAACATGCTTTGAGATTTGTCAATAACAATTAATAACTTACAGTATGATATGAAATGGATACTCAAGAATGTTTAATTTATGGGATAACTATGGTTACTGCCACGCTAGCTTTTGCATTTTTATGAGTGGTATTTTTTTATATAAATTTGGACAGTTTTCACTTTCAGTTAACTTTTCACAGTGTTCTCTAGGGCTTAGTTCTGATCTTATTGCTAACTTTTTCATACTGGGTTAAATCACAGAAGAGAAACTTATCACAGATCAAATCTTAGATGATAAAATCACAGGTGAAATACCGTATTCTCTCTAATAAACGCGGCGTTTATTACATTAGTCAGAAATTGAGGCGCTGTTCTTGATTATCAATTATGCACGGTTTATTCAAAACTCAAATAGCCGACAGACTACAGTATATGTGAACACATACAGCCCATAAAATTTCTTAAGGCCACAGTAGGTCTATAATGCGTACAATATAGGAATAGGCTAGATTTTTTGATACACTTTAACTTTCATCTGATAATCTTTATTTTAGTTATTTCAAACCAACGAAACATACAGTCACAATGTCGATGAGTAAAGATGAATTTGAAAGGATCCTAGTTCAATTTGTAGTGAAAGATTTGGTGCCCCTCAATTTTTTCTCAAATTCTGAAGGTAAGCATAAATTACGTTGTCGAGATCAATTTAGGCCTAAGTCTTTTGCCATTTTACATCGTTTGTTCATTTATAATGTGTACATAACTTAAGATTCTTATACCACATGCCTACAAAACCGTTGGGCGTAACCTACATTTCTTATTTGTATGCATTTCTAAAACGTATGTCAATTTTGTTTACGGTTTCATTTCAGCTTTTCAGAAGTTGAATGGCTCCCTCGCGAAGTCTTTGTCTGTATCTCTTGACAAGGACAATATCAGACGACTTGTCATCAATGCCGCAAAAATCTTCGAGATAAGTTGTCATCTCATCTCCATAACCGAGTATTTTTCATTAAGTTAGATGGTGTCACTCGTCAGCGGTCTTCGTATCTTGGAATAAATGTCCAACTTCCTGATTTCGAAAGTGAGTCGAACAGTATAATATTCCGCGCATAGGCCTGTTTCAAAAATTATTGTTTTTGGGCCTATAGTTGGCCTAAATGTATAATATTTTAGCAAATATCATTTATTGAAATTATGGCAAATTATTTCTTGTTATGAATTATGACTGTAATACTAATATTTTACTCTTTGAGCTTACCGATTGCATTCTTTTAAATTATGAGTCCTTCAACTTAGGTTTTGTAATGTAATTTACTTTTCTACAATTAATAGAGAAATTACTTTTGGTGGTTCGACAAAATAGAAACTGGAATCACTTGAGAGAGAGACTAGTACTTTCTGGTGATTCTTGATCATAAATCTTTAATTCAATTGTTTTTTAGAGAATACGTCCGTTGTGTACACCCTGGGCGTGGTTGAATATCTAGATCACACAGCGGTTGGTACGGCGGATCTACTGAAGAAAACCCTGACTTCATTTAATCTATCGATTGAGCAAGTGTTAGCAATTGTCGTCGACAATGCCGCAAATATGACACGGATGGTCAACATTTTACAAGAAGAAGTAAGTTTATCGATTAAAATTGCGAAACTGTAACGTAACTTAATTACATGTACTGTACATATACATGTGAAATTTCGCATTAGCACGAATCACTTTACCATTATATTCTCCTCCTTCTAGTGTACATGTAGATCTAATTGTAAGTTACATGTGGATGCATGTGTCGTATACCTATGTGTAGGAATCTAGATAAACTGTACATGTGGTATACGAAAACTATTATAAATTTTTGATAGAATTACAAATCGATTTATTTGTGTAGTCCTTGTAGAATCTTGAATGTGTGCATGCATATGATGAAAAGTTTTGTTGCATGATTCAAGATAAAGCTTTATCTTCTGTCTTATGATGTAATTATGTTATAATTTTATTAGCACCTACATGTACTTCCTTAGTTTTCTTGAGTTCCATCAATAAAATTATATGAGAAAATAAAACTTCGGATTAATGGATCTTAAACATACTTTAAGTTACATTTGGTACTAAGGAAATAATGATAAATACCGGTACTACTTAACATGTACTTGCTTACTGATATCAGTAAAGTACAAGTAAATAGGCCTAACATCAAACATATCACATGAAACTTGAAACTTTACTTTGGAGTTCTTAATTAGATATAAATTGGCCACGAACGGTATCTCTGGGGGACTATTATACGTTCGGCTTCGGACAAATATATTTCGTAAGAATAGGTTATGGACCATAGCATATCAGATCATATTTGATGTTCCGTTTATGTATAGACTATATGCATAGGCTACATGTGAACAAGAAAAACTCAGTACCGCTTCAGCTTTAAAGGAATTACGAAAATGCCATAATGAAATTAACAAAGCATATTGGTAGTTTGTTAAGAATGTTGTGAGTTGTGAAATTTGTACTCAAGTATCAATTGATTTCAGATCGAAGACGAACAGGAGGAATCTGATATTGAGGATATCTTCCAAATGACATTTTTCAAGGTGCCTCTAATGTATTATATCATATTCGGTGTGGAGCTCATACGTTGCAGCTTGCAGTGAAGGATTCCCTCAAATCTTCTAAGTCCGCTCAACATCTATTGCTCAAAGTTAGAAGTGTTGTCCGAAAGCTTCGCACACCACAATTGAATCAAACTCTTTCCAGCAAAGGCTATCTTTCAGCAATTATTGATGTCGAAACGAGGTGAGATTATTATTAAAATTAAACCAATGAAGTACATTACAGAATCTATTAGATATACTGGTACCTTATGTGTATTTCAGATGGGGCTCAACCTACTCCATGGTAAAGAGATTGTTAGATTTGAAACCTTTTGTACTCGACTATTCAGCGGCCTCATCCGAACTGTACCTGTCGAACCAAGAGTGGAATCAATTGGAGAAAATAAGCGAACTATTGAAAGTTCCATACGATGCAACAATTCGCATACAGGTAAGTTTTATATAGTACACATCAAACATTAATTATCTTTGGTAGGCCTATACACTGAACCGTATAAATTTTACAACACTAAAAAGTACTCCTTTTCGATTGATTTTTTCTAGTCTACATGTTCCACTCTGAATTTGACAACCAGAAATGCAGTTTAGTGGGTCCTAATAATTGAAAAGTACTAGACCTACTATATGTACATGAGAACAAACTCTAGATTATTGTGCCTATGTCTCATGCATAGGCATTTCTACGTACATGTGGCTCTGGCATCTGTCGATGTATGTATACTGGTATACGCTATACGTAAATTATAGTTTCGTATTTAGCTGCACCATTAACTTAGATGTATGTCCCTATGACGTTCAAGGAGAGCAAGACATAAATTTCTATATAATTCAAATATATTCCTCAATTTTTCAGTCAGAACAACTAAGCCCAGGAGAATTTGTGAAAGAATGGATACAGGTGAAAAGACACATGGCAAGGCAAGACGGGAGCATTCCCAAGGAGATGGTGGCTTCGATGATGCGAAGGGAGGAGGTAATTATATACTTTGTTCTTTTAAATTGAATTACACGTAGATAAAAGATAGTGGATTGAATTTTGAAAAGGACTCAACTAATTATACTGAATATATAAATGATACAAACGAAGCTGTTGCATACATGTGTATTGTACTCATACACAAACTCGGATTAACATTTACGATCATGCCAACTCTTTTACCTGTTGTGAACTATTTAAAGATGTAGATGTAAAATAATTGTCTATCATGTTGTTCAAAAAAACATATGCTACACCCAAAGAACACAATGGCGTTCTTACGGGCTCCAACGAAGGCATAATAGACTTACTCGGCTACTCAAACTAAATCAATCAAACGATCGAAATATACCAGCCACCAAAAATTCATTGAATAATTTACTTCATTTTCATTCTATTCATTGGGTAGTCGTTTTCAAATTCTTGGGGGAAATTGTGACTGCTAACTTACTTTTCTGCTATCTTGTGACTGCTTGTATATGTATGTTTTCAGATAATAAATTATAGACTATCTTTTATTACTCTGAATATTGAAGTATTTTGAATTTTGCAATATATGTATATTGTTTTCTTTAAAGGTTCTCCTGAACGATTTGATATGTGCTGCAACATGTTGTGACCCGCGTTATCGTCTGCTATTAACTGCTGCCCAACAAGAGAGAGGTACAAAAGTAGTGGAGAGAGTAGCGCTACATCTCAGAAAACAACAACAAATGAACTCATGTGATTCATCACCAAACAGAAGCACCACAGAAGAAGTGGGGATTGTCGATGCGGAAGACTTAGAGGATGAGCTGGATTTACTCGCTGCAGCAACTTTTAAAACGAATGGTAAGAAAGCAAAAAGAAATTAGATACGTACATACGTATGTGCGCATTACTGAATTTATACTGTAATTGGTTATATGTCTCTGATGTCCGAAAGATCATTCATATGTAGTTGCATGTACCGGTTACGGCTAGATCATCTTATGATTTTTTTCTATTGTACGTTTTCAGATTTGAAAAAAGAAGACCCAACAACAGAATTTACGAGACTGATGGCAACCATGCTCAGTTCGGAACGGGTTAAAGGCAATGTACCGGTATTTGAAGCAATCAATGAGAAGACTTGTCCACCTGCTCTGATTGACACGAGCAAATTGTTATCTTCATTGCCGACAACACAAGTTTCGGTGGAGAGGCTTTTCTCTAGTGTAAAACTGCTTCTGAGTGACCTTCGATCCAGACTAAGGCCTGATATTATTATTAGTGTGTTGTTCCTTCGGAGTAACACGCAACATTTTTGATCCTATTTTTTGTGTGTAGCAATTACATGTAGTCATCACTCACCATGAATACTGGTAGATGTTTCCACAGCTACATGTACATTTGAGTTAATTATTGTTTCAATCACCTCCGTTTTTTCCACTCATACTACCTAATATGTATGCAATAGTGGGCTAAGCTACAATTATATGCATGTAGAGTCGTAATGGGAGAAAATGTTAGAAACATGAAAATTAAGTAGACGCACTACCGGTACCGATTTTATGTGAAGATAAGGTAAGATTACGTTTTTTTTTGATGAAAATGGCCTTAATAATAAAAATTGTGAGGCCAAAAATTAACATAAATTTGGAAAGTTTAAAAAAGTTGTTAAGTATGAAATATTACAATTAAGAGAAATAGCCTATATTATTTACTTGATTGATGTCATTTAGTAAACAACACATATTGGCATAATTTCTGCTGATGTAATAAAGGGCAAAAACATGTACAGGGTTGTTAATTATTTGTTAGTCTACTCTACATTGACTTAGTTAGGTCAAAGACGATCTGTTTTCTACATCATCACTCTACTGAAGCAGAAGTTTGGGTTAAACTTAAAAGCATGTTATGAATTGAAGTGAAAATTTGATGCTCAAAGTTATTTCTTATTAAGCCTATGGCGCACGCGCAGTATTGGTCATTTAATATGAGAATGTCTGTCAATTGTTCATTTTGCATGGTTGGTGGGACTATTCCTCTGGAGCTGATTAAGAGTAGATTACAATGATACTATGGAAGATGTGGAGGCCATTCAAGTGGCTCGTGACGCAGACATGTAAAAATTTCATTTACATAAATGAAGTTTATATATAAAGTTGCATAACTTAGAGCCAAAATTGTGAGTTGAGAAGACTGGAGAATCTTCGGTGCCCGGAGTCGGAGTCCTTAAGATTTAGTCGGAGTCCTTAAACTTTGAAAACCCGGAGTCGGAGTCGGAGTCCTATCAAAATTTTAGGACTCCGAAACCCTGCTTTGGAGACACAGCCAAAACCTTGCAGCCTATCGTTCAAGCCATGTGGGAAGATTGCGCAAAGTGTTTTAATCTAAAAAAATGCTCTCTCTTCAGAAGCTCCTTCTCTGTCGGTCAAAATTGTCAGAAAATGTCAACTTGGTCGAGGGCCTCTAATTTCTTTTCCTTTTCATCGCTTTTGCTGCTAGGCCAGGGTACATAGGCCCTATTCTTCAAAATCATTAATGCACTTCGCTCCTATCACTCTCGCCTTCTTGTACATGTTCTCGATCACCCACACATCATCGTCGTCTGCCTCCATTCATATCAGCGTTGCCATCAACAAGCGTCTGGATGCCATGTCGCATGCCTACTCCAGATTCACAAACCCGCTGTGTTACGGCCCTTTCCAATGTCTCCTCATTCAACTAACCATGGCATTGGTTGTGCTTCTCCCTTCCCGGAATCTTTGCTGTTTCTCTCTCCAAATTTATGGCCAAGTTATGGCCTGTAAATGGGATTTCATTAAATGAAACCACCGGGATAACTGAGAGCATTTTTTGTTAGTGGATGGAGAATACCCCATGCGTGCCTACTGATATCTGAAATTTTGTAATACAGATTGTTTTATAAAAAATGGATCACCCTTAAACATCGCCTTAACTTCAACTTTGTCTAACTCCGCCAAACTTGAACGAATTTCTCTGAAATTTGGAAGATATGTCAGTTGTACTTACTAATATCATTGTTGGAAATTTCAAGCATGAATATTGAGTTGTTTTCCTGTTATAGATAAAAAAAGTAGTAGATAATTTGATCTTCATTTAGCAATGTTACACAAAATCATACCTCACTCTTATAAAATTACATTTGTTTCCTTTGTTATGTAATATGTTGTTCTACAAGCCAAAAGCTATCAAGCAAAACAAAAATAAAGAAAATCGGTCAATCAGAGCCAGTATAGCACCATTATTCATCAACAATAATGTAACTGCTACATGTGATTAACTGGACTTCATGTTCCATAGCTTCCTGACTTCGTTGCGGTGGTGTTGGCAGCACTCCTGATTGCTTTCAGCTAGAAATCTATCTCTTACCGGTTGAAAACAATACAAAGCACAAATGAACAATAACGAGATCGCATTCACAAAAGGCAAAGTGTCAGCCTTCTAGAACTAGGGTCTTCTTTGCGAGCTGCAAGCAAGCGACTAAATGTCCCTTACACAAATGTGCATCGATGGCATGATGATGCTTTTCGACTCTGTCGTAAAGAGGGCTCTGGCCGTCCACGCAAAACATCCAAATGTAGAGACCGCTTAATTTTGAGATTTGTTAAAGTTGATTCAAGTCTCTCGTTAACTGAGATGGCTGCACTAGTCTCGTCTATTTCTAAGTCCACTATTCGTAGAAGACTTATTGAGTCGAATTTCAAGAGCTGTAAGAGGCCCTCTCAGATCGAATCATCAGATCAGCATACAAAAAGAAGTTATTTATGGATGATAGTTATTTATGGATGGTTCACTGCTACCTACAGATGGCGTATCACAACTTACGTCACTGTTAAAAAGAGAGTGGAGAAAATTAGATCGGTCAAAAATCAACGATATCATCGAATCAATGCCTAGACGAATTGGTAATGTCATTGACAATAAGGGTAGGGCCACAAAATATTAGCTTCTTAAGAGCCGTTACTGTATCATAGCTTATCAGATTATATAAGGACATTTAAATATATACTAAAAGTCAAAAGACTTGTCACCCTTGCGCATTAGTTAACATTGCATGTGCGACAAGTCTTTTGGCTTTTAGTGTATTAGGGACATGAAATAACATGAAAAATGCTTTCTGTATCATACTTATGTTTTATTTAGTCAAATTTTAGGATGATCCACTTTTTATGAAACGGACTGTAGTTACACAGGTTACACAGGTCTACAGGTTGTCTCAAAACGAAGGAAAAAAGTTTTTCGTAAAAATGACGCACGTAAAATTACGCCATTTCGAAGACAATTACAGTTTTCGAATCTTCAGAAAATGAGGTTTTTTGAAATACGAATTATTACTTAACAAAACAAAAATCGCTTGATTTGAATGACTTTTAAAAAAGTAAGGTTTTAAGTCACAAAACGTCCTCAAAATGTCTTCCACCGGCTTGTAGTATCAAATCTTCACAATAGCATCAACATGCTTTGTTCTTCCTTTTGTAAATAACGTTTCAACGGTTCAAGCAACGGTTCATCAACGTTCAAGCATGGTCTTTGTATGAGGCGGGCATGATTTCTGTTCCCTTTGATCATGCATTGTTGCTTGTCCTTGCAGTCGATTACAGCTGTGACGTAGCTTTTGCACATGCCTCTCTCGATCAATGACTGACGTGACTGATCAATTCTTGTAGTCAGCTTTCATCATTCACAACGAAAAGTTCCGAAAGTCGTTTCGTGTTCCAAGAATTTGTCTTTGCCATGGATCTCAAGATGGAAATTGATCTTATTCGCTGTTACTATGCCAACGGAAACTCACCGACAAACGCGATTAGACAATTGAAACGCGAAAGGAATTTGATCAGGGATCCTGCACTTGTTCTGCGGTATCAAAGTTGGTTTCGAAATTCGAAGAAACTGGAAGTGTCTTGAATCAGCGTCATGGGAGGTCGTCTTCAGAGGAAGAACGTCAGGAGACTGTCGAAGGCGCAGTTCGTGGTGCTAATGGTAAGACGTCTGTCAGAAGACTATCAAATGAGACCGGCATTTCAGCTGCATCAGTTCATCGAATTCTGAAGCACATGAGCATGCGACCTTTCGACTTCAGCTGCTTCATGACTTACAACCAGCTGATTTTGATCCACGAGTTGAATTTGGACAGTGGTTGGTTTTTGAGAAACCAGGATCTCCTACCTAACATCTTCTGGAGTGATGAAGCCTACTTCCATCTCGATGGAGCTATCAGTCGGTATCATTGCCGGATCTGAAATGAGGAAAAGCCTAGAGAATTTCTAACCAAGCCCCTTCATCCCGAAAAGTTATGCGTGTGGATCGGATTCAATGCTTCATTCATCATCGAACCTTTTTTCTTTGAACAAACGGTGAATTCAGCAAATTATCTCGAAATGTTGCAGAACCACGTTCGTCCCGAGTTGGGTAGAAGAAGGATACAATCAACAATTTTCATGCAAGACGGGGCTCCGGTTCATTATGCAACTGAAGTCCGGCGATACTTGGAGGCGACATTTGGTGCTGACCACGTAATCTCCAGAGGGTGCGAACGAACTTGGCCATCACGGTCGCCAGACCTCACACCAGTGGATTACTGGTTTTGGGGAACCCTGAAGGCTAGAGTAGTCTTTCACTATCAAAGTCCGAGAAGCCTGGAGCATCTGCAGCATCGCATTCAAGAAGAATGTTCACGGATATCCGTTGCAGAATTTAGAAGCACCATTGTTTCTTTTCCACGACGTGTGGATTTGATGCTACAAGCCGGTGGAAGACATTTTGAGGACGTTTTGTGACTTACTTTTTTAAGCCATTCAAATCAAGCGATTTTTGTTTTGTTAAGTAATAAATCGTATATCAAAAAACCCTCATTTTCTGAAGATTCGAAAACTGTAATTGTCTTCGAAATAGCGTAATTTTACGTGCGTCATTTTTACGAAAAACTTTTTTCCTTCGTTTTGAGACAACCTGTATAAGCAGAGTTCTGACAAATTTGAAAACGTAAAATTCTCAGAATAATTTGTCGGAAGTTAACTTCTAGCTCAATATGATTGATGACTAAATTGCATGACATCAAATATAAGATGACTAATGATAAAAGCACTAAACATATTCCATGATTCAATGACAGCCGATTAGAGATAACAACTTATTTATATATGAATGCAGCATAAGCTATTTTCAGAAGAACGACAATAGAAAAGCGTTCGACCACAAGCAATGATAATTTGCATTGTTCATGCAGGGAATGCAGACATAGTTGAAACAAACAGTGCACGGAATTAGCTGTCATGTTGATCACTTACACACTTAAGTTTTGACTCAGGAATAATTCAGAATTAGTATGTGTTGCTATTTATACTTGGAAGAAGAATAGACCTGTGAAATTTATTATCTCTGTCACATGAAGCAGAAAAACTCTACGTCAAACTCCTTCGGAAAGACTGGTGCAAACGTTTCTGATTACGCTAGTTGATCTAATTATGAAGCCCATAAATTGATTGATTCAGCGTTGCTGCCGAGCCTCGTGACCCTATCCGCGCAGGCAATGTATCGATGTGGGGTAGTATAAATGAAGGTCTAAACTCAAGCCTATGATATAAATTGCATACGTGAGTACTTACTTTTGGGAACACAGTCACTGTTCCTGGAAACCGTATACTAAATAGCAGATTGGTAATTTGTTTCATGGAAAATGCTTACTAAAGGAAGGTTTTGTTGTTAGAAACTTGTTTCAAGCCTGGTCTAAGTTTTATGAATATCCAGTATTCTTGACCCAGCTAAAATATATCGTGTAATTGTGAGCGATTTAAATGACATTTCCGATTTTTATTTCTTTGTAAAGATTTGATTTTAAATAGGGCCTACACTGATCAAACTGTACATTCAAAATAGATATCAAAACTGATAAATGTGCATGTTATAGAAATAAAAGGCAAATTAGTTTCAGCAGCAACAGTTTTACAGATAATATCATCTTCTTATAAAAAGGACAGTGTGCAAATTACCTAGTGGCCAGTTATTGCAAGGTAAATTTCACATGCTTTAGAATATTCATGTCAAATAAGATCTCAATACTATGACAAGTTATGAATAATAAAACGTCAATAAGTGTGATACTCTACGATGATAAAGCATAGGAACTGATATAAAACGTACTAACAGTCACATAAGACATAATGACAGACATGACAGTAAACATAACAATAACAAAAATGGAAAGATCAAATTATATACGGTACATAAAGTTTTAAATCAGACTTCACTGAAGGATTGCACGCCCTGGATGCACTGACATCGAGCTTTGCGATATGATATCATTCGTCCCTGATGAAAAATTGGTTAATACCATGACTTCCGCGCACGTGAGCCAATTCAGAAATAAATCGACCTATTTGTTTCTTTTGATTTCCCGAATAACTATTTTAGCTCAACCGCATCGATGACAGGTTCCGCGCGAATGTGGACTGAGCTTAAACTAAGTTGCTATTGTCATCATAAGTCAATGAAAACAAGCTATTTCACCTCAACAAAACATCCCAATCGATATAACTCGCAAGATACTAGTTAGAAAATTCGGACATCAAATAAATGTCAATTTCAGCTACAGGCCAACCTACATATTTATCGATTGCTTAATAGTTGACTTATGTTAAATAAAGTCAAAGAAGTGGTTCTAGTAGAAAAAATGTTTGATTGTATTACAAGAAATAAGCCAACGGTACTTCAAAAACAATCTCTTCTAAATTTATAACCCAAGTAAAAGAATACTTTTCTGAGATCTCCATCCGCGCAGGATTAGGTTTATCCGTGCGCGCGCAATCTCAAACCCCTCGTCCACGCAACTGTGCGTGGCAACGCTTTTAATTGGAAGAACAATATTTATCATTTACAAGCTTGTGTGTATTTGTATAAATTGAATGGACAATATTGTGAGTCCTACGAAAATTACTGCGATAACACAAGTTCTCATTTATAAATATATGAGAAGTCACCAACACTTGCTGGACGTAGAAAAGTTACGTACTGGATATTTATTTATAAAATGATAGCAATGATACATTTATTTATACGCGACATTATTTCTATTATTAGAATTGTAATTATACGTAGGAGAATAACGTTTACTCTTATTAGCATTTGATAAAAGACGTGTGTTTTGTTTCGTTTTACCCAGCGCGACCTGCATTGCGTTTTGACCAAATTGAAGAGCTTTATAACTCCGAGCTAGTCGCTCATGCTGACCACTTACAGTTATAATGAGCACACACTTGGCATTGCCACCAAGGCATGGTTTCAAGAGATGAGTAAGTTTCGAATCCCTGAATGGCACAGGCATTGTGCCACATCGTAACGAGTCGAAGACGCGTCCCAGAGATATGAGAGAACGATTGATAAAACCCGTTTCAATTTTCAAATCACCAGTCGCTTGAATTCTTTCTGCACTTTCTGAACCTGCCAAGTCACAAAGAATGAGACTGGATGAGCGCGTGCTTCCATCCAAAATATTCATCATTTTCAGATGAACTCGAATAACTAAATGAGATCGCGAAGACTGTACATTCATTCGAGTTGCTGCCATCTTTCTCCGTTTATGTCCTTTTGCAATCCAGAATAATAAATCCTGCTCTGTTTTGGCCACTTTTTCATTTGCCTCCATAAGTCGAACATCGGTTCCGTCATCTGAAATCTTCACTACTTGAACACCTTTATCCAATAAGTCGTAGATTGATTCGTTGTGAATTTCAAACATAGAGACAGACGTTGTAATTTGCCAGATAGATTGAATAGCCTGACACAAATCTAGCAGCTCGCTGACGACACGGATTGTCACTCCTGGCTCTTCTTTCACACCTTGCATAGTGAAAGTTTTTCCTGTTCCTGTTGGGCCATATGCCATGATACATACATTATAACCATCTACACAAGATATAATGAGAGGTTTAACTTCATCAAAAATGTCCTTTTGTTTAGCTTGTGGAGAAAACACATGGTTAAAAGTAAATACGTTATGACCGTTACGTAAATTCATGTAATTATCTGGAAGAGCGACCTTATCAAATGAAATCACTTCAAGGTTGTCGACATCATTTTTGGCAACTGGACGAATTCGACAAAGAACACGAATGTTTCCACGCTCTTCTTGCAACAGATTATGCAAATTTCTTCGATTTTCTGTTTCATGCGTATATAGAGATTCTAATCTGAGAAGTTCTCGCTCCTTTTCCGCCACTTTCTCTCTAAGTTTCTCATACTCAAATGACAACACTTGCGCCTCTCCTACGTTGCTTTTGTTTCTCTGAATATCTCTTCTAAGTTCTTCGTTTTCATTCATCAGTTTTTCATTTCTGACTTTCATATTTGTATCTTCCGTTTCAATTTTGGAAATTCTACCCCTGAGATTACTATTATCTATCGCAAGTTCTTCCTTTTCTTGAACTTTTACTTTCAAGAGACCCTCGTTATTAACTAAAGTTTCCTTTAAATTATGATTCTCAACGATCAATCGCTTTACTTCAAATTTTAAGTTTTCGATTTCAACCTTTAGATTGGCACGGTCTTGAATTTGCCTTTGGAGCATCGTTTTATTTTGAATAAGATTCTCAATTTGGATACTCTTCCTGTCAATCTCGCCTCTGCTCTCTGTATAAAACTTCCTCATGTTAATATTTTCCACAACCAAACGTTCAGCCCTCTTTCTTAATGACAGAAATTTCCGTGTTAAAGTTGTGACCTCTTTGCGTAATGTATCATTTTGAAGCTGCAAATTTCGCCTTTGAAGCATCAATATCTGAATCATCCGAGTCAACTTCAATCTGCGTCTTTTATCCAGTTCAGTGGTGTATCCAAAATCCTTTTCTCTCAATCGGAGATCTCTCATGGATCTCAACAAGCGACGCATCGATGCTTCCATCACTTTCTGTTTCATTTCAAGCTGTCTCATTTTTCTAGCTCCTCCTGGTACACTTGGATCTACCATTCCAGCACGTAGCAGTGCCGGCATTGATTCTCCATACTGGCCCATCATTTTCTTTAGCCTTTCATGTTTATCACAACACGAGGATTCGTCTTCAGAAGATGAACAATAATTTCCACTTTTTGGACCATTTACAGATATAAAAGTAGGGGCATACGAGCCACCCGGGGGCCCTGATTGAGGTCGAGGGACCCTTGGTCTTTGTTCACTCATAATCGATCGGTTGAGAATCACCAACCTTTCAAGCTACAAATGTATTACGTCCCCATCACAGCTG
Organism: Prostheceraeus crozeri; assembly: GCA_907163375.1. NCBI lineage: Eukaryota > Metazoa > Platyhelminthes > Polycladida > Euryleptidae > Prostheceraeus > Prostheceraeus crozeri. Next base: position 242,055 of record CAJQUW010011534.1, on the reverse strand, counting down.
AAAGCTATAGCTCCATACAGAGCTGTAGCATTGTGTTTGAAATTTAAAACAAATGAGATGCTGTATTATCACTGAAGTAAGGCAGTGAAAGACATTCTGATAACTATGTCGTCACTTTGTCAATGAAATTCAATGGCTATGATTTTGAGACAACAAGATATTGACACTGACTTCTAGCAGGGACATCTATGATACAAGATATCTAAGGGACGTTCAACTCTGGGAGCATGCAGCCGACTGTGAGCGAGAATTTTGTTACTGAAGCATGTGGATGATTTGATTTGATTACATCACTTGCATGCAGGCATGTTATGTAGCAGGTAGTGACGTGTCGAATAAGCAAGCTTAATTCAGGAAGATGTTAGAACGGAAGAACATGCATCAGAGACTGGAAAAAAATGTAAAAAGTATCAGTGGACTGAAACACCAAAATTAATGTAAGAAAAAAAATCAAATACTGCAAACCTATATGAAGATTCAAAAAGCGACTTCAACGTAAATAGTTCTGACGAAGCGCTAATACTATCACGCAATGAAAATCCTTGAAACAACTCTAAGAAAGCCTCAATGAAAGATTGATTTCAGGATTTAAATCTACTTTCTGTTCACCGTCAGGCTGAATCATTGAACAATATTCCAGAAAAGAATGACCAACAGTCTTCGAATAGAGATAAGGTGCACATTTGAAATTCTGAAATGGTGAATCTTCATGAATCAATGTTCAGTATCTAGGTGATGATTTTCCTCGCCTACAGTCGGCTGCATGCTCCCAGATTTGAACGTCCTTTAGATATATTATATCAGGGATATCTGCATCTATTTCAGTATTTGGTTTCTTTTCTTACATTAATTTTGGTGTTTCAGTCCACTGATACTTTTAACATTTTTCCAGTCTGTGCAAATTATACTCTTTGTTGTTCACTGATGCATGTTCTTCCGTTCTAACATCTTCCTGAATTAAGCTCGCTTATTCGACAGGTCACTACCTGCTACATAACATGCCTGTATGCAAGTGATGTAATCAAATCATCCACATGCTTCAGTAACAAAATTCTCGCTCACAGTCGGCTGTATGCTCCCAGAGTTGAACGTCCCTTAGATATCTTATATCATAGATGTCCCTGATAATTTTTTTCTTCAACTAATTTATTTAAATTGAATACATAACAAAAATAAAACCATCGCTTATAACACGCTCTAAAAAAGTCACAAGTGAAAGTCAAAAAATTCAAAAAATATAATGTCTGATAATGTCCCTGATAATAGTATTATCTGAACTGCAATATTACATCGCTCTGGAAGTCTATGCATTGACAAGTGTAGATCAGAGACGCTGCATATAAATAGATATCGAATCGAAATGTTCCATGACTATAACAGCGTGTAAATCTCTTTGTTCAAGACATCCTTTAACTTATTAATGAAAGTTCCTGAGCCATACATTTCCGACCGGTCATTGTTACGTTTAGAATAGTTGAGTTGAGAAATATATTCAGCCATTATATTCATCAGATAGCAGCCAAATGAATAAATAATTTGGAATTCATATTTGTACAGTGTTTATGATTTCATCTGAATATACTTTTTATTAGAGAAAAAATTAGGAATTCACCATACATTTCTAGACATTCAAGGACCCACATGTACACTGCACATTCCATATTCTATTGAAGGTGAAGTATCAAAACAATGCTCTAGAGTCTATTGAAGACTTTTGCAACAGAAATAATTGCAAAAGCGTTTTCGCAACAGGAAAAAGCATAAATAACATGCTTGCTTGTTAATTCCGAAAAAGCATGCTTTTACCAACACTGATCGAAACCCGAAACCGAAAGTTCGGGTTCGGTTCAGGTAGAACAATTTTGAAGTCAGTGTTCTTTACTTGTAGCTTTTCATCATAAAGAAGATGCTACTAAACTCTTAGACCAAATTAATTCCCTTCATTGAAGCTAAGAATTCAATATCCGAACGAAAATAATTCGATTTCTTCATTAGATTTCAACGTTTGTTTAATAAGCGAAAAACAGAACACGTGAATTAATTGAATTGCAATTGACTGGTCAAACTAATTGCATTGCTGATGCTTCATGTTTTTATGATTTCTAGGAGTTTTTGCTGAGGCCTATCCGTGTTTTACATGTATACATGGAATGTAGCCTATAATGCCTATAGGCATGCTTTGATATATGATCACGATGCTAAATACGATAATGTTGCATATCAGTGCATTTAGCATTAATGCTCTTCCATATCATGAACACTGACTGCTAATAATCTGAGAACTTTGATAGTACATGGACATCAGAAATCAGCATATGTCAAGCATGCTATCATTTTTGCCATTAAAATACTCAAACTATGAACTTTTCTGTTTGATTTTGATAATTCATGAACTGAAGCTGTAAAGTTGAACCACTTTGGCAAAAATTTAAAAATTCACATTATGAGAAGATGAAATGTCACAGAAACGTATAACAACTCAAAGATTACTTGGCAGGTCCTCAACTTTTCATCAGAGTTTGATTTTGGTTCATTTGATTTAGCATATTCAAGCTGTCGAGAAAAATTCAAAAACATGTTCAATGTGCCCCTCCCCTATACCTCTCTTTTTACATGAATGAATCCTCTCTTGGCTAGTCAACTTGAAACTTCGCAGGCATTGATGGATATGTTGCAGAAGAATGCTTCATAATTAACCGCAATGTCATTTTAAAAAAAATGGCAACAGAAATTGCAAAAACAGGCGTCGCATTTTGAAAAATCAGTCAGGATTATTTAAAAGATACCCTTGACATTACAAACTTCTCTTCATTGTTCATCGATAGCCACCTGGACCACTTTCAGTCTTTCATTCAGTTCTACACTTTTTTTTACTGAATCAGCCTGTTCAGACCATAAATTTATTCTTTATAAGTTGTGCGCATGTTGTGAATCCTTGCACTCGAAATCAATTTTCAATAATTCTAACAAATTTCCGGAGGCTTTTAGTGATATTTTCGAGACTTGCAATTAGCAAGTTAGAGAAAATTCGACAGGCATTCATTGAATATCACTTTAAGAACGCAACTGGCAAATCGCCTAAGTAGTGCGCCTGCAATAATCTACAAAAGCTGCCTTTTGCAAACACAATGTAAATAGAAATGCCAAATTGATATTTCGACCGATCCCTCTTTCGACCATCTGAAGTGGCCATCGTCAGTATTGTATTTTCTAAATCACTGCATTTCCAGCATGATATTTCAGTTCTTTGCATTTTTATCAGTGCATTTAAAAAGTGGTTCTTGCACGGACAATCTGTGTATTGAATGTGTTGAGATATTATTGCAGTTCCTCGCACTAGTGCCAAGAACTCTATATCATGCAGGAAATATAATGTCGCATAGCTTATCGTGCTTCCACTTGTAATTGAACTCACTGTCTGTGTTACTTAAAACAGTCGGCGCTTCGCGTCCCGTGTTTCAAATAGCATCACAGTTCGTTCAATTATGGTGGATGCACTGCAATCTATAAGATGAGTATATTTACTATGAGCTATACAAAATTCAAAATACATAGATAACTGTCTACAGCACTTGATAACATATTTCTAGGTCTTGCGGAATAAAATAGAAATCACTTATACTCAAAAACCTTTTTGTCACTGAGTATATCTTAAGAACTTTAAAATAATATGTCTTCACATTCTTAGTCCGGGAGCTAGCGTGAAGTTGTGCAGGGAACGAGGTAGTACATAAAACTTTCACATAGCATAGTACACCTCTAACCTACTGCAAAACTTCGCGTCTGCCGGATCAGATCATTTGCTTTTCAGAAATAGAGAGGATAACACAATCCTATGTATTTCCAGTGGTAAAATTGTGACATTTAAGGTGTTGACTCCATTTTTTCGAATTTTTGCTCATAAAAGTTACACAAATTGGTATTTTGTTGAACTGGTTATTATAGAAATCATCTACAGATCATGATCTTTCAAATGAGTTATCATTCAGTGACAGAGGATGAAGTAAAGTGTACAAACAGACACTTTTCGTTAAAGTATATCAACAATTTTCCTGAAATTTCTATGTTAAAATTTGCAGTTACACCAACGAAAAGTGTCTGTTTGTACACTTTACTTCATCCTCTGTCACTGAATGATAACTCATTTGAAAGATCATGATCTGTAGATGATTTCTATAATAACCAGTTCAACAAAATACCAATTTGTGTAACTTTTATGAGCAAAAATTCGAAAAAATGGAGTCAACACCTTAAATGTCACAATTTTACCATTGGAAATACATAGGATTGTGTTATTCTCTCTATTTCTGAAAAGCAAATGATCTGATCCGGCAGACGCGAAGTTTTGCAGTAGGTTAGAGGTGTACTATGCTATGTGAAAGTTTTATGTACTACCTCGTTCCCTGCACAACTTCACGCTAGCTCCCGGACTATCTGGACTCCCATCTTAATTTCTTTCCGTTTTGGTTCACTGATTTTGCCTTTCATTGTTTCTTTCAGAATATCAAGGTCATTTTGTAAGTAAGTTACAATCGACAAGGCAATTTTGCATCATTACTTGACGTATAATTCGCATGTACTTTTTCAATTAATAAAATATTTCAACTTTTCTCTTCACATGAGCTAATAAAGTAACTTATGTCAGAGCACGAATCCATTGATTAAGCCTTCGCGTTGTCATTACAATTGCGTTACTATCCGCAGTGGTAGCAGATGGTGAATGACATGACTTGAATCATTAAGGGCTTTGTGGAAAAGACGAAGAGTGAGCCCTCACTAGGTGACATGTCACGCGTAATTGCGGAACATCCCAAACATTCGTGGTTAAAGACACTCTATTCTTGTACGCGCGTACATTCGCGCTGCACTAAGAGTCAGAAATCACTTGATCTGATGCTGTTAAAACATGGGGAATGTTTATGAATACGCGCGGGCGAGCGTTTACAGTTTGCGCGTCGCCTACGGTTGTCTGCGTTGCCGCTTGAACCACGGATGAACCGCTAAGAATGTTCTGACTTCCCCGAGCATGAAATTGAGGTCCTATCACATTATTTAGCCTCTCATACATGCAGACACATGAAACGCAAAGTCTTTATAGCAGGACTGCCCACAGATGTTGCAGCAATGTCACGCATAGCCACGGATGTTTAGGGTCATGTGTAATTACGCGTGATTCAGCGTGGCATGTCACCTAGTGCTCCTACACTCATTGATTTCGAGCATTCGTCACAGGTTGTCACGTTTTGAAACCATGAATAATTCGAAAAGCTATATTACATAGAACCTCAAGTTTCGAATTCAAAGCACAACAATTTATCAAAAGAGCAACTGATGCATAATCTATCAAAGAGCGGATAATATCATGATAAACAAGAACAAACTGATCATGATTCAGAATCGGCTTCAAAATTCGTGGCATATGACTTGGTAGAAATATACATTGGTAGAAATATGATTAAAATGATTTGACCATCTGAGATTCCGCTTAAAGTAACACAAGACCCAAAATCTTACGACAATCCACATTTTCATGATCAGGAAAATTTTGCAATAGTGAGCTTCTTGCAAATTGTTCATGACCTCCGTTTTACTTTCATTAATCAATATGCGTTTGTCATAGATTTACAAAAGTCAACTTCTATGTGACAGAACCTACGAAAAAAAGTCGAATTCCTACGAGCGACAGCAAAATATTGAATCACTTCTCCAAGACATTGAAAATAATTATATAGAACACTACAGCCTCGGCAAAAAGACCATTATTGAGATGTCAAGCTTTGATAAACTAACCTTTATTCCTAATGCAGTAGGCCTGATTTGCATCAGAATAACAATGAAGGTCAATATCAAATTTGCTTAAGTTAAAATGTCCCTCAAAAAGGCATCGAAGACAGATGAACACGATCAGAAAGTAGATTAAACGTTATTCTTCTTCTGTTCTGCAATAAATACCTCCCATTAGTTCCACTTGCTTTCACGAATGTTAAGTCAAAAAGCATGAGTGTTGGATATTTGCTCTGCTGGAATTTCTCCTTCCCCGAGGGCTGATGAAGCTTTAGTCAAATTTATAAACTAAGCTTAATTTATGATGCCCACGTGAACTTCTTTCATTGTTCACAAATTATGATCTCACACGATTAGCTCGATACCAGAATAATAGACAAATCAAGAATGATTCGGTCATTGATTCTTAATTAAATTATTGGAAGTCCATGCTATTAGTCGCAGTTTGATTTTAAAGCAAAATGTCTATAAAATCACTCTTCAGTGATCATTTGCCGCGATTTTACGTTGTAAGGCCTGTTTCATATTTATTAAAAAACCTTTTCTTCTTCGAGTGACTGATTTAAAACTATCTAAAAATTGATGAAGAAACCAGAAATTTAACTAGAATTTTCTCTTATTTCCCTAGTCAGGACTAAAAGTCCTTCACTCAATGCTGCGACGCGAAACATTTGGTTTCCAATTACGATATCAAACCTTTTGAGGTGGTTCCATTCTCAGTCTGGTGCGATACTTAGAACACAGGGAAGACTGCGCGAGATTTGTGCGTGATATGGCCTCAAAATTGAATTAAAATGTCTTAGATGACGCATTATATCTGTTACATCGATGAACAGTTCAAGATGAAAACAATAGGTCATCAAAAGGAATTTGTATTTTCAATAATATAAAATGTCTAACAATTAATACTAGACTACAGATTGTCAAAAACGAATAAGTGGAAAGTCTTTCAATACTGTCGATCACATAAGAGTCTGTCATGGAGTTGGAGATGGTATTAAGTTAGCATTTTCCATTGTGATTACTGATTCCAGCAGACTCGCTTGATTATCAGGATAGATGAGAAAATATTTGAATAAAGTGTGTCGTTATTGATATTTCTACTGTCTACTGATTTAGAAGTATTATTGTAAATTAAAAATATTTCTAGCATAATGCAAACAACAAGTTGAAATACTTTCGACTTCAATAGAAGTCTCTGGAATCATTGGATCCATTATGGCCACGAGTATGATAAATCCAAATGAACGCACACTGTCTTATGAAGCACCGTCGGACCGTTTCAATCATTACAGTCTTGCTGAAGGTAGTGAAGGGTTTGCATCCATTGAGGCAAGATAGAAGGCATCTGAAATGAACAAACAGCATTTTAGAAATTGTCACAAGGCAGAAAAAGTCAACTACGGGAAAATCTGCTTATTTGGATGGGACTCGGACTCCGGAGTTTGATAGGACTCAGACAGTAGGCCGAGTAGACAGCATAAAAAAGTGAGTCATGTGCATGTAGCATACAGTGCTCAAAATTTTCTGAGAAATTTTGGAAAATTTTCCCCAAATGGTACATGCAGCGATGACAGAAGCGAGAGGACCAGAAAAAAGCGCCCGTAGAGCCAAATTTAATTGAACGGTCGGCATAGCTACCATAAGCTACTGTAGGTATTGACAAAGCCTTTTACTCTACTACAAAGCCTTTGTAGCATGAACCACGGCGACCTCACACGGCATCAGGACTCCTATGTGCCGTTAAAGGCATTCTAAGAATCATCGTTATTTCACGATCAATGATTTTCACAGTTAAATTCAAAGACATGATCTCAACAGGATAGTCCGTATTCCGGCATTAGATAACGGCGTTGTATTTCTATGTGAAGTTTACCATAAACTTTCATCGCATGAAATCTCTTATGATTCTATGGTCTGTACATAGACTTCGGTCTATGATATAACTGCTACGTTTGACGAGCTATGTTATGTTGATGCATAGGTAAATGTATTCAAATTGCATGTCTATGGTGCATGTCATCAAAAATTCAAATAATAAACAACTTTATGAACCTCGATCGAGGACGTTTTGATTTGTCTCGCAGTTGGAAAAAGCCAACTAAATTTGTTGATCGGATATAGCCATTGTACGTGGAAGAACATTCGTATAGCATTAGGCATCCCGCTGCACTGGTCGTCTCCGCATCAAACATTACTTGTTGCATTCTTCGAGCAACAGTCCGCTCATGATTTAACACCTCGTCTGACAAGCTTTGAATATGAGAGAGGCCAAGGGAAATCTTAGTAGACCGCATGTGTTTGCTCTCAATGCCATCGCTTTTTGACTGCTGCTTAACGAAGACGATCTGCAGCCTACTTGAACTTGTAAATCTTTAAATAGAGAAAACTGCAGACTAGAAACTTTCAAAAAAGGACAACTACTTCCCGTTCGCTGCAGTCAATTTCATCAAGAAATTGTTGTTCAGAAAACATTTACTTTTTGCTTTGATAATACACGTTGAAGTTGCTTCAGGAAATCATTATTTAATAAGGTGTCCGAAAAGACAATCATTTTTCCATTTCACGCATTATTCTTTCGACTAATGATTTACTACGGACAGTACTTTTGGTTGATGGTGGCACGAGCTGACATCAGGACTTTTGATGATGATAGACTCGAGTAATCTTGGAAAGGGGGTACTACTGATACCCCTTTCCAAGATTACTCGAGTCTATCATCATCAAAAGTTTTGAGCCGAAGAATCTAATGAATGACAGAGGAAGTGCCTATCCTCTGTCTCTCAATTTGTAAATTGTGTAGATATTCATCTTTCATTGTAAATATCTATGTCATCTTCATCTCATGCCTGGTTTTATTGTTTTATGGAATTCATCTGCTTTCATTAACTTTATAACTGTCCATGTCAATCATTGTAGATATCCATGTCATCACCTCATGCAAGATTTTATTGTCTTATGGGAATGACTTTGATTTTATTGTCTTTACTGTCCAGTCTATCAGTCGTTGTTGTAAATTCGCTCACCATCATCCGTGTTCATATAAATACCGACTTCTCCATTATTGTAGCATCACCTGATGAAGGCATATGTCATATGCAGAAACATGTTGTGTTCGTAAAAAGTGACATTTTGTCATATATTTGCTATTAGCAACTGCAATAACAGGCGCTCAATGAATTTAGTTAGAAACAATTTTCCAGTGCAACTGAAAATCGCATGCTTACTCATAACGGTACTACAGAAGAACCTATTCTCAAATGGCATGAGCAATGACATAAGAGCTTTATAAATATGTGGAAGCTGACCAACCCCTTGATGAATTTTTATATCGCAAGATTCAGCTTTTTGCGGAAATTGCGCTCCTCCAGTTTAAAAAATTTTATCACTTTTTAAGAAGCTAAATTTTTGCAAATTATCCATATGTTTGCAACAGGAATCAGTATGCAACATTCGATATCAAAAGGAATGAACATTAACTAACAGGGATCTTAATTAAGCGGAAATCAAGCTGATTCTCAAGGAAATCGCATTATAATGCAAGTCTTCACGGAAAAGTTGAGATCTTTGTGCTTCTCGGCTGAAATTTTTATGAAGTCTTGAATTGAATTTTCATCGGCATGATTTTATGATTCACTAAATTTGTTTCATTTCTTGAATCTGAATGGTAATGTGGACTCATTTGCATATTTTAAATTTAATTATGATAATTATCTTTGATTATGGTGTTTTGCTGTTTCTGTGGCAGGTAATTTATTTTGTGATATGATCACGTTTAAGAAAATTCTCTCATTAATGAGGCTCGATTTGCTAATTCAACAAACATATGACACGGAGGATTTGTAAAAAGCTATTATTCCTTCTATATCACTATCATGATCAGTCAATTCCGTGATGATTTTTTCAAAGCTACAAAAATTTACACATCTCACATTTAGTACTGGGTCTCAACACGAGTAGTAAAATCGAACCTGCTTTCACATTGGGGATTTAGTTCATAATGGGTTGCTTCTCTACCTAATATACTTACTCTATGCCTTGATGTTTATTTTCATCGACCCTGATCATTCATTAAAAGTGAAATTTCTATCCATCTCTTATTCAAGAAAATGAGGTTCCATCATTTACTTGAATGACTACTTATTTAATCATGAGCCCACCTTTTGCTTTGGCCTTTACAAGTAACTAAAATCACGACACAGAGCTTTCTGATGATCACGATTGCGACCATGTGATTTCATACCGATACTTGGAGATACAGTTAAATAAGAAAATTATAATTCTATATTTATTCAACCAAGGAGATCTCCTTGCCAAGGAATATTCAACTGTCCTATCATTCTACTCATTAAGTGAGCTCACAGTAGTAACAAAATGACCATATCTTATGTGTTAAGAGTTTTTGGGTTGGATTTCAAAATGGCCGATGCTGTTTGATCTTGAAGTTTTATTCTCAAATTTTCGTCTGTACACAGACCGCGTCAGGGGAAGAAAGGAGTTAGTAGTGCCTACAATTTTCAAATTGCAAATAACAATCTATGTTAAACATATTATGTGAAAGTAGAAGAAATTTTCTAATACCTATTTCTACCTCTACTTTAATATAATATGTTTGACATAGATTGTTATTTGTAATTTGAAAATTATAAGCACAACTAACTCCTTTCTTTCCCTGACGCGGTCTGTGTACAGACGAAAATTTGAGAATAAAACTTCAAGATCAAACAGCATCGGCTATTTTGAAATCCAACCCAAATATTATGCTGTTTAGGAGAAATTACAAACTTTTATGTGTTAAGAATGATAATCATCACTTTTCGAAAATCAGACAAACAAAGTCAATTCTTGCTTGCTTATTTAATAATAGAATTAGTAATTCAGATGAATAATCAATCCTTAAAGATGCATTCGGACTTACTCAAATCGTCTCTGTAACCACGAAGCCTTCCGAAGTTAACAACGAACTTTTGTTCCCTGGAAAAAGGAAATATAACATGAAAATCTAATTTCCAGCTTCTGCCTCTTTTGAAGGTTGGGATCTGGTATGCGGCTTTAAGACAATTTATCTTTGTCTCTTGACATGGGATAAATTGTGTTGGCAACTGAGAGGACATTCTTCACCGCTGTATATTATCTTGTAAATGTGAATTTTGAGGAGTGTTTTCAGTCATTTCTTGTCAATTATAGTTGAAATATATTGACAGCTCTATAAAGCTTCAATGGAAGGCACATTTACTCAACTTCTATGCTCACCTCTGTTGAATCACCTCCTGCTTCGTGAGGACGACCACTGCGTGATTTAGAAGGTCTAGAGAGAGCGCATCCAAATGTTCCAACTGTCCACGTTCTACACGTTCGAATGCAAAGCTCTGGATGGCCTTGGCTGCAGCTTTCTCTGCAGTGGGCAGCACTACACCTGTCCACAGTGCCTCTACAGCCATTAGATAGCCATAGATGAAGGGTGAGAGGACTCTGGAAAGGAACTGGCTGAGAGAGGAGGTTGTGGCAAGGTCAACAGTTCCGGAACGTTCCGAAAAAACACCGAAGCGAGTGAGGTTGGAGACGGCTGACAGAAACTTCTAAAAGGATGATAGAGAAATTGAAGTCATGTTCAATGAGGCATTCTATACTTCACTTACTTTGTGTGCATGATTGGGATTAAATGCGAATTCACGATGCAACAGACTGTAAAGTCTATCGAAACGTTCGTTCAATTGCTCTGCAAAGAAGAATGAGGAAGATATTAGGAATTCACCGGCCAGTGATGTCTTAAAAATACATTTGTAGAAGTATCACAACCAGTTGGTTAATGTGATTTCAAATGAAGCATCTGCAACTATTTATCAAAGTTGCTATGACAATGCGGCTGGTTGACTTCCGGACGCCGACTTGGCAGGTTTCACCAGTATAATTCAACCCACGCGGTCTGTACGAGGCGCGATGCTCTCATAAACCTGCTCTGCTCAACATTGCAAATTATGACTTTCAATCGTCAGACAATCATGAAACAAAAAGTTATTTCAGAAGTGTTCTTTCATTCTCTGATGATTTTTCATTGTAAACAATATAATCAATTTAAAAAACAATATAATTTCATTGCATCATAGAGATTCCTGTACTGTGAAATGTGACTTTTGGAACAAAAAAGAATTCTTACATTTACATGATTCTTACATGATATTTGATATATACTATGGTGGTGGCAATCAAAGAACTTGTAAGTGTCATAAAAATGAAGTAGCTTCCCGTCGAGATAACCTGAGCAAGTCACCGAACCTCAAGATATCGAAAATGAAGCAGCACTGTTTACACTCTCGTATCCCAAGGAGATTAAGAAATATATGCAGTCAGCTTGCACCGGACTTTAAAAAGAAAGAAGACTTTCTTTCCATTTACAACATCACTTCTTAACGCGGAGCTAAGCAGGCAATCATTTCAGTAATTCTATTGTATAGCATGCCTTTTTCTTTGATTTTCATTTTCACATAACATACACCTATAATTATTATTATTAGTATTATCTGTCTTCGTTTTCATTCCGGTGAGATCTCTTTGCCGCACCCTGTATAACATTAAATAACTGATTTTTTGACCATGAAGAATGACTTAATCTGTCAAGGCATATTTCACAACCAAACTACATGTAGATTGCAATAAATCTGAAGTAAAACATGACTCCGTGTAGTGCTTATGTGAAACAGTAATTCATTTTAAGTGAAAGAGAGATAAATTTCAAACTCAAAGATTTCTTGTTTTAAATGAATAAGCAGAAACTTCCTCTGTTTTGTTCATCTCTCAGAATCAATGATTCCCCCGAGACTGTGCAACTGGCTTTGAGCAGTCCGCATACCATTCCAGGGCAAAATTCATTTTCCAGGTTTTTCAGGGAAATTTACAAATCAGAGATCAAATTTGAACGAGAATTTCCAGACTTTCTGCAAGGAAATTTTACTCAATTGCACACGTCAAATTTAAAAGAAAAATTCCGGGAAAAATCTACCCAAAGTTCTGTGGCTAAGGAGCTTACACACCATAAAGTTAATATAATTGACGAAAAAAATTTGAAAAGTGGCGTGAAATTGGTTGAATTTTTAAGACGCAGGTGATTCCAAATAAAAAATCCCAATACATGCATCAGACGGCTACATTACATTTCTATAAAAAAATGAAATACAGTAAAAGATTTAAAGCTTGCGGATTAAGGAGAGAAAATAGAGAAAGAGTATAATAATAAATAACGAAAAATATAAGACTTAACAATGAAATGCAACAATTAACGGAAGTTTGTTTAATTAAAGTCCACTCTATAATAAGATGCAGCAAGGTGAACGTCAGAGCGTTGTCATTCAGATAAGATCATTTGAAGTGAAGCATTGCTGCGTTAATCCGTGGAAGGTGGAAGACCAAGAGCCAGAAAGAGGAACATAATGGTTGATGTGCTGCATATGCATGACAGTAATCACAATCAGCTTAGAATGACACAGAGAAGAATTGATCGAGGAGAGCTCATTGCCACACGACGTGTCGGGAATAATATATCCACATATTGAAAACCTACTTGAAATGTGCTTGAAAATATTCGATATTAGCCTGGGATCATTCGGAGCAAGTCTGGTGCCTAAATGAAGTTTATAGGTTGAGCACCATTTTGCGTCAGTAGATTCTGCCACACGGCAATCAAGTGTGTAATAGCATTAATCCTAGATTACGGCTCCTAATTCCTCATACCACACGATGTTAATGAGGGAGTTTACGGCTCATAGTTTCCCATTCCATACAACGTTAATGAGGGAGTCTACGGCTCATAGTCTACCATACCACACGACGCTAATGAGGGAGTCTACAGCTCATAGTTTCCCATTCCATACAACGTTAATGAGGGAGTCTACGGCTCATAGTTTCCCATTCCATACAACGTTAATGAGGGAGTCTACAGCTCATAGTTTCCCATTCCACACGACGTTAATGAGGGAGTCTACAGCTCATAGTTTCCCATTCCACACGACGTTAATGAGGGAGTCTACAGCTCATAGTTTCCCATTCCACACGACGTTAATGAGGGAGTCTACAGCTCATAGTTTCCCATTCCACACGACGTTAATGAGGGAGTTTACGGCTCCCAGTTTCCCATTCCGCACGACGTTAATGAGGGAGTTTACGGCTCCCAGTTTCCCATTCCACACGACGTTAATGAGGGAGTTTACGGCTCCCAGTTTCCCATTCCACACGACGTTAATGAGGGAGTTTACGGCTCATAGTTAGCCATTCCGCACAACGTTAATGAGGGAGTTTACGGCTCACAGTTTCCCATTCCGCACAACGTTAATGAGGGAGTTTACGGCTCATAGTTAGTCATTCCGCACGACGTTAATGAAGGAGTTTACGGCTCCCAGTTTCCCATTTCACACGACGTTAATGAGGGAGTTTACGGGTCCTAGTTTCCCATTCCACACGACGTTAATGAGGGAGCTTACAGCTACTAATTCACCATAGTGTACAACGATTAGGAGTTCGACAACAGTTCATAGTTAATCATACCACGCAGCTCAGTCTCATTCATATTGTATACGTTATGATAGGAGATTCCAATCACTGAAATATTCTAAAAACAAAAAACTTGTATGCGAATGAAGGCTATAATTGTAACAAACAAGTAGAGATATGAAGAAAAAAATCTGGAAAAATAGAAAACACTTCAACCATAGACTAAGTATGACTTCAACAACTTGCAATTAGTGTTTTAATTAATCTAAAATTTCCAGGAGTTTTCCAGGAAATCCAGGTTTTCCAGGGTAAAATTTCATTTTCCAGGATTTCCAGGGTAAAATTCATTTTCCAGGTTTTCCAGGGTGCGCGGACACCCTGGCATACTCATGACGCATTTTATCCTTGCCCTCAACTGACACTCCCACCTGTATACCTTTACAACAAGAGACTTATACGCACTGAAGCCCACCGTTGAACAATAATGGATTGCCTTTCCAATCATTTAGTGATGCACAAGTCCCAATTTGGGTGCCAGCTGACAGTGGCTACAAGTGCAGTAAAACGAGTGGAAATGAAGTATTGTATTCTCATAATGCAGCAATCATCGGCTGAATCTCTACTATTCAATTTCAGTAGTAGGGTTCTAATATCACTATAAAATTTTTATAGACGTAAATTTACATAAGAAGCGGAACTTAATGGAAAAAATAATTGCTGATGTTGGGTTCAAAGAATTGATACAGTCTTGACAACTGATATTTCAACTTTCGTCGTTCAATTTGATCGAAGTCAGTAAGTATTTTTGCTGCATCTGCAAGTGAATATCCACTTCTATACGAAGCATCATTCAAGAAGATCGAAACAGATTTCTAATTAGAAATATGATCTCCGAGTTGAACAATTAGAGAAGATAATTCCTTGGAGGCCGCAGACGCTGCTTTTCAACCTACATGTGGTCCCCAGTATGTCTAGGAATCAGCTGAAGGACTGCACAGAAGGCTGCTCTGCGTTTATTTATCATCACTTTGTCCTGCAGTTGACAATGATAACGATTGAAAAGCATCAGTTCGCCTGGGCATTGAATAAAAAGATGTCCTCAGAGTTGAACAATTAGAGCCTAAGAATTAAATATTTTGTTTATCTGCTTCGGTTTGCTAGAAGTGTGATTAGTACGAAATGGACGGCACATCGAGGAACCTATTAAGTGGGCAAAAAATAATTCCTTATACCTTACAGAGATAGGAAAAAAGTCGTGCGTCGCTTGTGGATTAATCTGAGTTCCAGCAAAGTGCTTCGATTGCCACAATTCCTTCAGATTCGAAGAATTCAGATCATTGCCCACAAGTTTTCTCCATGATGTTTGCCCTTCCAATCATTATTAAAAAAAAGTAGCAGGCGTACGAAAATTAGTTCACTTGATGATTTCACATCCTCTCCTCGGCATTGCTCACTCTATAGTGCATACACTGAATGGAAGCCAGGCATCGATGTGTGTTTTGGTGTGTGCGAAGTGATATCACAGCACGTACGCATCTCTCACTGGCTCTGGTGTCCTCTACTGACAGCTTACTGTTTTCCATTTCCAATAGCAAGCAATACACGAATTATCCATTCGAGAAGGAGCAAGTTGTATAATTCTGTGATGTGCCATTTCGATATTTAGGTCAGATACGATTCTTCCATTTTAGAAAACCGAAGTGCGCAGATGAATCTAATTCTGTGATAAGAGCACATTATGGCAGCCGTAGACGCTGGACTTCACCCTTACTAGGGTAGACAATATGGGTCAGAATAGCCCAAACTAGATTCAACTTCCTTGAAATTCTTCTGCATGAGAATACAGATGTCCTCAAACGAAACTTGACCAATTTAAGCACTATATTCCTCAGCATTCTTCTGCAATACTGGATCCCAATACTGCAAAATCCTCTATTTCCAGAAGTACAGCTATCAGGTTGTTGGAAGCCCTTACATTATAAAATCACCAAGGCTGACCTGTGCTGATCAAAGTCCGTCCACTTCTTGCTTCGGAGATCATGACAGTGGCAAGAATGGCTTCTGATGCCAGGCAGTGCATCAGTTGATTGCGATAGGAAACGAGTTGAATGTATTTGGCCGCATTGTTCATCTTGTCATCATCTTCTACAAGAGATATTCGATTGTCCACCACCTTGACGACTCCCGGGTGAATATTCAGCTGTGTTCGCAGCACTTCTTCATTTGTATGTCCATCTGTAGAAGAAGAGAACGTATTCATCAGGATGGGCGTGTCTCTTCATCGTACCACTGATCATTCTCTGCACTCAGCACAGAATAAATGATAAGTGATACAGATATTGTTGTAAAGTTAGAATACTGATGAAATCAAGGTTGGGCGGTGTGAGAGAGTTCAAGATAAATAATACGAGAAATCTCTCCGTTCACCCGAAGAGTTCATGTCGTCTGTCAACTTGCTTCCTGGAAATAACTCTATTGCAGTCATCCTCCTCGCATCGAACTGGGCAAATCAATCGTGTCGTTAGAAAATAACTTTAGTATACTAATAAGAGGAAACAGAGAAAAGTAACCGACAACTTGAATATTGCGGTCAAGGTTCTCAATGGCCACTCCCAGGAGATCTTAGGAAAATAAATAACGAGATTTTTGACTCGACGCTTCTAGATTCTCTAACAAGAGTGACAAAATATTTTTTATGTATACCAGCTATTATTCCAACTTGATGTATAACCTCGGAATATACATTCACATGAATAGCATGCTCTACAATAATGTGGAGTAAAAGATCACAGCAGTAATTAGAACCCAGCATTCTGAGCTACTTAAGACAATTAATGACCTAGTTTAACAATTAAGTGACAGTTAACTGGGACCATTGCAATTACTTGATTTGCATAGAAAAGCAAGTGCAAAGGACCGATTCATACATTTCAAGAGAAAGTAACAGTTAAAATGACAACACGAGGCCTTTCGTCCGCTCTAAATCGTGTATTGACGTGGAACTGGTGTTAATCACAGGAACAAATCTTAATATCTTGCAATGTGCGTACAGGAAGTTTATCTTTGGGCGTCCTGTTTCTGCTCAATCTGAAGTTATTTACAAATTCGAGTGCTCTTGCAGTGGCAAGCACATTGGTAGAACAGAAAGATCCTTGGATGAACGGGTCAAGGAGCATATACCCAAGTGGTTGTTGGAAGGGAGGAGTGCTCCTCCTCGATGCAAGTCTTTGCCCGAGAGCTCTATTGCTCGCCATTTACTTGCCAACGGATGTGACGACTTAGGTGTCAGAGAGCGCTTTAAGACTTCGTGTAGATCCGATGTCAGAAGTGTGCTTTGTTTCATGGAGGCTCTGACCATTCAAGCGATTGCTCCTGATCTGTGCGTCCAGAAGCAGTTCGTGATTGGCCTTGGGTTGCCGTGGCAGTAGCATTGATTGCTGTCCACTTACCGTGCATGTTATTGTCCTTGTCTCACATTGCATGTTATTAAGTTTTGTTCCTGTGATTAGCACTAGTTCTGCGTCAGCACAAGACTTAGAGCGGACGAAAGGCCTCGTGTTGTCATTTTAACTGTTACTTTGTCTTGAAATATATGAATCGGTCCTTTGCACTTGCTTTTTTATACAAATTATGCAGCGGGTCACACTTCTTCAAATTAATTGATTGCATATTAGACCAATTAGCATTAATTGATTGGAATGTGAAAAGTAAATTATATTTTTTCAATTAATCATTTGCAATCCTTGCCTATCATAACCATGTCCCACACAGAATACATGCAGCCATACATCCGCAAACACTTACTTGGCCAATTGATGCGGCCACCAAGCTCTCGGATGATATCTCGAAGCCAGACAGTGTCTCGCCCTAGTCGCTGTTTATCAATTCCTGTTGGATGATGGCTGATGAGTGTAGCCATGATAGACCATGGAGAAATGACAAACTCCTGCTGATGAGAACCAATGATTTCGAAGGCTACGTTCCTCAAGAAGTGCATCTCTCCAGATAGTAAGGATGAGGAGAACCTGAAGAGAATGGATAGCAGGACATGAAAACGTGGCAACTGCCGTATGTTAGAAGCAAGGGAAACATGTTTGTCATTGCTTTCACAGCAGAATTTGATTTAATATCATCAGACTTGAACAACCTAAGTACAAAATTCCTTGACAACTGCAAACGCTGCGCTTTGTCCGACAAGGTCTCATCAGTCCGGCTAGGAATGGCTCAAACTAGCTTTTGACGTCTAGAATGGCTGAACATGCTGAAGAAATGCACAGCTGTCCTCAATCTTCGTCAGAAATAAAAATTCAGGTGATTTGAGAGCAAATCTTCAGCTGTCGACGTATGGATATACAACAGAAATTCACTGCATGCATATACATCCGCGGTCTCCGTGGCACGGTGGTCAAGTGCTTGGCCTAGCGACCTTTCGGTCCAGGGATCGAGCCCCGTAAGTGTCATTGGAAGTCGGCTGTAAGGGCATCCGGACTAACAGTACCACAACACTCCAGAAATGTCTGTCATAACAGTAAGGGGGGGGAGTAGTGACGTCAAAGCTTCACAGGTTTACAATTAGCGGCGTTTGTCATTCAAATAGATGCAGCCGATATTTTAAAGGTTGAATTAAGCACGTGAGGATGATATGTCACATAGAGCCCAGGTAATCCAGGACTGCCTGTAGAAGGACGTTTTGTCTAGTAAGCAAACTGACACGAGATTGATTTTTAATAACTGATGCAACTCCATCAAATGTTTATGTGATGTTCACCATCAGCGATCGATCTTTACTTAACGATCTGGATTTTCGAAGTACCTTTTTATCTAACTCCAGGTAGGCCCTTTACCAACTTTCAATGAATTCCCTGTTCAATATAATTTCCTTTCTGTATCTTGGCTGCTTATAACTTTTCAGATTTCAGAAAATGTCACTATCACGAGACACACTTTTTGGCATGTTCGGTCTTATTTGCAGCGGAAAGTTGTTGTAACCACAAGTTAGACTCTAAATTTCCTAATGCAATTCAAAATGATTTAACTTTTCTCTTTTACGTGCAATAACGCTGTTTGTCATAATGGTACATGTTCTAAATTAAAGAATGATTCTCTACGTCTCATTTCATGATTTCCATTCAGATTATTCGAATTATTGAGAATATATTGCACATGTAATGAAATAGCTCATGAAGTGGATAAACAGTCTTAGATAAGAGCGTAATTTACACAGTACTGAAAAGCGTACACAACCGTCTATCGTCTTGTCATTGGTTGCAGTTAACTGTACATGAAAGTTCACGCACAAGTTATGTTGCATATCGAATTTTATGTGATTCGGAGAAATGGTTTAGAAGCTGGAAAGCCTCCTCCCCCGAGTTCTCGATGCATTTCAGAGCTCCGTATGGATAGTGTTAAGACATGGACGGTACCTTCCGAGTCGTTGACCTTCTGAATCTCAGCTCCGAAGCCCGGCGCCTAAACAATCTGAGCCATCTCTGACTGCGGCTTCCTTTATAATGTAATAAAATAGAACTCACCTGGGTTGCAAATTATGCAGAGAACGATCCACTTGACCATCTGCTAATCTTCTAAGAGAGATTGACTCATGAATGAAGAAGTGAACATCTCCGAAATCCTCATTCAATATTCCTCTTGCCTTCAGAAGTCCCTGGAGAATTGGAAAACTCCTACATCAAAACAGTCGTTCTTTCATTGATATCTGACTACTTACAGACGTCGATTCTTTTGGTTTTGGAACTCCTAACAACTCGTAGGCGTAGAGAACGTCTTCTAGGATCCTATCATAGCTGATACTGACGGGTACGAGGTAAACGTCCGAGACTTCTCCGAGAAACCAACTCTCCAAGATAGCACCGAGCATTCCTGCAAATCCATCCAGTAATACAACATGGGTTCAAAACAACATGCAGTCAATCAACTGATCATACTCGTAGATATAAAAAGAATAATTGAATATTGAGTTGCATCCTCAGTTGAAAAATGGGAACAGACCTGAATAGCTGCCATTTCATCCAATATCAGTAATCATCAGCAGGCCTGTAGTTTGTTAGAATAATAACACACATCTTTGCATTGTGCACATTTATTCTCGAATCAGTGTTCAAATGTTAACTTACAGTCATCATCGAACAATATGACTTAACTGTCCCATGTCCTAAATGTCTTCCCAATTATTAAGCATTATTAAGCTGAGGTGAACCGACCAGGGTGCATCAATGGATATGGCAGCTATTCATGTCTGTTCCCATTTTTCAAATGAGGATGCAACTCAAAATTTAATCATTCTATTTACATTGTGTTTGCAAAAAGCAGCGTTTATTAGTAATTGCAGGCGCACTAACTTTGCCAGTATTGTGTTGAAAGTGCCCGTCAAAATTTCACTAACTTGCTAATTGGAAAACTGTTCAGTGTTCATGGATAAGTCCGCTTTCCAACCGAAAAGCACGTCATTCAATTATCAGTTTTGACAAAATTATTCAATTATGACATGCAAGTCCAGGCAAAAATAAGAAACCAAAAGATGAGTTCAAGATTTGATTGGCGTCATTGCGAGAACAACAAGCGCTTTTGGCCTCATCATCACAACAAACCTGTAGAGGGTATCATAACTAAACAATAATGAGTATTGTGGAAACAGACGTACAAGTTTCATGAGGATTCATCACCCTCACGCACAAGAATCATTTGCCAGGGCGGATAATTTGCAGTGAGAAAACGAGGGCTCCACTATTCAATAAGGTGAAAAACAATAATCCTTCCTAATTGCCCTGAAAGTCCCTTCAAATTGCACGAAATGATCGACTTCTTGAAGAATCATTGATGGTGATATTGAAATGATCATGTCATCGCAACATGAAGTAGAATTCTCCTTAAACAACATTCAAATGACTTCTTGCTGCTGTTGACGCTGCCTAAATAAACCGAAGAAATCATTATAGGGGAGGTGCATTGTAGCGTTCGAATGAAAGAAAATCGCTTCCTTCACTAATGCGATTTTTTTGTTGTTTTAAAAACCATGCATGTATGAACAGGCCCTACGCGTTTCGCCCTTAGAAGTTCTCAAGGGCATAAATGCTGCACAACTTGGCGAGGTATTATTTAGTATAACTGAGCATCTATCGAATCATCTCATGCCTTCCATTTTCAGCAGCGGGATTTTTCATGAAAAAAGACGGCGCTCTCTGACTACACTTTGTACAAAATACTTTGTATTTTGTGCTACCATGAAGATTCTTATGTAGGCCAAAATTCTTGGCACCAATGTCTATTAGTGGGAAACTTTTTTCTTGCAGTAATTGTAATCAGTAGCCTAAGTACATACATTGCGTTATAAAGCATTCCTTTAATTTAATCAAATGTAAACAGACTTTATAAATAGTACAGCGGCGTAGTGAGTGCATGTTTAAACATATTTAGAATACGAAATTAAAATGAATTCATTTTTGGATATGTCGGTTGTCGCAGACATTTTAGGGGTGCGAAGATAACTGCAGAGTGCAGCATATATAAAAATTCAATATGTGCAAATGCAACAAAATGCATGCAAGCTTATAGCAAATACAGCATGCACGAACTTTCAATGCGCGGTATTGTGAAGCCCAAAATAAATTAGGTAACAACCACAAGTAGGCTATTTCTTATCTGGAATATTCTGTGAATTGAGTGAAATTTTTATAAAAAATCAGAACTTCATGCACTAATCATGAAGTTCTCTCAAGATTCAAATCAAAATATTAATTTATATAACTTGATTTGTATATATGCAGGACAAATAGAAAGCCCAAGTTTCGTATCACTTCCCCAAGGTCGACCAAAAACTCAAGGTCCAACCTTGATCCACGCATCTCTGGTTCGCTTCAACTCTTTTCTACAATGGTGCCCGTAGCCACGGGGGCCTGGGGGCTTGATAAGTAATAGTACTTGTTTATTTTTGTGCCCCTCTGCTAAAATAGTTATCTATATGATCAATATAATCAATAAAACGAATCAATCAAATCGTCGGAAGTGAGAACACATTGGAGGGAGAATTGATTGATGGCTGGGTGATTCATTTGCATTTGGAAACAACAATTCATATGAAGCATGGAAAGTGGTGAAAGGAATTAATGAAC
Source organism: Prostheceraeus crozeri (assembly GCA_907163375.1). Lineage (NCBI taxonomy): Eukaryota > Metazoa > Platyhelminthes > Polycladida > Euryleptidae > Prostheceraeus > Prostheceraeus crozeri. The sequence continues at coordinate 219,661 of CAJQUW010011534.1, read as the reverse complement.
CAGACAAACAAGGTTCCTCGTGTCTGATGAAGTTAATCAATCAATTTCCAAGTCCCATCGATGTTGCGAATGCCATCAATGACTATTTCTCCGCATTTTGTTCATGTACATCAAATCTCAATCAAGATTTCGACAATCCATCTGAAGAAAGTTGGATAGTGAATGTCGACGTTTGGGCAGTTAATGAACTTTTGCGTGATTTAAACACCCGTAAATCTCCTGGAAGTGATGGCATAAGTCCATATATCCTAAAAATCAGCCGAGATGTCATTGATAGGCCTTTGACACATATAATAGCAACATCCATCAATCAACAGAGAACTCCAATACCATGGAAAACGGCAAACATTGTCCCAATTCCCAAGACAAACCATCCCCGTATTAATAACTTGCGCCTAATATCCTTGTTACCAATAATGGCGAAAATTCTCGAGAAAGTGGTATTGTCCTCAATGAAAGAAAGACTTCTGAAATTGTATGGTAACTCACAATATGGGTTCCGTCCTGGAAGTTCAACTCTCATAGCTCAAATATCAATGCATGAGTACATAACTATCTCACTCGACGATCCTACAGTCAAAGGAATTTTCATTTTGTCTTTTGATTTGAGTCGTGCATTTGATCGAATCCCGCATGAAGGTCTCATCCGTCAATTATCGTCCGCCAAACTGCCGAATGGTTTCATCAAATGGTGTAAGGACTATTTTTCAAATAGATTTCAACGCGTACGTCTGCCTGATGGCACTCTAAGTTTGAATAATTCAGTTGCATCTGGAGTCGCTCAGGGATCGGTTATATCTCCTTACTTCTTCTGTGTGTATATAAGTTCACTCAACAAACTATTACCATCCTCCGAAATGTACAAATATGCCGATGATGTTGTTATAATCTCCAAGTTTTCAGACTCTGATGACGTCGATGTAAGTGTCAATACTGAAGTACGCAATGTTCGTGAGTGGTGTGACAAAAATGGACTGATCCTTAATGACAATAAAACCAAGCTTATGCTTATCGGATCTAACAAGTATAGACGCTTACCTATAACATCTATTCCCACTTCTGACTCTATTAACATTCTTGGAGTAGTTTTCGACAAAAATACAAAATGGAAGTCTCATATCAACTACATAGCAAAGAGAGCATCACAGCGTATACACTTTCTCAAGACTGTTCGTAAGATTCCTTCGATACGCAAGCAGGATCTCATTCAGATTTATACTCAAATGATTCTTGGTGTGATCGAGTATAATTGCCCGCTGATGCTCGGAATGACAACTTCATCTTCGACAATATTGGAGAAAATACGGAAACGATGCCATCGAATAATATGTGGTACCACCTGTAAACGCGAATGCTTGCCCAGTTTAGAAGAAAGAAGACAGCAAAATGCCTTAAGTGTTTCACTCTACGCTATTGCAAGGACATATGCTCAACAAATTTGCTCCACGCCGATTGACTTATTCAGGGAAATTTGCTGTGCCACTCTCCCGAACTAAACGTCGGTCTCTTTCGTTCTTCCCCTTTTGTATAAAGTTGTTTAATGCAACGTAATTACTTTGTCACCACTTCGATTTCCTTAATGTATAGAACACTATGAATGTTTCTTGTACTGCATGATTATCATTCAAAATATAAACGATTTATTATTATTATTATTATCAAGTATTTGAATCCTAAAATGTCTGTGAAAGAATCATCTTCACCCCCTTACGATATCTTTCTTTTGTTGAACCCTCTCGATGCAGTACCAATAGAAAAATGATTGGATTTTCTAAATTGATGTTCTCTTTGTGAAGTGATCATGTACTGCAATATCATATAGTGATTTAATACTAAACTTGTTATCATAGCAAAGACTTCATGCAGTCTTAAATCGTCATACATGCTTGTAATACATACAAACAAAATTAGGCTACATCATATTCATAATGCTTTTCCTAGTAATTATCCAACTTGTAATTCCATGTATAAGCATATGCGGTAGTTAATCATTGTAAGAAAAGGTTAACACAATATATACAGGAGTTTGCATTATCATGCATTAGAGCTTTCATTACATAATTAATTAACTCAAATAGCAACAAGCATTTAAACTACAAATGCAGATATTACTAATTCAAGATTGCAGTCTTCTCATGGTTGGGGCCATGCCCACCCCTCCAGATCAGATCTGGTTACGGGCCTGCAATGGTGGCCTCTTTCACTAATCCGATAACCCACTTGTCCGCTTTTGCATCAAATGAGTTTGGACGGCTGTATTATTGTATTATTGTATTTTAATTAACAGTGAAGCGCTTCTTGTATCATGGGTGACATTGTCTTCAGTGCTATACAGGTCACCATCATAGTGTGACCTGCAGCACCTGTCGGGAGGTGTAAAACTCCCATCTAATTAAGGGAGGAACTCTACGGAATTCGTCATCTTACACTGAATTGATGAACGTGATGTAACACTATCAACATGACAAGTGTTGACTAACTGTTAGCTATGTAACTGAACTGCAAACTGAAATGGTCGATGTTGTAACCGTAAATAGATAGTAAGTGAAGTTCAACATGCCCAACAGGAATGCGAATGGTTTTTGAGCAGCTGCAATGAATGAATAAGCATAATAAGTTCATGCACTGACAATGAAAAACAACGATTCAAGGAACAATAACTGTTTCATCATTAAATTATATCCGCGAGGCCTTTCGACGACTCTCGTCAAGCGGTACGCCGTATAAATCAAGGAAAACGTTTATATACAAACTGAAATAAAAGAACGTTCCTAGAGGCGACAATCATCAACGTCACAAGACCCAAATTGTGTGTGCAAAAACAAACAGTGATGACGCTCGCGCTACCGTGCATCTGACTTCTGACTTTTGACCTTTGACTTTAACTCACGTTCTTTTATTTCAGTTTGTATATAAACGTTTTCCTTGATTTATACGACGTACCGCTTGACGAGAGTCGTCGAAAGGCTTCGCGGATATAATTTAATGATGAAACAGTTGTTTTGTCTTCAATTCATTTGCAATACTACATCGGCCTCACGTTGCTTGAAAAAAATAACAATTATCACAAGCAATTATTCGAATACTCTTGAGAAAAGAGGGTTAGAGAATAGGGTTTGATTTAATCTAGGAATTTAAACTAATTTGAACCTCGTATAGGCTTCGTCAATAAATAATAAACCTAGGTCACAATGGTAGATCTCTCTACGTAAAAGTATTCGAACAATGTTTGTGATAATTGTTATTGTTTTCCTTGAATCGCTGTTTGTCATTGTCAGCGTGTGAAATTATTGCGAAGTTCAGTATGTTATGATCCACGGATTTTACTCAAAATTACAACTAGAGTAAGAGAAAGAAATGTTGAACAAATGGCGAAATCGCAGAATCACAAGCAGATTATTTGAGGGCGTCGGTTCACTTGCAATAATGAATAGAACAATCCGGAACTACGTGTACAGAAGGAGAGTTTCAATGCACTGATTTTGCTAAATCAGGCATGAGATTGAGGGCAAATAAAAAACCCGGAACGAGCGAGCAAGTTTGCGAAGGGGGTCTGGTCTTGAAATTTTTGTGACCTTTTTATTGATATTTGGCATAATCTAATAATGTAAGAAAAATAGTTGGCTAGGGCGAAAAAATGGACGTTTTTTAAATAATCTAACTTTCGGAGGGGGTATACTTTTTTATTGCATATTTAGGTGAATTACGAGAATGGTCTTTTCAGCACCAAAAACCCGGAAAACCCGGAAGATTCTCATACCTGTAAATTGGTTGATAGAAACTACTAATTTGAAAAGGGCCTAATGAATCATGTCCATTCTTGCCAGCCCCGCTCAAGTTATGATAAAAGTATGTTTTGTGTTTGAATTGCTTCCATAGCACTTACTAAATCTGAACTGAATTCCTTTCTTTCCTGAAAACAATCTGTGGAAGTCGACCGAGAACTTTTATACATCATTCCTGATTGCTTCCAAAATAAATTCACCCAGCTAAAGGGAAGGTTGGTTAAAGAGGAAATGCGGCAGATCATGAAATCATCTTCAGCCAGTGAAGCCTATAATACTATTGCATAATACTCTATAAAAGACCATGATTAAGTGCACAGGAATGAGCAAAAAACAAGTCTGCCAGAAAACTCCGAAATCATTATGCCACTTCAAAGGGGGTAAAATTAGTGAATTTTGAAGATGTGAACTACTTATTGTTAACCTCTACACATTTGGTGCCTCTTTAAAACAGACGCCCTTTTTAATAGGAAGATAAAATTATGGCTCCGGCCGTTTGTTTTAGAACTTAAGCAATCTTTGTGACTTCTCCATGCATGTATTGCGATAACAAAAAAAATGAGAGACATCCTAACCCGAGAATGAAGGACAATGAAAGCTGTAAAAACCAATGGCAGACGCGCCTTTGATGAACAGCGGTAATTATTTGCTGAAGGATACTTAATTTATTTTTCTGAAATAGGAGCTGATAATTCAATCACAAAGAAAATCTGCGACTACTCCTTAATCATATGATGCGATTGAGTGTGGAGCCTGCATGCAACATGTGCATTCCTAATGCCGCAGAAGACAGTCTCTTGAAATGTCAAACTCACAGTGAAGGTTTGTCATTCCCATACTTCTCAAGTTCTACAGAGAATTGACAGTGACGTGAACCAGTGACGTAACAGCAAATCATCACTGCAGTCACACACCTCCTTCTTACCTGTCTTCGGCACCAGGGATTTGCCGGTACGGCTTCTCGTGCCCTCCAAGAAGAATTCAATGGGGTGTTGACCGGAACGTAGGTGAACTCGGACGAATTCAGTGAAAATCAGCCAATACAGAGGATCGGAAGCAAATGACCGACGAATGAAGAATGCACCGCAACGACGCAGCAAGTTACCGAAGAATTTCATGCTGGCAAAGTCTGAAAATTCAAATGTGTAAAATATATAAAACTTATCAATGAACCTTGTTTATAGTCGGAAGCAAACTAGGGACAGAGCCTTTCTTCCATGTGGCCGAGTTGTTATTCATCCCTCTCTCATTCTTTTTGTGCTGGGTGTTTAGCAAGAATGCAGAGTGCACCTATTTTAACAGTCTTAGGTTTGACCCGACCAAGGTTTGAACCAAGGTCTTCCGGGCGCAGAGCGAACACTCTACCACAAGGCCACAGCGCGAGTGAAATGTGTCATGCAGAATTGTCAAGGAATTATGCAATGAACAGTGACAGGTCAAGCTCAGACATTCAACAAACTTCTGACGAGATAACTATTCTCCAGACTACTGGAAGATCAATTCGAAATCGTCGGCTTCGATTCACTGAGATCAAAAGTCGAAAATTATAAGCTATTTTCATAAATTTGAACAAAATCCATGGTCAGTTAATTGAATTTACTTATTGCAACATTTATCAAAGGATACAAACAGTGTATATTTTGTCAAAATAGTTGACAAAAGGCATAGTAGAAGGGCACCCCTTAATTACTTCTGATCTAAACTGATTGCTTTGGAGAAGGCAAGATTGTGGGTTGGCGTAAATTAATTTATTTTGACATAAATTTGGATCGTCATTAAAGGATGATCGTCAGGTATAGAAGGCCGGAGCAAACATTTTACAAATTCACATGAAATGGGAGAGATATTATAATGGAAATGCTAGAATTCAACCCATCGTGTTTGACCATATTTTGCCGAAAGCACCAAAAACAATTTATATTGAGATTTATCTGACTGAAAGGGAAAAAGTGTAAAGGAATAATCGGAGAAATAGAGAAAAAGTGAAAGAAGAAAATGTGATAGACATTTAAACAAATCAATGGTTCAATAAATGAAAAACCTCTCTATAGCCCTCGCTTGTTGATGAAAAATTCAGAAAACAGGGAAGTAATTCGTCAATCAGAGGACATTTTTGTCTTGAGAAGAAACTTACCCATAGCTGCAGCAATGACAGGCAGAGGCAGATCATAGTCAAAACATAAAAATGACATGAGGAGGAAATCGGCATAACTGCGATGAGAAGGCAGCAGGATAATGGGATAATCCTTCACAGCAGATCGCAACTGAAATGTAAGATAGACACTTGGACAGCGTGAAACATGATGATAATTGTCCAAGTGTGTCTCTCAAGCCAAGTTCTAAAACATACAAATACATCTAGCAACTAATAATCTGTATCTAAAACTTTAGAAATGAATTCGAGATCGAGCTTTAGCTTACAACTATTCGAATTCTGAAATTAATTGATAATTTTATTGTGGAGCATGCATTTCATGTAAAATAGGCAAGGCATCCAGTCTTCGCGGCACACTGGTTAAGTACTGTCCTTGTGATCTTTTGGTCTTGAGGTCGAGCCCCGAGTGTCATTGGAAGTTGACAGGAAGGGCATAAGTATCACAAAGCTCCGGTGTAAGTCTGAATAAGTCATCGCCATCAAAGCCCCAATGGGGTGACAGTGTCGTTAAAGCTTCATTTTTTGTCATACTGATGCATACAGATAGATAAGCGGTGTGTACTTACAATCACGGCCTCTCAGTGACTTAATCCTCCTTTTTATCATTTTTTAAATACGGAACGCTACGAAAGTGAAGGTTTCACATATCGGAGCGTATTAGAATGTGTCCGCAGCCCTACTGTTCATGCACACAGTATTATTTGTAAATAAAAACAGTCCTCAAATGAAAAACGTCTCATCCACCGCAAAAAAAATAACGGGAGACACTCCTGAAGACAAAACGCATATTTCAAACTATCCTGCACTACATCAAAGTAAGCTGGTGAAATTCATAATGAATGGTTTACTATACAAAAATACGTAGATCCAAACTGATAAAAAATAATTCACAAATGCTTTTATTTGAATTCTCATTGACTGGTACAAATGAGACGAATCTCTACAAATGTCGTACAGTATGATATTTCACACATATGTTTTTTCGCATAAGAGGATAATGCGAAGCAAAATGTGTGGACAAATATCTGACACAAAGCTTAGAACCACGTCTCTTTTTGAAAAACGTTGTAGCTCTAACCGGAGTCGAAATGATTGCCTCATTAAATCGTGTAGTCAGGACGATTAACCCTTTAAGCCCCAGGGGACACCCGTGTCCCGCAGTTAATGAAGACGATAATGTTTAAAATACGTCTTAGTACAGATTTTTAATGTCATATAACTTAATAACTGAATACGGATGACAGAAATATTCGAGTATAACTGACATTTCTCACATTTTTGTACAACATATTTTACTGTTAAAAAGTGATGTTTCACTTTGGTACATTGATGATCTTACAACAGTGACGGCGCCAGGTCATAACATGTTGGAACATTTTATCTCAGTTAAATTTTTTGTATTTGATCAAAATTATGTAATAGACGTAATTGGTTCAATGAAGAATCTGATACAGTGTAAAAAATAGACGATTTTATCGAATGGGACACCAGTGTCCTCACCGTGTCCCTCTGGGGGGCGGAAAATTCTTAGGGAAAATAAGTTGCGATGATGTAGATGTTTCTGCTGGCATAAATACGTTAGCAGTTACCGGCAATGGACAATGACAATTTCATTGACGCAGGACGCAGATGAATGGTTTTCCCAGTAGTTCACGCTATAGTCAGTAACGCTATAGTAAGTGACTTTAGGGAAGTCACGATCTCCCAACAAGTAGTTATTATTCTGTTTTTCTATGTTTTGTTGCTGCTGTCAAGATGTGGTAGTGGTAAAAAAAAAATCTGGCTATCTGAAGAGAGACAGCAAGACAGTAGAAGACTCATCTATCAAAAACACACAATCCACATTACATGTACCACTGCTTTTATCACAGCTTATATGTATTGTTTATTGTTTCCGAAATTCATTACTTCAAATGACCGACAAGAAGATCATCTACAGTATAAGCTGACAAATGTGATGAGATTGAGATTTGATATTATACTTGACAGAGTGGATTGCGAGAGATGAAATATTGACAAACATCTGGAATGAGTGTGACCCCGGATACCACCACAATCCCCAATCGATCAACATCAGAAATAGGAAGGATAATAAAATACTGATATGCCACTCAGGGAAAGAGGATTTAGAGCTTGTCATACATGTACAGGAAAATGTAGAAAATATCGAGAACGAGAATGTGATGCGTGAATTCAAATGGAAATGCTGGGGGGACCATCGATCGAAAAGAAGAGATTTGTCAATCCGATGCAAAAAAGTCAAATTGATCGACGAAAAATTCTCTCCACTAGATGTGTTAAGAAGATCAGGGCCATTACTCATCTCTGAAAGTATGAAACATACATGAGAGAAACAGCCCATCAAATGTTGTGCTAACAAGTTGGTCAAGTTTACACTCATCAAGCAGCACCATTTTTGTCACATCATTTTCAATTTGAGGTAAGAACTCTTCTGGTAATGGGATAAATATGATGTATATGGCACAGCAGATCCAGAAGCAAGATTATGCCGAAAAACTTCAAGGTAAGTTCCGATAATTCATACACGTAAATATTTACGAAACATTGCAATTTACCACTCTTTTTCATATTTTCTTCAATATTTTGCAAGTAAGCTACGCATTAACAATATTTTTATCCTACCTTATGAAACTTATTAATTGGATTTATTTTTGACATATGTATCAATTGTGTCTCTAATCTGTCTTATTTCTATTGTTCCTCAATGTAGTAATTGGTAATTAGGCCTAATTAATAAATTTTCTGGTAGTTCGCCATAATAAGGTAGCACGAACACTATTTTAGGAAATGTTATTTCGTTATTCAGTTTGTAGGATGTTTATTGCAGGTTTTTTATTGTAGATTATATTTGTGATTATCCAGTTCATATAAATTAATTACAAACTATTATACTATCCTTTACATGTACTTTTATATTGAACGTAATGAAATGAAAAGAATTACAACTACAGTAAAAAAATTTATTATTAGAATGAGCAAGGAATGAAATGAAGAGAGGCGAACTACCAAATTTGTTACTCCGAAATCATCATGATGCAAAAATGGAGACAACAATAAGTAAGTACTTAATTTGTTTGGAGTTAAAACAATTTCTCTCTTAAATTTATTTCAATATAACCTCCCACTGACATGTCATAGTACTTGATTGAATGCCTATATTTATCAAAGTGCACAATACATCAATTCTACTAAATAGTTATTGATAATGGTCTACATTTGAAACCATGAATTGTCATGATCATAAATGAAAATAATAAATGAAATAAATAAGTGATGTAATCGGGGGATCATGTTTTCGATAGAGGGATATAGTGGTGTAAAACTTGAAATATGGACTTACATAGTATCATGAAAGTTCTAGAGTTCACAGTTCGAACATACATGTACGTGTGCAGTAGATCTATCAAATGCTAACGGGAATTGATGATTTCTTTGATTCGATATTTTGCCAATCAATCATACTATTGGAAATATCGTCAACTCATTCAGAAATCTTTCTTTTCAGCTCAGTTATTCTTCTTGCTTCGAACGTTGACGAGAATAGGGGTGAGTTGACTGTCTTACGAAGGCAAGAAGGAACAGCTGACAAAATTCGCGTTGTTTGCCTTTGCCCTAATCGATACGATAATTACAATAAAATGGTGGTTAGAGAGACCTCGTGGATCACAGAACCTCTTACTATCAACTGGATAGAAAAGCAAGATTCAGGTTTTACCTGAGAGTGTTTTTTGATATGATGGATATCAGTGTTGTGAATGCATTTATTATATACAATCAACGATTCCCAAGACAACTGACATTATTACAGTTCAAGGAGGCATTTTTCTGTGGCCTCACAAGAAATTTCTCGTCTCGAAAGAGAATTTTCCTCAATTCCGCAGCAATATTCTCATTAAAAGAAGACCAAGCAATGTAAGTCAAGCAAGTGCATTTGCCCACGTTTAAACAATGCGAGACGCCGCTGTGTTCAATGTTCAAAACAGTCAATTGAACAACGCACTTTCGTAAAGTGCACTTCTTGTGATGTGTCGTTGTGTCTCTTGAAAGAAAGAAACTGTTTTCTCGATTTCCATTCGTAAAAGACGTTATTAGTGTTTTCCAAAAGTTATCATTTACCTTGGTAACTATGTGTTGATTTGTCATCCACAGAGATTGCAAATAAATTTGTTCAAATTTAATAATATTTCTTCACTTGAGCCCCAGAGGGACACCGGTGTCCCAGTCTGGTGTGGGTATTATATAAATTAATTATGCAATGCTGATATAGATATCTTTCTATTGACCAAAAGCAACAAGAATTATGCTATAAAAAGTAGAAAATTATCTCTCAGTTACTTGTGGGGTTTAAAGGGTTAAATCGCCAAACTTCATGCGCAGGTAGTTGTAATAGAACCCGTGGAGCTAAACTATGGGCCGTTGAGCTAAGAATATGGTCACTATTTCATAGTTTATGTTGTCGTCATCGGTCTACTGAATTGCCGCCGGAACCCCTGGAAAATGTTCGGCTGTAGTGATGAACATTAGAATATTTCACAACTGAAGGTCAATGTTTCTGTCGAAAGCTTTTATTCTGGCGGAAACATCAGGAGATAAATTCTCCAAAACAGAGACTCAAGTAATTGATGTCTACATGCATCATATAAATCCGAAATTCCCTTTCATTTGGTTGGCCCAGAATAGAAACTTACTGATTGTTGGTTCTTCAATTTCACTCACTAAAGAGAGCTTGATGCTGTATGAAACAAGAGTGAAACAAATACGAAATTCGATAAAATGGAAATATTTTGCTTAAAACATAACCCCAGATTACATGCGATAACATATTTCCAGCATCTTTGAAAGTCAGAGTAGACTACATGTATACTTCAAAACGCGATGGGAAATGATCGAAGAAGCAAGTTATAGCAAATTTACATCTGGATAAGTCGATGATTTAAGAGGGAATGATCTTCCTATGACTGAATGTGATGCTTCCATGTCATTTTCGAGGTCAGAGAGCATTATTTCTTGCTATACGTTCTCACGGAAGGGCGCGTGCGAATGTCCACCTGTGAATCATTCTTCTGATTCTAATCAATTCATGAAATGAATACATCGTTCAAGTTCTATCAAAATTAGTGCAGCAAATACATGTGCATGACGGTATTTACCCTATACGTGATACCCTATACCCTCTCACGTATATGAGAATAAGCCCGCTTCCACTAGTTGAATTTTACTTGCGATATAGCCATATTTCATTGACCCCCCTGATACAACATCGTTCCCGCGCCACCGGTCTAATGTGAACTCCCCTTAATTCACGTGAAAGAGAACAAAATAACGATAACACATGCTAATCAATCGAACATTGAAATAGTCAGTCACTTACTTTGATAATGCCTTCTGTATTGATAAAGATGTTGCGATAAAGTCTCTTCATCACTTTCGCAAGGAAAAACCCAAACCCCTTGACTGACCGCAGACTGAGTTCATGCCCCATTTCCTTGATTATCTCTTCCGCCTCCGTCCTCAATGCTTGAGTAGACATACCAGTCTCTTCCGCAATCCTGGCGAGTTCAAATTGAACTCGCTCACTCTCCAATGTTACCGTTTGGAACTGTTGAGGAGTGCGATCTTTCTCCGCGAATCTGTATTGAGGCAGACGACGAGAGCGCATCAACCATCCGACTTCACCCCATCGCCTGCGCTCCTCCAAGATGTCTTCAAACATTCCCTTCTGACGACGTTTCCTAACCGGCATCAAAACGGCTGAAACGACAGCGTTCACAGCTAATAGGGGTCCAGCTAGGGGGTGTAGTTGGAGTCTTGGGTTCAATCCTGAGAGCAATTGAAACAATTTTGCACATCACATTAACATGTCAATAAAGAAAACACCGAAAATCCCTACCTGAAGTTTGATGACAAGCTATTTTTGATTACCACGCAGTACCTTCACTACATTGTTAAGAAAATATCCGTTTATGTTTGGAGACTGTCCTCTCTGGTGTCAAAAGATTTTATCTGTCATCATCCTTGAACCAAAACAAAAGGACCTAGTAGTAGAAGTCACGTACACAGGGTGTTCGCGATCTTCTTGCGGATTTTTGTCAGCAATATTACGGTGAATAGTAATGTGTAATGAAGAAAGTTATTGGAAAAATTAACGACACATACGCAAGTGCACTCGACGACAAGTTGCGTTATCATTGAATAAGTCTGAGTTTCATTTCATTAGATATGCGAAGATCAGTCATGTGGAATGGAGCGCATTGGTTGCTTCACTGAACGTGCTTTTCTGTTATCTAACTTTTGCTATCTGATGAGTATCCTAGAGGTGACTGAGATTGTTTCAGGTGCCACGTTTGTGATCACATGATCGTGAGGTCAGACGTAGTGAGAATTTCGACATCGAAAAAAAGCCTGTTCAGCAAATGCATCGATTCTTTGGAAAAGCTAATCATGGAAGCTCCTTCCCAGGCCCCGAGAAAATGTTTGGATGATCACAAAGCGCGGAGACTCGAATGTCAAGAGGGCTAAAATCATTACAGTATTGGAAGATGATTCCATCAATTTGCACAGAAGAGTTGATTGAGCAAGAAGTCGAATTTTCTGTTCTCCGAAAATAGTTATCAAACATCTGAAACATGCAGTTTTACAGTAAGCTATTTGAAACCTTAAGTTATTCCAATTGACTTCAATTGCATCTTTTGATAATTGACGGTTTCACATGCAGGATCCTATATTTGATCTTTAATATCAGTTTTAGTGATGCCACAACATTCTATCTCAATGAAAATGACAACCTCGCGAACCTTCACTTGATTGACGCGAATCCGAACCAATCACTTTTGATAATTTGCTGATCTGTGGTCTCGTCCTTCGATCTTATTATTGGATAATAATAATCTTTATATATTGATAAATAGAAATCATACAAACATTTTCACATAAGTTTTGTAAACCAGTTCATGCGAATCTCACAACATCGTTAAGGAAAAGAAGGTAATCAAGTAAAAGAGAAAAACAGTCTTGTTGAATAGCCTTGAGCAATAAGGAAAGAAAGTGGAGGACCGTCGCACAGAGTTACAAAGTGGAATTTCGATATGACCTGAAACGGTAAGTCGACGTGGAGCCAAATGGTACAAAAAGTTGTCCGGTTTCTGAATATCTGAAAACGTACGAAGAGCAATCTTGTCTGCCCGCTCAAAGAAGGAAGGTAGTAAATTGCAATTACTGTCACAACGACCACATATGATAAGATGGCAGCGTTTTCTAACCCTTTCAACCTTTCTTTTTGATTTTCCGGACATATAGATAAATAAAGGGCAATTGTATTCGGGTATGCTTGAAATATATGCCTTGTACACACACAAAAGATCGTTTTTGCTTATACCAGGGATCTTTTTCAGTTGCTTTAAAAGGAATATGCGTTGAGAAGCTTTCTTAGTAATGTTGTCGATGTGTGAATCCCACTTTAGATTCTGTTGGAAAGTCACTCCAAGTATTTTGATTTCCGGTACTATCGTGAGATCACAGGAAAGGCTGATTGAGCATCATGACTTACCAAACATCATAAGACGTGTTTTGTCCACATTAATCAACAGACCGTGTGTGTGACAGCCACTTACGGCTCTTGAAAGACGTAAGATCCAGACAAAAAAATTGAAATTCTATAATCGTTGGATGTGTCGGTATTAGCCTATTCCCTGTTCTCCAAAAAGGCTAGACGTGCCACTGTTGGACTTTTGGGCATGGAAGTATGGAGCTGGATGCGAAATGATGTTTAATAAACACCGTAGCCAAAACATTTGCATGAATTGAGGCGAGGACTAACATTATTGATAGGACAAAATATACACAGATTATTGACCAATTATCGTGGTTAGAAACACTTCATCATGCGCTGTCAACTTTGCATACTCTGTGATGTAGGTCATATGGAACTCGTTTTATTGTTTTTGAAGTAAAGGTATCCAGTGGAATTCGACTTTTGGTTCCTTAGACATTGTAAAAACCTATGTAGTATTGCAACTTAAAAATCCGCAAGAAGATTGCGAACGCCCTGTATATCAGCATCATGGCATTGCTGTCATAGTGCACTACAGTCATGTATGTACTAAATCTTCCACAGACATACTGAACGCTACAATGTAATTTCTTCTTTTTGACAGTTGGTATCTTTGGACCCTCAAATCGATCATGTGTCGTTTGTGTCAAACATTTTGTTATACCTTATCTTTAAATGTCCACGTGTAAGAGAGTTGAGTTGGTTGAGGACAACACACTGATGCTATGGTTTAACAGGGTTCGAATCTATCCGCCTTGGACAGCATCATCGCTCACAAGAGGTTACTAACCCCAACCTGATGAGTGAGAGTTGCCGGTTGATGTCCAGTGCATAACTTGCATCTCATGGAGCAGAGAAAAGTTAGTGAAGATTTTGAACAACTTCGTCATTTTTCTTTAGTCAACTGATTTTGGTGACTCCTCCACATGGCTGAGTGTACTAGCAGGGTGTGTTATAACTACATGGAAAGTGTCAATCATCCAGTCATTACTTCATTACCTTTTAGCTTTGTAGGTGATCAGAAACAGCTTGGATATGCTTCTGACTTTTATCTCCTCTCTCAGATAAACCCTCTGAAATTCTCTGCAGGGCAACTCTGTCTGATATTTGTGTTTTTTGTCACATTTTACAGAATTTAACTTATAAAAAAAAATTCTATGAAATTCGTCAGTCCATGGAAAGCAGACGAGGATTTTCTGAACTGTTCATCGTCTGAAAAACGATCATTTATGCATTAAGGCTTTGAGTCCAATTTGCCCTAAAAAAGAAGGTCTACAGCGTAGTGATGAAATATTTCACGGACAGATACTTCCTTCGAACGTCATCGAGGTATATTTTTCCAATACGAAAATCTTTCTTTAACTACGTTTCCTTGAAAATCGATTTCATTCGAAGCTTTTCGGCATATATCGAAATGATTTATTTTATTAGACGTCATGAAAGTTTTTTTTCAAAATCTAGATCGATTTCTACGAAATTAAGCGAAATTTATATTTTCAATATAGAAATCTTTTAGTAAATAGGTTTCCTTTGCAGTTGTTTCTCTACATCGATTTCTCTAAGTTTTATTCTGTATCTAAATATTTATTGACTACCTTCGAAATCTCTTTTACAACTTGTTTATCAAAATTAAGATCGATTTCATCGAAGTTATCTTCCTACTTTCTGAAAAATTTGCTGTGTTCTGCCTTGACTTCGAGAGAAAACAAATTGGTTAATTGATACCATTCATTAGGGACTGACGCACATGACAGTTTCCGTCACCTATTTTAAAATCTTTTGAGTTGATGGCTATATACACGCAATATTTGGATAACTCAATAGTTTTCATAAATCTCATTTAACTTCTACCTACTTATAATTCGATTTTAGTAGTATCGATTTTACTAGCATAGAGAGTGGATGTCATTGTTATTTTGACTATGTGCTGCAGTACAGGTACAGACATTTCATTACTATGTTGTGTATGATTCAGCGCTGTGAACAAAACGCCCCACATATAAATAAATAGATATGATATCCATGGAAGTTTTTATTTCTGTGCATAATCAACCGGATACGTTGAGGACTGGGTTCAATGCAGCATCGCAATTACGAGGTGATCAGGGTGACCACTTCACCGAGCGCAAATTTCGAGCCATGTAGAAACCATTAGTAGTAAGCATGTATTTAACAGGGATGAGAACGTGGTGTCAGAAAAAATCTGAAGATTCTCTTCTGCGGGGGCCCATACGTTACTTTTTCTAGGGCCCATTTTCAGTATTGATATGATTACAAGTAATCCAAGAGTCAATTTCAAACAGTGATGAATCTTTATGCGCCTACACATCATTGGCCCAATGCTCCGACTAAAAATACATTGATTATTAATGCACTGAGGACACAGAGATCAACCAAATTGAGGCAAAGTACCGCAGACAAAACCTCCAGCCTTTTTGGAGTATAACTAGTAGAATTTTGATGTTTTTAAAGAGCCGCAGACAAATCCACCCTTTTGGGAGTATAAACAGTAGAATTTTAAAAAGACCCTTTTGTTTTTAAAGGCCTTTCTCTGCGACTTTCTATCTGAGGGGGCATTTCACATCCTCTTTCTATCTGAGGGCCCTTTCTCGTGCCTTTTCTTCCCTGATTAAAGTAGTAATTGCAGAATATTTAACTGCATGGATCCAATTTCGTACTTTTTCCAACTAGGGCCCGAATTTCGTACCAAGTGGTCACCCTTAGAGGTGATTGATCATGGAGATACAAACTGAATCACTTAATATGTATCAGCATGCAAAAGAGTACACTGATAAAGTGAGCCCTTCACCTCCCTGCTCCCTTGTTTCTCACATGCATGTCAGTGAAGTGCCAATCAAAATATTGCTGGTAATGTTATGTCCTCACATTAGAGAGACTGTATGAAATTTCTCTCTTGTGCCTTGAAAAACTAGATTTTGAAGGGCCGGTATCAGACTATGGTCAGCAGTAGTGGCAGAAGTGAACTCATCACAAGAATACATGATTACATAAGTATTAAAACAATATCGTTATACATCATCTGTATTTCACATAGTCAAAAAAAGAGATAAAACAAAATTGATGGTTTGAGACAGACATTCAATAAGCATAGAATATCAAAGCACCAAGAACTTGTCTTATATATATATATATATATATATATAGCAAAGTAAATAAACATGATAAATAAAATGCTTTACCGGTTTGTAATCAAGAATTCTTGACTTAATCGCAACAGCAAAAACCATGCACGAAACTGTCTAATTTGAGAACTATTCGTTTCATATTACGAATCATCAAATCTGTCAAAAGCAAGGCGCTGAATGACAAATCGTGAATAGGTATACTTACATAACATACAAAACCACTAGAAATGTCACTGAACGGAAAAACAATTACTTCTCCGTTGCTACTTGATGACAATTTAAAAGATGCAGTTCAATGACCAATAGGATGTCATTTATTAAGAGCAAACGCTGAAGGAAGAATGGATCCAGAGAAAGTTTCCATCGGCAAAAAGATCAAAATTCTATAATCTCTCAACTACTCATCCTTTGTGACATTTATCATTGATAAAACAATTATCACTTCGGTCATAAATCGGAGCTGAGAAAAAGAAACAGCAGCTATAAACGATCAGAATCTAGTTTTTTCCACATGTAATGACTTACTTTACATTTTGAATCGAGAAAACAGTAAAACTATACACAACTGACACCATTGACAGAAAAAGGATTGATTTTACAAAAATAATTGACATTGATGAAGTTTGATAACGATGTTAGTACATAAAAATGATTCAGTGGCACCAGCTGTGATTATACACAGACTGTACAAAACATCAAGTCAGAAAATGTCCATCACCAGAAACGTCCTGGTCTAGATAAACTTGAGAAAGCTATCAGTTGAACTATCAATAAGATTCGGCAAGGGAACGCATTTATTTTAAGGCTCGGTCGACAGGTCTCTAAAATTACTTATTCCTTAAATTAGTCAAACCATAGGCATGTTAATGTCACCACTTCCCCGGCGCTGACGGCATCGACACATCAAGACGACCTTTCCCCGACGCTGACGTCATTGACAGGTCAATAAAGGTCAACTCTGCATCGTGGACGTCATCGACAAGTCAGTTCAACTGCTCACCCGACGCTGGCGTCATTGACAAGTCAATGCAGCCAACTCTGCATCGCTGACGTCATCAACAAGACAGATAATCGATATGGTATTGTAAATACGAGCATGGCTTTTCTGTCGCATATTACATCTTCTAAATTCTTCACAACAATGCTGATTTATTTCATCTTTGATATGATGCTTTAGATAGGATATTTGAAGCATGTGTTTGGTCAAAGTCAAATGGAGATACTTTAACGAGGGTGACAAAACTGACATCAGCTTTTTCATCTATGACCGAAATTTTACTGTTTAATCAAATTTCATGACGATGTTTAATTTTTCACATTTCACTTTTCACACGATGTGAACTTATGACAAGATTCATTATTGTGAAGGATAAAGTCAAGTAGACCTACGTTAACGTTCAGATTTTTAGCACAAAAATCCAATGTGGACACAGCTTAAGGCGCTAATATGGATTAAGCCTCTGCCTCATCAGCTGCAGGCCCTGCCATTCATTACGCAAATACACAGTTGGGGAAGCTGCATATACCAACTTCAGATCTTGACTTCACTCTCAACCCTATGCATATCGTGATAAGCCGAGTCAGCCCCTGTCGCATTTAGCTGGTGATTTCAAAACAAGATCGAGTGACAAAGGGAAAATGAGATGAGCTGCAAAATAATTATCTTACTGCTTAAATTGTTGGAAAATGTGTACATTATTTTCCAGATATGACTGCAACAACGAGCACAATCTGAAATATTGCTCCAGCATTTTGTAACTAAGAAAATAATTATTTTGAAGCTCGGTTTAAATTTCTCCTTGTCGCTATCATGCTGCTTAGGGAGAACTATCGGATTTTAAAGTCGGGTGATCTAGACTTCTGAGATCAATTTGTTTTAAAAACTATTTTAACCAAAATTCTGTTGGACATAACATATGAAACATACGTCTTCAGTACGTCTCAGTGCACTAAAAATACAATTTACATTCGTCATATAATGATCACTTTGTAGACATCAAAGACAGACTACATGACGCATATGGATTCGGACCGCAAGAACGTGAAACTGTATTAGCAGCTCGATGCATTTTATGAGCTCGGTATGGAAAGTGTCAGTAAAAGACGATGATGGGCGCTTATACATCGTATGTGGATAACTGCAGTATCTCCTCATCAACTAAATAAGTGACATTACGACATGGACAAAGCCAGTTGTAGAACGGAACACGCATTCCACAAAGTCTTCGAAAACGTGGAATTATTTGGCCATGGGAGTTGGAGGCAATCTTCTCCGTTAATGCCTTCTGCTCAGGACTGCCAATACCACTCCTCATAGCTCCCATGATTTCAATAGTAGTGGTATCAAATCTGACATTACAATTCTGAATCAAAAACAAATACAGCACAGCACAAAACATGATAATCGATAACACAATATTCAACTTTATGAAGGCAGATCGATGTCGGTGATACCAAATACTAGAATCACATAGAACCCAGCAAACAGGGCCGTACAGATCTCTTAACGAAATCACAAAAGCGGTACTACTCATACAAGCAGCATATAAAAGTAAAAGATAAAATATCCATTGGTTCTTTTCACCGATACAATTATCCACCCAGGGGCAGTGATGATCCATTTTCAAGACGCATGCTTTGCAGGTTGAGCAATGATGAGCACGAGGTGGGCGCATTTGATTGCATTTCTCACACATGGTTAGCGGAGGTTGCTTACTTGCTCTGAATTGTAATAAATACATTTCCAGACTTTCCTGATTGATACGTCCAGGATCTGATCTGACGCATTTGATAAGACTGATTAAGGTAAGCAAAGAAAACGTGAGAAATATAAAAGCAGCCCACGGGGGAATCCAACCATCAGTGAGTCTTGGAATGAGAATTATGAATGAGCAGCTCAAAACTCCGTAAATCCAGTATGCACATACAATAAATAGGTAGAAATTCATTTCCCCTGAAAGCAAAAATGATAACAGAAATGAATTTGATGGAAAGAATCGTTGTTATTATCATTGTTGTTATTGCAGTAAATCCCGCTTTATAAATTCAGAACTACATTGCGAGCAACACTAAAACTGATATTATCACAAGAACGAGATAACGAGAGCGCAGGACTCATGGAAGCATAACGCATAAGCAAATATCACCCACTAATGTATTAACGTAAATAAAAATAACAATTCCAACAGTTTTTGTTCCTACATAGTGACCTATTTCACTCAATTGTAGGAAGCCCAAAGAACACGATCAGTATATGCGAAGTGAATCCTTTATTCTACTGAGGCCTTTCGACCAACACCATCGGTCATCATCAGAAACACTAACCAAACAACTAAATAAAGCGCATAGCCAACTTGCATACACGGAATAAATCTCACAAAACTTGCTGCACATTAGAGACACAGAGAATCGATAAAACATCACAAACCCCATAGAAATGCGATTTCATAGAAACAGACAATAGGAGATCAAGCGCACGAGAACCACCCCTGCATAGTAGAAATTAGTGCCGTTGAGGCACAACACGATATTACGCTCGATCAGATGTCGATCTTGGAGAAGGAAAAGACGTGGAGAAGACGTGTGGTGAAGGAGGCTGTGTGGACAAAGCGCTTGACCTCTAGCAATAGAGTGAATCATTGTCTCAGCAACTTTTGGAGTGCTCTCTGACTTTTCATTCTTTAACTATAATTTTTTTATCATATGTATACATAATTTTTGTTTTATTTTCTCTGTACATTTCATTTCTACCTTCGTTATTATATTATTTTTTTTGTTTTTTGGGCCTTTTACTGGTTTTTTAAATTCTTATTATTTTTTATCAACAGAATTGCATGTTCATTGTTGTACTAGTTTTATTTTCTTTGTCTTTTTAACTTCATGTGGTTTCCGGTTTCCTTGTGAATTCTACTGTGTAGCGGTAGTTCTCGCACATTTGATCTCCTATTGTCTGTTTCTAAGAAATCGTATTTCTATGGGGTTGGTGATGCTTTATTGATTCTCTGTGTCTCTAATGTGTAGCAAGTTGTGTGAGATTTATTCCGTGCATGTCATTTGGCTATGCGCTTTAGTTGTTTGGTTAATGACTCTGATAATGACCGACGGTATTGGTCGAAAGGCCTCAGTAGAACTAAGGATTCACTTCGTATGCACTGATCGTGTTTTTTGGGTTTCCTACAATTGAGTGAATAATGAATTCTGGTCCGATTTTCTTTTCGATAGTGACCTATTTGCTCGTGCTCTTATTTCCAATGTCATGAGTTACAAAGACACCACAATTACCGAGATATCTTTTAATGTAGCGGTGATTTGATTAATCGCCTAACCGGTTCATTTTGTATAGAACGGATGGAGCTATCATTTACCAAGTAGAGTTCTGCCATAAGATATGGCGGGTTTCTTTAACCTTTTGCGACATAATAACAAGAGATGAAGACGGGTTGCCTTTTCTGTTCATGCCATCTTACGAAGGAAAATGGATCGGTTGGTAGATGATTCTTTCGCGTCTGTATTATTTCAATGTTGCTGATTATCAAAGTGATTTTGGTAGAATTTTAATACTTAACCCTCGCCCCATGTTGAATTGTTTTGAATATCTTTAAAAATCCATGCAAGTCATGGCCACCAGATTTCTAAGTTTATTTTCTATGTGATATGCAACTTTTGACTCAGGGAAAATAAATTTGGCACCATGCTTTTGTGGTGAGATTTGAAATTCAAATTTCTAATATGACTTTTATTATTTTTGTAGTTTTTAGTGCAATTTGTATTTTTGTACATCTAATCAGCAATTATTGAAAACTTTCAGATTCATGTTGCTTCTAGCCTCAGTGTCTTGATAAAAGTTCACCGAATTGATTTGTTTCTTCACCTGCAGACACTAAATGCTAAAATGTGCGATTTTAGTGTTGAGTTGAATTATTTGACCTTTGACCTAATCTAATACAATGATGCAATCTCATAGCGGTTGATAATCATAATTTCATTAAGCACCTTGAACAGATCCTTCGATTTGTGTATTGCAAGGTATATTAGTTTTGTTGTCATTTTCTTTTTCAAATAGTGATTTGATGGAATCTCTTTTAAAATTGGCGTTTTTAACCTTTGACCTTCACCTCAGCCCAGGATGACCTCAAAAATATAATAGTGCTTCTGAATCCCCTTTCAATGCCTATTCGATTGATGTGTGGTTTGGCAAAATTGGTGTAATAGTTCGGGAGATCAGTTGGGGCGAAATTCGCTCCCCCACCCCCAGTGGGAAGCTTTTGGAAAAACACCCCAGTTAATACAATTATTAAAAAAATAAAGCTTTTGCTTTAAATTTCTGTCACCAATATTATGAATTTTTAGTAGGCTGCTAAAATCTAATCAAAACTAATTGATACATTTTTTGCATGGATTTTGCTAAAGGATTTTGCATGGAAGATTCAGTTCGTGTCTTACTTGTTATTTGCTGTAGCCATTATTTGCTTTCATTGTTAAGTATATCGTATGACAAATTTTGTGTGTCATAATTTACAGTTCGAGAGGCAAGAAAAAGGGCGGGAGTTGTCGAGATTGGCGAGAGGGCAAGAAGGGTGCACCTTGTCACAATATGACACAGACTGAAAAAGAGCGATAAATGCGGATGCCACGAGACCGCAAGTAGGGCATATACAAGGCAGGGATGCGGAGTTTGATAGGACTACGACTCCGACTTCGCGGGTTGATAGGACTCCGACTCCGGGTGGCAAGTATATATAGCCTAGTTTTTTGAAAAACAGGTAACCTGGATCATAGATCATTAGAGGCTTACCTAGACATGTCTTTAGTGACCATTGCTGCATCACTTATCAATCATTTTCGATGAAAGTTTATCAAATGTCTCTTTAAGTTGGATGCATGCGACTCGGTTCCTCCCATCTTGTTGATAGGTGCTTCACACGGTTTTTCTCCAGTCTCTACCAGGCAGAAAATTCCCATCATTCTTCAAAAAATATGAGTACACTTTCGATTGTAGTATGCGCTTTGGAGGAGACATCACACACGATTAACGTGAGGGTAGGAGCTAATGTTCTCAAACAAACTAGTATATCATTTTTGTCTCTGATGTGACCTTTGGTGCGTAGATGTGATCGAGGCTAGGAAGGCTTGTCTTCTCTACTAAATCACCGAGTGAAAAGACAATCCTTTTCTCACTATCACGGTTCATTCCCTCAACTATTACAAGCTCTGCATGCACTACTGTCTCTGTCCTTTTGTTTGACGGAGAAAGTTGACAGTGACAGCCATATGCACGAGAATAAATAATTTGTTTTTATTATATTTCGGGTCTAGTTATAGGCCAGAGACCTGAGTCCTATCATTTGATAGGACTCCGACTCCGCATCCCTGATACAAGGAAGCTAAAAAACGACACCGACATCTGTACAGAAGCAAGTAAACCACAACCACACGCCACGTAGGAGCTGATGAAACAGAAGCAGTTGAAAGATTATGTTGGGTGGGGCTGTTGGGGACCCAATGACACCACGACCTGGGCGTGGTCTGGGCGCGAGTCGAATGAGCACAAAGAACGGTCGGGATTGAAGACCTATACAGAGGTTAGAAGATCTGAGACGACTTATCGCACATGCGATATCGCAAATGCGGTGATTTATAGGTGATCAGATGCTGAAGTGATGGGGAAGCACACATAACCATGGCTCGTAAATGCTGACAGAAAAAATGATTGTTCCACAACTATGGTAATAAGGCCTAGTTTCAGACTTCATAATTTTCAAGACCTAATATTAACCATCACAAGCAAATTTGATCTCTGAATTCATGGAAGCTTTTTTGCAAATGTTAGAAAAAAGTAAAACAAAATTTGTGCTTAATCACTGGAATACATATGTCTGATAGAACCGACGAGGTGAAACAAAAGACGGAATAGACGGAGATATACAAGCCCTGCAAGACGTTACCATAAACAATGACTGACAAGGCGTCGTTCAGAGGAAGGTTTACGAGGGCAGAGTGAGAGGTTCGTCAGCATGCGGGGCACAGTACTGCGCGGGTGAGTACTTCAGGGAGGTCGCCGAGGCGCTTGGCATGGAGAATCAAGCTTATCAGATGATACTACAAAGGAAATGCTGCTCTCAAGTTGATATTCCTTACGTTCATCAATTAAATGTGATGGAGAGATTGGCTCCTATCAAGGGTCATTGCAAGTTAATCAGAACGTTTTTCAAACGGCGAAGTTAGCCAGTTGGCGAGGGAACCTACAATGCACGAACAGCTAAATAGTGTCTGTTAGCTGAAAATCCGAGGCCATCACTTCCTTGTCGACACATTCAACTTCCACAGGTGCATGTCTATTGTGATCACTGAGACGTCTGGTTATATAAAATGAGTCTTCAGATTCTTCGAAATTTGGACGTACTATGGTCAGGGCCATACAATCATAATGTATTTTGAGCTCATCGAAGCGGAAATGTCAGGAGCTACAGTATTCAGGTTGTGCAGAAGTCGCACTGGAACTGAGCAGTGAGCAGCCCCTTCCTAATGCAATGTGGCTTACAGCTTCGGTTGTGATCGACGTGGAGAGCGAAAGAACGATGAACACCATAATGATGTGTCGATTCAGTTATACACAAGGCGCAGTGACACAACATGAACAGCAGTCAGGTTCGAGGAGTCTGCAACTACAGTTTGCCTGCGATCGAATCCTTCGGGTTTTTCGGTAACAAGCACCCCTTGGTCGATGGCAGCGCTTCCATGACTGAATTCCGAATGTTCTGATTCTGAAAGAACAAGTCTGACGATGACTGGATGGATTCGGTTGAACTTTAGCCTTTTGGATTGATATCTGCTGAAGCACTATATCTACATCTTTTCAAGATTAATTTCAGCCAAGGTACGATTAATTTCAGATGTCTCAACTTTAATTTCAGTCAAGGTTAATTATATTTCAGATGCTATGACATCAATTTCAGCTAGATGGCAAGATTAATTTCCGGTATCATAACTTTAAATTCTGTCCACTTAACATAAATTTCAGCAACCATTTTGATATTTGCATAGAATCCGTGAACTGTCATCATCAAAGCCAAAAATGTCAACTGTATCAGCAACAATACATGAAAAAGGTGAAGTCTGTAGTGGATCGAAGTCCCAAGGTGTTGTCGATGGCACATAAAGGATCGGGAGAGAGCTTTGTCTTCAGCCGACAGATAATACTGGAGAGCAACATCTTATACTAAACGTAAAGAAAAACTACGCATCATTTGAGGCAGGGTTAAACAGAAGAAGCGATGTGTTCACAAAGACTTGCAAATGAAGCAGTTGGTCTCCTGGTTCGAAGAGGATAACGCAGGGATGTGATTGACCAAACGAAAAAATTAGGAAATCAATTTTTAAGGGGGGCCCAGTATAAACGCTCATTAGTACATTAACAGTGAAACCATTAGTTTGGGACATTCAAATGGCCTGATATGGTTCGATTATAAGCAAGAAATGAAGGGGAACAAAATGAAAACAAAAGCGACGCGTCAAGTAATGTATGCAGCCTACCATAAAGTCTACGTGTATATTAATCTGTCTTGTCCCAAAAATGACCGAAATCAACCCAAAAAATCAGGATTTCCTGATAAATCAGGAAAAATCACATCCCTGATAACGACCTGCGAGTCGGGCAAAATTTTTTCATAGGTATTAAGATGAAAAAATGTGTTTCTGATTACTTAGGCTAATAAAAGCAATGAAGAGAATAAGAAAATAAGGTATATAGCGACGCACATCGTTGATCGAATGAGTGGGTTATCGTTTGTTAAGTATATGTAATTGAGGACATTAGACATGCATCATACAAATTAAAAAAAAATCTATGCATGCGATCAATTTTTTAGAACCCTTTATTTAAGCATTGCACAATATATATTTTACTTTGTAGGCATATTATACAATAGTTGCCAAGCAAGCGTGCCACTACTTTGAATACCGAACAGGGTGAGAGAGAACAGAGATCCTTACAGAGATAGGAAAAAAGTCGTGCGTCGCTTGCGGATTAATGTGAGTTCCAGCAAAGTGCTTCGATTGCCACAATTCCTTCAGATTCGAAGAATTCGAATCATTGCGCACAAGTTTTCTCTATAATGTTGGCCCTTCCGATCATTATTAAAATAGTAGCAGGCGTACGAAAATTAGTTCACTTGATGATTTCACATCCTCTCCTCGGCATTGCTCACTGTGTAGTGCATACGTTGCATCGAAGCCAGGCATCGATGTGTGTTTTGGTGTGTGCGAAGTGATATCACAGCACGCACGCATCTCTCACTGGCTCTGGTGACAGCTTATTGTTTGCCATTTCCAATAGCAAGCGATACACGAATTATCCATTCGAGAAGGAGCAAGTTGTCCAATTCTGTGATGTGTCATTTCGATATTAAGGTTACATACAATTCTTCCTTTCTAGGAAACCGAAGAGGGCGCAGATGAATCTAATTCTATGCTGCTACCATTAGGAAATTGACAAAATATCAATGTCATCTTTGGCGAGTTAACTTAAACCTGTATTTTTCAGTTATGAAGCACTATGTCTACTGGTCGCTGTTAAATGTCAGCAGGCCCTATTCTTCAAATTTTTATAGACATTAACGAATCGCATTTTTATTCAATTTGTTCACTATTGCAATGTGCATTTATCGACTTTTGTGTATTTATCTAATAGAACTCTGTTCAGTCTATTGCACTTAAACAGTTTGTGTCGCTATTTTTCACTTAAGAGAACAGCACATCATCATACTATCTATCAATTGCAGCTGAATTATGTGATTTTGTCCGAGCAGTAGTCTGCTGACCATTATATTATCCTGCGTACCTGTTTACCTGAGTTGATGAGTGTAATTTTTTGTGAATAGTGTATTGAATCAAAATAAAAAATAACGGTTGAAACAAAAATTTGTATTGCAAAATATTTTCAGTTTTTTAACAAAATATGGTAGCAATATACGTGCGTATTTTTACTAAAATACAAAACAAATTACGATTTCTGAAAAGCTGCCAGGGTTAGTATTTATGTGCATGTGCATGTGCAAAGAAAAGGGTCAAGAAAATGTTGTATCATTATGCAACTATCTGTGTGAGGGAAGGAAAAGAAATTATTTGCATTGATGAAACAAACTTTAACTTATTTTTTAAAAGCACCTAAGGATGGGTTCGCATTGGTGATCGTGTCTTCCAAACATCGACCAAATCTTCATCTCATTAGTGGGATAAGTAATTCCGGTCTGGTGAAACCTACCACAAATCGCGGAAGCTATAAATCAGATAGTGCCAACGACTGACTCAAAATGTGAGGCAGAGACTTCTAGAATAATTTTTCCTTTCTTCTCATTCTCTTTATATTTGAAATTAATCTTGAAAAGGTGTAGATGAGGTGGTTAACCTATTAACGTCCAAAATTTTATTTCAAGCGTATTGAAGCCTCGTTTTAGGGAAGTGCTTCCGATAGCTCATCAAATGAATCCTAAAGTTTCAAAAGCTATCGACTTATAGTTTAGCCATATCGGGCACACAGGATTTCCAGCGTGTGGGCAGAAGTATGTGCTTACTATTAAGTGTACGAATGATAGATAGATTATGATAGCCTACCATTTTAATTATCGAAAAAGACAAGGTCACCCGCATGAATAAAGTCAATATTTCTTAACTTCTTAATGGTACTGACCAAAGTATTCGACTCCAGAATCACAGGTTCCAGGATCCAGGATAAGGTGTAATATTATGCCCGGCTTCATAAATACTGCAAGAAATATCGATCTGCATCTAAAAAAACATGTTGTTCACAATGAAGAAATCAGGACTTCTTATGAGATGATAAAATTTGAAGAAGTCCACATCAAATTTCACTTGTTATATTTACTCGGAAAACAGAAAAAGCAATCTCTCCCTCTTTTACGATGATTATTTATTTGGTACAAAAGCGCTACCCGACGCGTTTCGTCTCTCAGGACAGTCTCAAGGGTCTCAAGGGCCCTTGAGACTGTCCCTTCCGTTCCGACAAGCTTTGAGAACTTGTCATATTTGTGCTTGATTTTTCTACGACAAAAAAGGTACAGCAATATAACTCTCATAACTATGAATTCATTGGCAAGTGACCAGGCTACGGCAGTTGAAATGAAGTGAAAGTCTCTGAGTCGTCTCGCTAGCTAGATGTGCGTGATAACTGATCACAAAAACGTAGTAGGTATGTTGAAAAGTTTTAATTGAGCACAGCAGCTCTACGCATTTGCTTGAGGCGTTCAGAAAACATACAAGCAGGTCCACAACCACTGTATGCCAAATTCAAGCTCTGCAATGATAGAAAGTTTAATATCAAATATATCCAATACATTGTTTGTATGTTTGAAGCTAGCCAAGAAAAACAGATTTTCTGTATAACAGGAATGTTCTCGACAATTAAGAAGCCCATAATGCAGTTAAGGTTTTAGTTGAAAAAAAACTGCATAATACAGTCAATATAAGTAGAAGTAGTCCTAAATATGCCCACCTTCAAACTTGTGAGCCGATGAATTCCTTTGAACGACGAAATGACTTTACAAGGACCACATCAACAAATCAATTCGATCATGTTTGATTAAATAAATGCAGACCTGATCAGAAAGTGTATTTTAAAGTTTTAAGGTTCACATTGTTCATCACGCCTTGATACTGATCCCTGGTAGAAATTGATAAGCAATTCGGTGTTTGAATCTGCAGCTGATGATTTTTGCCATGCAATAGCTTGATTGCTCGTGGATTATTTGTGGAATAATCAAAGAACTTGAAAATATAGAAGCATTGCAAGCATGCAGAATCAAACATCTTAATAAATCCCCAGGAATCCGACCCATTGGCATTGGAGAAGTTTTGAGACGCATGCTGGGCAAAGCTGTCAAGTCTGTCGTAAAACCTGATATAATAAATGGCACTGGATACCAACAGTTTTGCGCAGACAGGAAGCAGGCTGTGAAGTTGCTATGCATGCAGCAAGATAGGCTACTTTTATGAGTTGGAATCATCACATGATTTGATGCAGAATGATGTCTGAAATGCTTTCAATTCAATAAACAGGGTAACCTTAATCAAGAACATTGCCATCATATGTCCAGAAATTGAAACTTACGTCTCAAATTGCTGTGTGAAGCCCGCGCGATTATTTATCACTGGCGGTCAAGAACTTTCATCGAAAGAGGTCACAACACAAAGTGACCCAATTGCAATGGGGATGTATTGTATTGGATTGATGCTTCTTCTTCCTACCCTCCCATACAACAACAAGGATATCCATCAAGTAGCATTCGCCGATGACTCGTCAGAAATCGCATCAATCAAAATTTTGAAACTTTGGTGGGATGAAATCTTAAATTACGATTCGTTACTGGGATTCAAAATAAATGAAAACAAGACATTTCTATTAGCGGAACGTGAAAAGCAGGATGAAGTAAATGAAGCATTTCAAAAATACCATGTACGAATAACGACGGACGGCAATCGGTATCTTGGAGCATTTATAGGTACTGATGAAGGAGAAATAAATTTCGTGAATGGCAAGGTGAGACAATGGACTGTAGAATTAAAAGCGTTATCAAATATTGCAGCAACTTAACCTCATGCGCCGTACTGTGCCTTCATTCATGGTCTTCTTCATAGATACAAATTTCTAATGAGAACATTGCCTAACATCTTCCCAGTTAGAATTACTGGATAATGCTATAAATGATTTTATCAAAGTTTTGTTCCAAGGGTATAATTTTAATGGAAGTGAACGAAAACTTTTATCACTCACGCCAAAATATGGTCGTATGAAATTTATTATTCCATCGAAGAAATGTAACGAAATTTATATAAATTCACGTTTTCATCACAAAAACTGATGATGAAAAGACAATCTGAAAAGAAATGTGTAGGCTACTCCAACAGTGAACAACTTATAAGCAAATTAAAAATCAATATAAACAGTCAAAAGAAGAAGAATGCTCAGAACGATCTGAAAGAAATCAGAGAAAATTTGACAAATAAGGAAAAACAGAGTGATCGATGCTTCAACTGAAAATGGTGCATCGATGTGGTAAACGGTGCTCCCTATCAAAAGCCATGATTTCATCACTGAAAAGGTTTTCGGGATGCTGCAAGAATTCGACACCATTTACCATTAGAAAGAGTGCCAACTGCATGTGTCTGTCGTCATGCATTTGATGAAGGTACAACATGCTTTCTCATGTCAACGAGGAGGCTTCATTTCAAATAGACACAATGAAGTTAGAGATTTAACTTCTGAAATTTTAAGTGAAGTGTGCCATAATGTGACAACCGAGCCAATTTTCACACCCTTTTAAGGTGAGACTTTGCTCGATCGGCAAATTCTTCTCTTACTGTCAGACAAGTTTCAAAGCGAGGTTTCTGGATCACAGGGCAAACGTTATTTTGTGGTGTTCGGGTGTTCAACTCATTAGCCAAAAACCGTATGACGTAGAATCTAGCGAACGTACATAGAGACAACGAAAATGAAAAACGGAGGCAATACAACCGAAGAATTCTTTAAGTAGAACACGGCTCTTTCACGCCCCTCGTGTTCTCTTGTCTAGGGGGAATGAGCCGGGAATGTCGAAGATTTTTTCCCATGCGGCAGAACAACTCGCTAATAAAAGAGAAGAAAACAGACCAGAAATAAGTGCCTTGATGAAAGCGAGACTCAATTTTGCGCTTATAAGGTCTTGTCTTCTGTGTGTTCATGGTACCCGATCTTCCATCACAACAGAGCAATTGCGGGACCTCGACATAAATAGTATTTTCATTGAGTCAAACATCTCAGAGTGAATTTTCATGCGCTTTTTTTAGTGAATTTCTAGTGATTTTTTAAATATTTTTTGGCTTCTTTAGCTTAATTGTTATTTGAACATGTTACAACAAATAGGTCTATATACTTCAGTATGGAGAAAAAAACCCTAATAGAAACCGTGAGTCAATTGATTTTGCGGCTAAAAATTTAACGGAAACATAGGTTATAGATGTTTCTATGAGCACTCCTGTGATTGAAATTGAGCTACTACCCTTTCCTTGTGATATCTTTATCAAACACGAGGCTTCTTTACTTGATAGGCCTACATGCTTGGAGTTGTCACAATTATCCATTATCATTCCAACTAAATCACAAAAAATCTGAGTCATGAAGAAAATGAATTCTCCTTATGATTTTATCGTGAATGTTTTAATGGAGCATTGCCAGTTAACTTCCCCTAATTCAATAGATTGCTCTTATACATCCGTCAATCAAAGAGACTTCTATATCTCTATTTACTGATGTTCAAAGATATGCTACATCTTTGTAGGGTGGGATGGGGTAATTTGGGTCTAAATTTGATCATTTTTTTGTTTGGAGATTCATAACTTTTAATGAAGAGATGCTTGAGAGTCCGTTTTTCTCTCAAATGTGCACCTTGGGTGTGTACTTCAAAAATATCTTGATTAATAGCGATATATCGTCGTCTACTCTATTAAGAGATCTGGATTTGAAGGGTAAAAATAGATCCAATTTATCCCATATTTGGGTCTATTTTGATTTTTCTGTCATAAATTGCATTCAGATATTATGTTCCGTAATAATTCACCCATCTATGTTAGATAAGATGCTCCTCACGTTATTCTATAATCCGCGCTTAGAAAATGTCACATTATCCAGATTCAAAGTGGGCTTAAAGTGAAATCACATTTTTGATTAATTAGTTCGTCAGATGAAACTTCTGATTACCGGTATATATGATATGAAACTTGTACCATTAATTAGGGATTCGAATTTCTCGAGCGATTTGGATTTGTCCATGGGCCCTACATATTAGGGCTGACCTAAACATATACCGGTATCCTCTGTCTTAAGTTGAAGCCCCTTCTGTTAGGCGATTGTGTGGACAGGTGAAAAAAGTTAGAATAAAGAAGTACTAACTTGTAATTTAACTGAAATGCCACACGCTAACTAGGTCAATCCTAACCCTATATGCTGGAATACTTGAATTGGACTATGAAAGGAACACAACAATCTTACTGAATATCCATTCAACTTGCTGCTATTGACTACGTGATCAAGAAAATAAGGTCCCTAAGTGAAATGCGGTCTACGATGCACTCTAAAGTGATGTCTTCTTCAAGTCACTAAAGAAGGTATCTGCCACGTCAATCAATTGATGGTTGATCCAACACTTAAAGAACATCCTCTGCAATTATAATGGCAGTGTCGAGGAAGTTTGGGAAAGAAAACGCATTGCCACCTTCTGTACATTGTCGGAGGAATTAAACCTCTTATTCTCCATCACACAAGGATATGATGTTGGCTTCGTGTTTCTTTGGCTTAATGCCACTGGATTGGACAAAAACCCAGTCTCCTACTTTGATTGATTGTAGAGAGAGAATTGATTCAGAACAATTCGCAAGCATCAGTATCACAATCGGAAATTCCTTCAGTAGATGGAAGAAGATTTTCATTGTCAATTAACGATCACAATGTACAAGGGTGTTGATCATCGAATGTTGGACCGTTTTGTTTAAACAGAGTCGCGTCAGTTTCTCATTTTCTAGGCGTCTAAGCACATCGTCACAGCGAACAGATGGGTTTTAAGTGAAAATACACGTCTGAAAAGGATGAGTTGAAATGTATCAAAGCTCTAATATAATATAATGAAATAATAGGCTATAGACCCAAATTACCCCATGGTCTACAAGTGACTATCAGTGGTCGGATTAAGAATTCTCAGGAGTTTCGTGCCCATGCAGTGCCACCAGCTCAAAAAACTTACTGCTTCATATGCACGACTATAAATCGCATTGTAATTGAATAGCATAATCTTCCTTGGGCATTGTTTTTTAAGCCCGTAAATGCACATTTGTTGCATATGCATGTATATGCAACAGAAACAGGTCAACTGAAAATATGCCAAAATGCCTAGAAATGCACTTTGTATTTAGCTACAAGTACGAGTATTGTTCGTAGTGCGTATGTTGAGTGGAAAAGTTTATAAAAATCATTTCTTGTTAGGACAGCATTATCATCGTCACTGTCAAGGTAAACAATTATCCTTCTTTTCATGAACTTTTGAAATAGCATCTCAGATTTTTCTCATCCATTAGTTTCGACATTTCATTCAGAAGAACCTTCAGATTTGCATCCGGATCCATCTGACTCTTCAGATTCTCGTCATGTCTTCCTGATATGAGTCTTTTCGTTTTATCAACTTTGATTTTCTGTTCATTTTGTAATGTTGGCTTGTAAACTGGTTTCTGCTGCTTCAAAGTATTTAAAAAAGAAAACGTCGCTGAAATCGGGCAATATATTAGAATCGACCGGTTTTCAGTGGAAGTCAAAAATTGAGCTCCCAATCTTCCTCAGAATTTTTTTACAAAAGAATAGACCATAGAAATAATAGTAATAATGTGTAATGCCTATTAAAAAAAACGGCGTGGGAAAAATTCAAATGATCAGCAATGGAGTCATAGAAATGGAAGTCTACATTTTACATACAGCTGGGGCATGCCTTTAATACACAATCAAAGCAAATGGAACAACATGTAAATCATCCAATGCAGTTGGCGCTCTCAGGTTCCAGGGCTGCGGATTCCACTAAATCGGTGAGAGAATGAACGAGCACCGATTTGACATCAGACACTGTAAGGATGATAAAGTGGTCCCTTGTCATTGCATTCAACATCAGCATTCCTTGGAAGATGTTAAGGTCAGCCAGCTAATGACCAACTGGTCCTTCGGCCTCAACATGCAGTATGTATTCCAACGATCCCTTATATATGATCCACAATCCCCTAGCAGTATGTAAAATGTAGACTTCCATTCCTATGACATCTTTCTATGACTCCACTGATCATTAGAATTTTCCCACGCCGTTTATGTAATAGGCCTTTCTACGGTCTATTCTTTTGTAAAACAAATTCTGAGGAAAAGTGGGTGCTCAATTTTAGACTTCCACTCGAAATCGGTGGAATTATATCTATATTACCCAATTTCAGCGACGTTTTCTTTTATAATTATTTCGAAATATTTTCGTATCGTCAACCGATCCGTCGCATTGAACTGTTTCTCTAAATTTTAAAATCGTGCTACTTCAAGCCTTTAATAAGCTTCGTGTGGCACTCTTTTGGTCATGGGTTCGCCTGCTGCTGATCGCCCAAGATGTTAAAGGAACCGAAGCGAACTGTAGGTTATTGATCAGCTTGTTGATGAGACCCGTGCATCTTTGTAGGGTAAACTCGGCTAATTCGGAGGCACCTCTATTTTGGAGGTATTTAATTTGATCAAACAATTTTCTTATTTAAAGAAATCCGATATTTTACACTTCACGCATGGATATCTAATATGTAGTATGTAGGTAATATGTACGCTGTAGGTCTACGTCAATCATGTTAGAATGATAAAAAATTCTACAGCGGAAGTGATGCTACACGATACTCTTTACACAGCTAACCATAGATGTGACAAAAATTCGCTGTTCATGCATACACATTGTGGGAAGTCAACATTTTGTGATATAATGCCGACAGACAACTATGTATTGACTGAACACTTGTTGCAAGTTAGAAACTCAATGCAAATCAAGCTAGATCAAAATACGAGTGCACCTGCTAGATACTTAGCTAATTCATTGAAAAGTTAGTATTTTTTCATTGGCTGACGATGGATCGGTAAACACAATTTGCTGCTGCCAAGAAGGCAGTAACAGTCAGCAGAATATCAATCTATAAAGCCTCCAGGCAATACGGAATTCTCGAGACTACATTGAGAAGACATGTCAAAATTTCTATCAATCCGAATCCTGTTAACCCACGATCCTTAATCGATAGCCAAGAGCGGGAGTTAATAAAGTATTCGACGGATATGGTTCGCTTAGGCTTCGGAATGAAAACAATCGATATGATTCGTTTTGCGAATACTATGGCTGGAAATAACAGTTAAATTGGCTGGAACTGGCGGTCCTCCTTCAAAAGACGTGACAATATTTCATTGAGAGAGCTCAAGCCAGTAACATACTATCGAGAAACGATTGCGAAACGCTCTATGATGACCGACTTCCACAAGAACGGAGCTCAGAGAGCCGAACTGCATCTGGACGACAAGTCTCATCTCATAGGTCTATAGAATCTGGATGGAACTAGACTTCAAATGGCGGGAGGATCTAGGTGCCTGGTGGCAATCAAAAATAAGTTATATTCATGGATCATCGTGTTGATAATTTCTATTCTGAAGTCATGGGATATTCAGTTGAGCTTCAGATTATCGACCCAGACCTACTACTCATTGGCAGAATCAATTATCAAGAAAAATTAATTCTAAAACCTTGTTGATATGTTGAATGAACAAAGAAATAATTATAACACCAATGTCATGGCAATTTCTCACATGTATGCACTGTATAATCAAATACTACCACCAAATTCGAAGAGTAGGCTATACCATCGAATTAGATTTAATTATCGTTTATAGGAAAATTACCCGAGTCATCCATCATTTTTCTGATTGGTTTTCTTCTGTACGTAAATGAAACAATGGTGTGTTAGAATCATAAGAGGTTCTCTGAACTAAGGTGAGGAGTAAATATTGCTCGATCGAATGCCGTATACCTGTATTATTTCGTTTAATTATTTTTGAAAAAAGATTTGATTTCCAGAATCAGCAACGAATTAAGTTCCTTTAATACATACAATGAATTAATGCATGACGCATACGGCTATTAATACAGATTGTGTTTGAAAATTCAGGTGATTCTCAGAAAAAGATGGGCACGAATTTCAGGAGGTCCAATTTTCGTGCCCGCACTCATTTTTCGTGTATTCGTGCCCAAATCCGACCACTGGACTATGGCTCATTATTGACTTGGAGTTGGGTCACCAAATTTTAGCATGATGATCTAATGGAAATACTTATAGATTTAGTACATCTAGTTAGTTTGTCAAATTGTGTTTGTCGTCTCTACAGAGAAGTTCGTCACTAGTGCTTTTTTCAACAGCACATATTTCTCTAAGAGAAACACATCTCACTCCTTTGCTATGAGGCACAAATTTGAACTGATGTAATGCTAAGTTACGTTAGTGCATTGGTTAGCATCAGTTAAAATTTCAGATTGATTGATGAAATACTCACAGTTCAAGAACAACTTGTGGAAAATAGACCCAAATTACCCCGTAGACCCAAAATACCCCATCCTACCCTATATGCTGCAATATAAAATTGTGTTGCGAGTTATCAGATAAGTCTTGAATTTGTCGTTGAACCACCTAAAAAATATAGCGACTTAGCAAGGTTAACATATAGTAAAAATTCGGAAAATGTCCTCCCGCAGCAAGTCCTGCGCCTGGGCATGAATGGATTAATATTCATTTGACAACGACTCATGAAATAAGCTATCGATGTTATCCTATAAGAATAATCAATTGGGCAATTCCATAAGTTATCGCACGGATGATTTCACACAAAATCGTCATTTCTAACCATGAAGTGCGACGATTTCTAAGAAAATTGCGCCATACCAAGACAGACTACGCACGTACGTGCGCTACAATGAGTTTTTGACCTCTAGCGTCGAAAGTGGGACTAGTATTTCATGTTTGAAAATCGATTAATATTACAGGCTCATTTGGAATGGTATAGTGCAATTTTCATGTGTAAAGTCGCACTGCTGCATGATGAGAAATGACGACTTATCTGTCAGAACGTCAGTGCGTTATTTATGGAATTGCGTTTTTTGTTTGCTGCATCACTGACAAATCCGAAAATTGTAATATCAGACATCAATATTGCATATAGACAAGAAACAATAGTCAGTAAGAGTTACGACTAAAAAAACAAATTTCAAGATACAAATTCATTTCGACTTATTGATGAAAATATACAGTGATGATCATAAAAAGTGGACCACCTGAATTTTGTCCCATTTTCATGAAATGCTGTCAATAATAGGTACACATTTGGCAGATGAATAAAATAAAAGCTGAAATAAAATTTTTGTTTTTGATCAGTGGCTCTCTAGAGTCATTTCGCCCTTAATAGGGCCAATGGTAGGTTCTCTGGTAGTCACATATATTTCGCAACCTCACCATAAAGTTCAGTCACTTAATCGAATCCAGAAACTGAAAGGCATGCTTTCGATCAGGCGGTTGATCACTACTTGATCTAAACTCTCTGTCTTGCCTTAACAAAACTTCAAGTCGAGAAAGACCATCTCCAGGAAGAGTTAATCGACTCACACCGCACTTCAGTAAATGTGCCTTTTTGCAAAACTTTTAAAAATCCATCGAAATCATGTTATCCCTTTGGATATACAGTTCAATTCGGCCATTCATCCATATTGCTGTACAAATGAGAAATATTCTACCTCCTTGATTCAGGCAATGTCAAATAATCAGGAACTGCATCGTCTGACTTCTTCCTAACTCTCAAAACGGCCATTGCGACCTCGGAGACATGCAGACGCTTCATCAATCCAAACAACTTGATTCCAATGAGAAGGCCAGTGGCAGTGCTTGGCGCCCGCCTCAGCCAGCTCTAGCTCTTGTGATTGGTGGTCAATTCTATCCCTGATGGTCTCTTAGGCTTATGAAGTGCTCACTTTTCAGACAATGCATCAATTACATGGCAGAAACCGTCGGCTTCTGATGTGAACTCCTCAACAAATAGGAAAAAGCGGGATCGTATATTACCAAAAGCGAATAGGTTTAATTATCCGAGTTTGAAAGCTTGTCTCTCCTTTTCGACCGGATTCCAACTTTTTTAGGAACGGAGAAAAAATTGTTTTCCACCTTTGGATGGTGGGACAGCTATGTACTTTAAGGCAAACCGTCTGTTCGGACTGTCCTTTTGACAAAAGAGCAAAAAACTTTGCTTTTCTAAGACACTTTCGCAAACTTCGACTCAGTCATCACAAAAAAAGATGAATTCAAAACCGAATAGAAACTGAAACTCTGTTTACAATTTTTCTGGGTCAACCAAAACTGATTTGGATGTGAATAACAGACGTCTAGACACCACATATATTGAAAGCTTAAAAATGACCTCTTTAGCGACAAAAGATGTAAACAACTTTTCAACAAAATTCAGAAACAGTTAATTATGCAATAAATTTAGAACATCATAACTCCTCTAAAATGCACCGATTTCGACGAGTAATACATCAAAAGAATGTTCAGAGAAAGCCTCTTTAGTAGTGGCTCTTGAGTAGCTGAGAACATAAGGTCTTGTGAATGGTGCATGGCTTGTCAGTGCACAATGAGATCGAATGGCAGGAGAATCGACAGAAGTATGGCACATTTTATGTGGTCCGTTTTTTATGATTAACTATGTGTTTGTATACAACTAGGGAGACAGAACTTCAGAAATCTCTTAAAAAAATTTATTTTGAAAACAGAACTAACCAAATTCGAGTGCGCAAACTTAAAATGTTGAAAAAAGTTCAGCGAATTAGATTGATCAATAATTTGTAAAAATTGCATTCCATGATAGAGTAGATAGCTCACATTTATCTACATGAATCTAATTGTGTACGTCATTCATGCATTTCATCATGCATCCCGCAATGTGAGCATTAAAGACTGTGTAGAGGACCGAACATGGATGAAAACGAACTTCACTCTATCTTTACTGCTGCTCATTCTATGGACATATCCACACTCTTTCATTTATAACAGGGACTTTCTCTTGGTGAAAAGGGTTTTTAGCAAACATCTCTCGTTTTCACTTTTTCCATTCAATTGTGTGAAGCTGGCCTTCGAATATCAGTCTTTTCTTCTAACTTTGTTTGACGTCAGAGGTTTCAGATGGAACTGATGGCCATTGGCTGACAGCATTAGTACATTCAAACATCGTTTCAATTCTGACAACCTAACTCAATTTGTGAGCTTGTCTTCTTAGTCGGTTTCGGTCCCTGTGTAATAACTTTCCAAAGAGTAGATGCATCTGTTAAGTAGAGACCCAAAGTTATTATTATCTATGGAAGAACAATTTGCATTTTGTGATGTGAAATGAAGCAATTTCCATTCATTCTTTGAATCTATAGCCAATTATTCTATGCCTATCACCATGCGTATCACTTTCATCAACCAGCCACTTTTGCACCAGGAGTTTCAATTTCATCGTTTGTTTTTCTCGAGGATGTTTAGACTGCATGAGCATCCATTTGAATGAATTTTGATAAACATCAACCTAGTTTGCATACAGTTAAGTCAGAGGAAAATGTTAGAGTAGCATGACTGCTTAAAAGACCACAGACAATGGCGAATATCAATATTTAAATATTATATTCTGTGTTTGAATCTACAATTATTTAATGTCGTATACAATCCGCTGTCGTGCCGTATACAGCTATGTAATAATGTTTTTCTGTCAACAAAAAATATTAGTCTCTCTCTTACAGAATTTCAACAGAAAAATTTGTGTTGATGGTTTGAGTATTCGGTAGAATATGCTTATGAAAATCAAGTCATTTCGTCACACCTATACAATTTTGTGCATAACCAAATTCTTCGTGGAATTTCGTTGTTATACAAATGTTATTTTGAAACCTTGAAATCTACGCCAAAGTCGAATGACAATCGCTCTAGGTGCTTGAGAAAGTATGGGAAGAGAACATCAGTAGACTCAGATCATATTTTACAGTGCTGAATATTGTAGTATGGCTTACACTGAGTCGACAGTTTGTTTGGAGGCTGTTGCTTCGCTTGACCTGGTAAAACGGATTGCCTCAACAAAAAAGTAGGTAATGGATATCATCTTCAGCAAATATAAGCATTAAGTTGTGATTTTGAGTCACAGCTAGTAAACTGCCTCACTTCAGAAGTCACTAAACGTATCAAGAACTCAGACAAGAAGAAATTAGGCGTTGCAACACAAAACAACGAGTCGAGACTTGCTATGATGTATTTGTCTTGTTAAATTGATTAATTTGTGGCATCTTACAACAGAAATGTGTCCTGGCAAGGCGTTTTATCGACTAAGCCTGTGTAATGGCCACTATTTTTCTGAAATGTACCAATGCCAATGATGAGGACCATCAGATCTCATCATGTTACTCTGACTTGGTTAACATCGGTCAAATGAACGACTATTAGGGAATTACAAATTCTCCAGCTTCAGTTCTTCGGTCGAAAGGTTAGAAGGACTAACGCCAGGAGCGAAATTGGACGTTGGACGAATTGAATTTGTTAAATTATTTTCCTACACATTAAATTTTGTTCGAAAAAACATTGCAATTATCAAGAAGTCATCATTTGTCACTTGTTCAGCCACAGTTTTAGTAAATCAAATGTACTTTTGTCCTTCATGTCACGTCGTAAATAGCTCAAGAATTTGAAGTGTGCCTACGTTGCAGTTACTATATCTAGAAATAATTACTTCGGTGAGAGAGCATCAAGTTGCGGAAATGAAGGAGCAGTTTTGGTGGGGGGGGGGGAGCACCAAAACCTGTTCTCGAGGAAATGTGTCGTTCTCCAAAGTTGAAAATGGACTCTCCTGGATGATGCAACTCGGCATTAAATTTGAATCAGATCAAAACAGTTGTTCCTACCGTAGTCAATTTCGGACAATATCAGCCAATTCGATGTTTTCTCTGAACATTTTTGGTGGATGCCTTGTATCAAGTGTGTCAAACCTGTTTCCTGTGACTGCAGTCAGTCTTCTATGTTTTAGATTAAATTCCTTCCAATTCAATTCATGAGTCTCCTGTGTGCGTGCATGTAATTGTCATGCTGCATTTCATCTTTCGTCACTGAACAGCTTCACTGGTTTGTATTCTGAGATGATGTCTTTCCCGAGATGTTGACATCGGACCTCTATTGTCCTTTGAGAGAGAGAGAGAGAGATCGCACACACACCTGGTGATCTCATGACACTCGTTGTATGTTGACGCTTCTGTTGTGACTTCAACAATTGGTCACATAAGACCACATAAGATCGGTAAAAAAATGTAGACTTATTGCCGAATGATCAATTTTAATATGCCAAGGATAAACGCATTATTAGGGCGTGCTGGGGAATTTTGCTGATTTTCCAATACTATCCAATACTTCATCAAATACCTATTGTTAAAGCATTCATTCTTCGTCATCAAAGAAGTACGAAGTAGCTTCATTCACTGATGTCACCATGTCTACCGTTGAGGTGGTGTCTTGACGTCAAAGTAAGCATGACAAAATATAAATAGAAAGCTAGAGGATCATTCATTTCTTGTAAGTGAAACAATGAAGAGACCTAATTGTCTCAAAAAGTCATTTTAATGTTCTTTAAAGGCTATACTTAAATGATGATAAATCAAAAAAATTGACGACAATCAAAAGCAATTTATTGACTGAAAATAATCTTAGTCAATATAGATATTCAATATTTCGGCATGCGCCTTAATCATGAACAATGAAAAGAAAAAAATCATAAAGTAAGCAAAGCAAAAATACATAATTCAAGTGCAAAAGCTATCATTGATAAAAAACAACCTAACCCCAAAACCATTGCATTCAAAAATTTTCAGAATTTTCTCAATTTCATCATGAAATATATTCCAATTGCTGGCTACCGTATATGCTCTACTCAGAATTCCAATAACCAGACCCCGATGCCACGCTCTTGGACAGTTTGCTTCAAAATTTAATAGCACATTTGTGAACGTTTCTTTTCTAAAGATGCTAGTTTCCAAATTATTCGTAATATTTATTTTAACATCCAAGAATGCTATACTATTGCCTCCAATATCTACAGTAAATTTTAAATTTTTGTGTTGTCTATTTAAAAATTGGTGAAACCGTTCTACTTTCTTTATATCATCAAAAACGCAAATGCAATCATCTACATATCTTGCGTAATAAAGTGGACTGCATTCTTCATTCATCCAATTTTGTTCCTTATGTGACAAAAATAGATTTGCGAGTGTAGGAGCAAGGGGGGGAACCCATACTTACACCATCTATCTGCTTAAACATTTGGTCATTAAATAAAAATTGACCACTCGTGGCAAACAGGCACAGTTTTGAGCTGGCGGCTAATTTAGTCTATGATAAGAATTCAACTAATAATCCTTTGTTTGGCAGGGATGTATTTAAAAATCTGTGCCTGTTTGCCACGAGTGGTCAGCACGAGTATCCTTTGGGCTGGTGGTGGTAGTGCATCCAAGAGGGATCCTTCATTGATTTCATCTACTTCCAGCTGTTGCGGCCTTCGATGACACTTGCTGAAGCACTTGAATTAACAATATTTGTCAGGCCGATGAGGAAATATAACTACTGTATATTTGACCTGATGATCTGCAGAGAAAAAAAATCAAGAAACTCAAGAATAACAAATTCAATCAGCGTATTGATCAACATTTACATAATAGTCTTGTAGTATAGGTCTGTAGAGTAGACCTACGCGCACGATAAACTGTCCATTCAGAACAACTGTATCGAATATTATCTGTATCTTTACACAAGAAGACCAAATAAAATTATGGCTTTCGCCTTCTACATTTATTTTCGAGTGATGGCCGTAAATCGGTTGTTCATCAAGGAAGTTTCGGAGCTATAAAAGTACCCATTATCGGCGACCAGTTTATGACCCGTAACTCGTAGTCTGTGTAATTGTATATAGCTCAGTACTGCTTATGCAATCGCATTCTCGATGTTAACAGTGGATGATAAAGCATATCGCACAAAAAACGTAGAATCAGTAGTTGTTTGTTGTTCTCACCTTTCACATTGCTTGTTGCAAAGAAAAGGTTACAGGGTGCATTGAGCATGAGACATTTTTTATTTAATGGTAATACCGAGTGTCCCAAAAGTTACGCAAAACTTAAAAAGGCTGTCATTTGCTTCAATTCAATCATATTCAAACATTTTTTAAATGTTTATTTGCAATCAGTATTTTTTTACTTATCGATATACATGGTTTTAGCTATTGAAATCTAAGCCAAAAAATGGCAATTAAGTTTTGATTGTATAAAAACAAATATTCTACCTCAAATTTCCCAATCTGAGGTACCTTTAAAACATATTGCATGTGAATATGATTGAATTGAAGCAAATGACAGCCTTTCAAAGTTTTGTGCGACTTTTGGGACACCCGGTGTATCGCCCACTTGACTCTTAATCCGCACCTCCTGATGCTCTGATCCAGTGACAGGCCTGATAGGACTACTAGACAAGCATTTTGCTGATTACTATTATAGACATTTTATCATTAGCCTACAAAGTATTCATCAATAATACCGATACTGAGCATTAGCATAACAGACCAACTGCTTTTCTCTTGTTTTTATAAGAGCTAACGTGACGTCGTTACGGAAGTTCCTATTGACCGTTGAGGTCCTAGGACCTATTGAGGTTCCTAACGAACAACTGACCGTAAATGTTATGAAGATTTTAAAAGAAGTTGTTTTATTAGTCACTGCTGTTGGAAAATGCATGAGATTGTGAAATATAGATTCTCTTATTCCTAAAATGATCTTCGGTTGCACATTTTTCGAAAGCTTATTTCTTCATGCTGCGATGCGTGAATGTCTTGCTGATGCTGAGGACAGAAAGAGGGGGATGAATGGATATGCGTGTGAACGACAGAACTGGCGCTGTATACCTCTGTCAGTGTCTGTGTACGGGACGTGGGGAGGTCAGGCCATCACAAGCATCCATGCAGTCGCTGACTGCTTTGCGATGCAGAAAACTACGTCGTATAACACATCTTGACGTCAAATGTTCAACGTTTGAGTGTTTGTCTGACAAGATCAAATGCCATCGCATTACTGGCACGTAATCTGCCAGAAACAGGGTAACTTTTTACATTGCTTAGGTTCCGTAGGTCATTTGACTAATTGTTTTGAGTATTTAGGCAATGTCTTAACCTTACGTTTTGTTGAAATTAGAAATTTGATGCGGTAACATAGTTTGTCACTCATCCCAATCATGAATCTACAAAGAACCCTACATTGTTATTTCTCGTAGCTTCTCTCCTATACAGGGTTCGTACGGTTTGTGAAAGTCTAAAAGTTTGTGAATTTTGAAAAAAAAGTTCAA
Source organism: Prostheceraeus crozeri (assembly GCA_907163375.1). NCBI lineage: Eukaryota > Metazoa > Platyhelminthes > Polycladida > Euryleptidae > Prostheceraeus > Prostheceraeus crozeri. Next base: position 175,984 of record CAJQUW010011534.1, on the reverse strand, counting down.
GGCCTTTGAAAGTTGGTGAATTTCACGATTTTTCAGAAAAGTTTGTGAATTTTGGAGTAGCGAAGTTAAATTTCTGCAGATGATTTGCTTTCAGGATTCTAAATGTCACGGAGCCAGGCCTCCCAGTGTCGTAAAATTCGAAGGTTCGTGACAAAATCATCAAAAAATCATGAAATATGGTTTTACGGAAAATGTTCGGAAATTCATGAAATAGTTTATCAAGTGAATTGGGGATGAGCTGGCCAAACGGTAGAACGTCCTTTGGATCAGTATCGAGAAAGCAATTTAAATTTAAGCTTGGAATCAAGATCTCCAAACTGGTATCATGTCCATTGCACAAACATCTGTTTCAAGAAAATTGTGAAAACACTTGATGAATCGGACGTCGAGCAGTTAGTCAAAAATTGAAATAGGCCTACTCAAAAATTGCTACAACAAAGTCTAAAAGTAGAAAGTCTACCACGAACACGGTGTTGGAACGAAATCCATGTCACATTTATTGAAATGAATTTTGTGATAATGACGTGGGGAAATTCAAATATATCTGTGTTGATATCTTCGTAGTAGCTGTCAGCAACATGCTTTCCTTTGATTCATGGTGTGGGAAGACGCAACCATGCTTCACCCGGATAGCCGTCGTGATCCGAAATCGCTATCCTGAATATTCTGTTTCATAACTCTAACTGAAGTCTGTTTTGAACACTACATTCCCACGTGTGATTGAACAATCATGAACTGGATCAAAAGATAGGATGACGTGAGGACTCTGTCAGCTTAATACCAACATTTCGTCGTTTCATTGCTCTTCTATGTCACAAAATGAATTTTGAGGAATGCCTGGAAGTTCATACTGAAAAGGAGTTTACGAAGAACATAATCTGGATTATCTCTCTGACGAATCATCAGGACGAAGGAGAATCGAGTAATAATTGGAAAAGTTACAGAAATCATAAACGAGTCCGGAAATCCAAAGTACAGCCTGTGTATATCAAATCCAATAGTAGTGCTTCTTAGTTACGGTAATGCAGTCCCTGAATCAGGCTTTTCTCTGAAAAAAGCCATCGTACATGTTCACAGGGGCTCCCTGTGCGAAGAGGTGCTTGTGTCGTTCAGCCTTATCAGAGACTCATGCACTCAGGCAGGCAGATTTATGAACAACAAAATCACCGATTCATAGATACTTTCAGTCAAATAATCTTCTCTAAAGTACAGTGCAATATTTGAAGAGAAGATTGCAAGAGGTTGGAAGACAAATGGAAGAGATTGCTGTGAAAAGAAAACCTGAAAATGAAGCCTCTCATGACGAAATGTCGAAAAGGAAACTGGCCATTCAAATGACGGAGGAGAATCATGGTGGAAATTCAGAACTAAGAGAGCATCAGAACTCCAGTAAGTGTTCCGGAGCGAAGTTGTGGAAAGAACTTTGCTTATCGAACAGAAAAAGACCATCACTCGAGCACTCCAGGATCTAGAAAGAAAGAAAGGGACCGCTTTCTGCTGACATTTAATTGAACCATAAATTGTTCATGGTAGCATAACATGAAAATCTCAAAATAGTGATCTACTTCTAATCCTAAAATGCATTTGCTCTGCCACACTATTTGAACTATATGCAGATGCTCGCACATTACCAATAACTGTTGCGGTCATGGACTGTCAGCGAAGTAATGAAATCCTAAGCTCAGAAAAGTATGCAACTTTTGATGCAGTCAAACGCATTGCGTCGAGGAGCTAATGGGTAGGAGGGAGAGATGAAGAATTAAATCATTTTAAAAAAATGGAAATGATTTATTCTGCTTATCTAGTGGTACTTAGTCTTGAAAATTCAACCCATTTGCAATTGTTCTGCTGCAATTGAGTAATTTAATACTTGGACATAGATTATTATTAGCTTGTATTATTGATATTACTATTGTAAGTTTCATTTTTGTAATTGAGCTCGTCAAACGAAACAGTTTTGATGTAGCCAAATCTTTTGTTTTATCGTAAGATTGTTTTATTTCTAAAACTTCTAATGCATGTTTTTCTAACAGCAAGTATCGATCTCACTTATGACGTCAAATTATTTAAGAGCAAGCATATATATTGTTGTTTGCTATTATTTCCTTTATAAAAAATCGAGATGGTCTGATCAATTGGCTTTAGAGGTGATTAGTTGCTTTATATCTGCGTTTTTAATGCTTGTTTTTCTATTAGATAGTGTCAGTTGTTCTTTGTTCTTCTGTCATCAAATATCACATGTCTCAATATGTTTTGAATGTACTAAGTCACATATGCACGCAGGATTTCTTACTTCAGTATTTTTCTCATAGTGGGTCAATATATGAAATGAATCGAGTTGCAATCAGTGGAATGTTGGCATAAGTTTCAATAATAAGTCGGCAAGTCTGTTGCAGCTGAATTGTGGGAGGGTGGTCTTCTTTTGCCGAAAATAGCATCTAACCATATTTTCGAATAAGAGGTTTGTGAAAGTTTGTGAATTTTGCCTCCTGGAAGCCGTACGAACCCTGCTATATCTATCTCTTGTTGAGATAGGACAACATAGACTCCTACTGCTAACTATGTTTCTGATGGGCCTACTTACTGTTCAGGATATCATGGTACCACTTTCAATTAAGCTTCCTTTTAGGTGGTCTCCGTGGCACAGTGGTTAAGTGCTTGGCCTGGCTATCTTTTGGTCCAGAGGTCGAGCTCTGAAAGTGTCACTAAAAGTCGGCAGAAAGGGTATCCGAACTAAAACTACTACAACGTTTCAGAAAAGTCTGACTATATCAGCACCGTCCAATTGCCAAGTATGGGGAGAAGTGACGTTAAAATATCAAGGCTTTGCTTTCCATTTAGCCGGAGCGGCATTTTCTTATCAGACAAAGCAGGAGAAATAAGAAAGCACAAACTACTGCTGGGATTGAGCAAGCATTCGCTGTAGAAGTGATTTATTTACTTCATTTATTGTTTGTCATGCCTGCCAATATTTCTTGCCTATGAGGTGTTGAGGCCGCGATTTTCATCATTCGTATCCGAGAGGGTCGATTCAAGGCTTGTTCCTTCGCTCGGCGGATGGAGATTCCTAGATGTCATCTTGTTCGACGTCTTCCATCACGTGTGTATACGGTCTTGAGTTCTATATGTTTATAAGTGAATCCATTCCCTCACGGCTAACAGTTATCAACCAGCATTGAATGGAAGTGGTCCCAAGCTGACATACAGGAGAGAATGTAAGTCAATGATCGATGAATCGGAGTCACATAACATAGAGTCAGACGTTGATAATCAAATAACTTAAAAAGTTTTTGTTTAACTAAGGCTTCTACTTGGACATTGACCATGCACAGTGCTCAATGCCTCTGTAAGATAGGAAACCATTACCCTACACTACGATTAGCAAAAGCATGGAATCATTGCCATGCATGAGTCACTGAAGTATGCAGAATCATGTCATGCAAGCATCATTGACATTAATGAAGCAGTTGGGTTTGCAATAGCAAGGTGTTGTCGTTGTCGGGAGAGATAAGGCTGATAAGTGCATGAAAGTAATCCAGTATGCGTTTGAAAAAGTGACTTGTGGGGACGAATCACGCGAGATTCAGATAATGGTATCAATAATGAGGGGTCATCATCCTTCTCACCTTATATGATTGCTTATATGACCTTATATTCACCTTATATGACGCGAGGTAGGGGCAAGAGAGGTTTGGCAGAGAGACAATGCTATCCAGTTTCATCACTGCGGTCAGTGGAGGTTGGTTGAATTCGAAAGTGTTCAGAGACGGCTGTTCAGAAGTGTTGGAATCACGATTAATTGGCGTCGGTTGATTTTCTGGAGAGAACAGCAGCATGTAGGTGTCATGAGGTCCGCTAGCAGGTGCAGGCGCGATGAATGCAGTAGGTACAGGTATTGGAAGTTTGTGACTGTCGCTGTAATGGGTCTTGTCCTTGGATGGTGCGATGGTTCTGATTCCGATCGTAGGTGAGATAATATCATGTCACGTGGTATTCCTGAGAAATTTGTGGCTGCGAAGAATCACGTCACCTGATCCATCCACGCTCATTTCGTATTGGAAAAATTAACGCACTTCGATGATGATGCTCGTCTTGTCCCACTTTGTGAGATGCAGTCCTGTTTGGTTTTGGATTCGAACTTAGTCTTCGACAGAGTGGGGTGGAGGGTGTCTGGTGTGCTGGGAAAGGCGCTTAATCTGATGGTTGCTGAGGGCATGGTATTGATGGTGAAGAAAGCTATCCCTCCAAGTTAGATGCGGTTCATTTCGGCTGGGTGCCTTGAAATGAAATCTCTTACAGGAAGACTAAGGATACATTGGGCGGTCTTCAATCTATTTGTAGGTCTTCAATCGTATGGGAGCTTCTCTTGCGCACTTCGCCCTAGAGATATCCCCAAAGTCAGGAGTCGAGAGGCAAAAGTCAGGTGACCTCGGATGCCTTTCGTAGTCAAAGTGGTTGACCGGCAGTTTCAAGAAGATAAACCTTCACTTACGCTGTGATGTAAGAAGGTCTTACTGGAATATTTTACGAGACAAGGTATGTCGACATTCCAGCTTTAACGCTAATAATTCTCGAAGAATTTGCAGATGTCATTGACTGTTGACCTAACTTTGAAAAAATTAAAGTAAGTGATTAAATAATTATAATCAGTGATGATGAAATACACATCAAGCATTTATTTGACTTAAGCGAGAAATTTTACTTTAATAACGATTTAATGGACATTAATTGGTGAATGGTGACCACATGATTACTTCATGAGTAAACGTCAGCATCAAATATAAATGTAATGTGTGACTCATTCGACCCTAGTATTGATGAGAGGAATCTGGGGTGCATTTTCCCATTTTCAGACGTCCAGCTAGCAAAATGAAGATTTTCGTATCTGCTTCAAACCATGTAATAAGTCTTATCGCAGTCGATTCGGATGCCAATTCAAATATTCTCGCATAATTTTTCATGCCTTGATTTTTAGTGCGTGTGTTTGTAGCCCAGGCACTATAAGTTTCCATTAAGTCCTTAAATCATCCAAAACTTTTGCTGGGTCTGGTAAATCGTCCAAAAATTGATAAAAATAAAGTGGGTAGGGCGAGTTTTTCTCAATGGTATGAAGTATGTTTAGTTTCGTACAAGATATTCCCTACCTTGGACAGTTTATCAGACCTTCTAAGAGCTGTTGACCGAATCAGAATTCCGAAATTGTTTCTCATTTCTCCTATTATATCTCTTAATACGTTATTTCTTCTTTATTTCAAATCATTTTGCCCACTGCAAATTTTTCTGACCATTGTTATTGTAGTGCTGGTAATCTCATGGCAGCATACACATCAGTAATCAGAAAGAAGGCGATGTGCATGATACTCCGAATCACTGGTTTCAAGTGAATATCAACTTAATTTCAAGGACAGTCTGTTAAGTGACTAAAAGTTGCGAGCATTTTGAATTTATATTGTTGAGGCTACACGTTAGTGATGCCTTTTCTACCTTTTGTGTAAGAAAACCCTGAATGAATGAATGAATCAATAAATGTATGCGTTCATACGTAGGGGATGCACGTATTTGTAATGAAATCGAAACAACTTATGCTGCTCTTGTATTAGGCTACATCTAATATCTAATCAATTTTTTGAATCTACATCTGGGGTGTTAGTAAAAACCTGAAAATTGATGCTACATGCGAAAACAACTTTTGAAGCAGCTATTGCACAAAATTTTTCCGAACCCCTCAGAATTCTTTGATTAATCACATAACTATTTTGGTTATCACCTCTGATCAGAGTTCGGAGTGTGAGCGACTCAATAAAGTAAAGTTGGACTTCAATGTGGTTTGCTACCTGACGTAAAAGAATTGTTCAAGCGCAACCCATCGAAATACGACTACGTCCAAGTTTCTCGGCATGCCTATCACTTGAAGTGGAAATTGTATGAAGCCAACATCAGCGCTCAATAGTGTGGTCACCAAATAAGTGGGATATCGTTTGACATTGCAGCTTGATGTGAGGTAAGATGGTTGGGATCAATTATTATTATCATTAATGTTTTAGCACAGTCTATTTTGCTCAATTTGGGTGCTCTCGATGGTGACTAAGAAATTTCCACAAGGCCCCTGTGGACAATTGATATGCGAATCGCATCCGTATTCGATATCAGGGATGAGAATTTTCCGCGGGGCCTTAATAAGTCTACATAAAAGGTCCTTTTTTCTATTCAGGGCTTCTTGAAATATGAATTTCCGCTGGTGTCTTCGTTAATACATTCTCATTCCTGTGATATCAATTCACCTGAGGACGATTGAATTGTCAATTTTTGCGGAAAGATCCGATAGGAAATTAATCAGAATAATATGTATGATGCCATTGTATTTGCATAAGTAATAGAAATTTATGTGAAGGGCTTTCTTCTCGTGCATTGAGCGTCGAAATAAACAACTATGATCCTTAGTAATATCCTGCAATCAAAATTGATATGCAACAATTTCTGTAGGTCTACTTTTAAATGAATTACATTTTTCGCATGCAACAAAATAGAAGGCAGAATATAAAGTACCATACTTTTTGCTATGCAGGCCTAACATATTCAATGTATCACCCAGCACCCATTTGCTTTCATTCGGTTCGGCGTAGATTCAACAAGACTTCAGCCATATCCAGATCTGTTTTTGTGTTTTCTAAGGAACACCTCACATTTCTACGTGCTGTCTTAGATGGTTTAAATGTGATACTTCTCAGTAAGGATGGATCCTGAACGACCCCCTCCAAACCATAATATACCAGAAATACAGGCAAAGTTGTATTAATTAGTTATATGAATGAAATTCTGTAATAAGCACGTAACGAGGGATTGTTATCTAGAATTGCGATAATCACAATGAAATTTCGCTCAAAGTAGCATGTTTCAATTTCGTATCAAAGAATCGATGCTGTTTTGAAAGTTAATTGTACCGAAATTTTCGCCTACAGAGACCGCGTCTGTCCCCTGACGCTGCCTGTGTAGGCGAAAATTTGGGTACAATTATAAATCGCAACATAACGTCTTCTTGTTTTCTTACAAAACTTCCACCCCTAGCACAGCTATGCGCCATGAACGAAGCGAGGGGTTAGTCAATAAAAAAAGTAATAAAGTGTATTACTTTAAATAAATCAAAGAAAAAAGCAGACCTTCTGATTAATCTATCCCCACCAGAAACCTGTTCGCACGCCTCTTGAAAGTATCAAGATTGTAATGGTCAGGGAAAGTGGTCTGGGGAAGCTGATTCCAAAGCTGTGCCGTACGAAGGAGCTTTGCGATTCACAGCTCTGCGTGTGGTCCTGGAGAAGATCATAGGTTTGGGTGCGCACTTATTTACTGCAGAGCTGATGCATGAGAAATCACATGTTATCGGCAATAGTACTTGTTTTCCTCTACTTCCCCTTTTCTGATAGAATAATCCACTGTTTAACTATAACAACTGTTAAATTTTACTGTTTTTGTAATTTGTTGCATCTTAATCATACACAAGCTACTCGACTTTGAAACTCCCATTTGTAGAATGAGCGTGGTGTCAGACTTTAGTTAGTAGTTGTAGAGATGTCTTACTCTGATTAGTAAAATTTTATAGTTCTTCTATATTGCTGTTACTGGGTGCTTTAATCAGTCTGTTATATCATTTCATCTTCACGATTGTAAGAGTTTCCATACCTTTCTAGTAATTTTGTAATAGCCACACTTTTTGTTATGAACATTTTTGGATCATTGATTTTACTATGACGAAATCATACACGGATATTAGACGCTCACTAAATTTGTTTTCATTGGAATAAATGCTAAACTAGATAATCTACTGATGTCAAAGTTACCTACAATTTCGTGTAGATAGATAATTATTAAACCATTTAGACGCTGAGCCTGAATTATGTCTTCTTATCTCATGCCGAAAGAATTGTCTCGGTACTATGAAAAGAATAAGACGTGTATTTCAGATAATGTAGAAATATGATGTTCTGAGTATTTTGATGCTTAAATTAGAATACACCGTTGAGCTTGCGATTTGACATCGGACATAGCCTACTACTGTATCAATATCTGTCTCCAATTCGATCGTACGTCTATTAATTGGTGAGTGTATTTAGAAAACCCATGGGTTATTTTGGTTTTTTTAAATGATGGTGAGTTTTTTAAAACACTGTCTGGCGCGAACTAGAGTATGCTTCTTGATATCACACACCTCCGATATGGATGACTGAAAGGATTCCACAAAACAATCGAACATCAGGCGACAAAATCAACTGCAAATTTCATCACATAAGATATCAATGGCAATTTTCCTTTACTGAGAATCCTATGAATGCTCATGAAAACTAACTGCATCCAATCTTGGGACCTTTGGAAGGGAAATCCATATAAGAAATTTTTAAGATTATTTTCTGTGATTGAAGCAACTTTATGATGCATGTACAGAATTTCACTCCTGACAACGCAATAACTATGTACATCCGTAAATTCGTATTTTTCCTCACGGATGTGGAACCAGAGTCCTAAGATTTTCTAAACTTAGCAATAATGGGGCGCCAAATGGCTTATTTCCTTCAATCCTTCAAAAGCTCAGAGTATTCTGTACTCACGACTTGAAGGAGATGATCATCATCATCTCATTAAGAGGTCAGATAGTATGATCAGAGAACAAGATTACATCTCCTTTGGATTGGCGGTTACGAAAGACGTGTCATGGAAACCGTACATCCAGTCCATCATACTTCTTCGATTTTCAACCTGTATTTCCCTATTATGAAATTACACATTCTTCGATCCATCGTAATGTGGGACTTCAAAATGCAGGGGCTTTGACCTCAAAGTATTCAAAGTTCAACAAAATTCGATTTTAGGGCGAGTGAACTGCTTCTCTCAAATATTTTGTTCAGTAGTTTCCATTGTTGATATGAATATATTGTTTACATTTTGATATCGTACACGTATTTTCAATGATAGGATAGAATATATTAGTTACATTTGTCGAATGAAAATCATAGTTTTACTTCGAGTTATCGCAATTGAATAAAAACAGTCAAATGTCAAACAGAGGCAGTAAGGTATACAGGGTCCTGCTGCGCATTGAAGAATTGCATTCAAAAGTTATTTTATGCATAATATGCTTGAAACATGTGGAACGAACGGCATATTCATTTTGTCTGTGTGACAAAACGGAATGCGAGGTTAACCAGTGTTCGGCAGACGGGATGAAAGGAAGTCATGCATGCAATAATTTTGAGTCATTTTGAGCATATAACTTGTGCTCAAATGTACAGTTTGCAACACATTGCTAATCACACCATATTTTTTCATTTTCTGCTCTAAAAACTACAATTTCTATCAGCTCTGATTATTAAAAGATTTACACTTCTTCAACGTAATAACTTGAGATGTATATATCTTAATTATTTATCTTAGTTATAAATTCTTAAGTGGAATATTCCTAGCTTGCAGGTAGTGAACGAAATATGGCAAATTGATTCATAACTCATTATTAGTCAGCCCAGTAGTATTTTGTCTTCTTTTGCTTTTGGTGAGTCCCTGGTTTTCTTTTAACCGCTCGAAAGTATCTTCTCTTGGTTAGAATAAGATAAAGCAATTCGAATCATTCTTTATGAAGTTGCATTTATATGTAATTATTTGCAGTGAAATTTGCTGCTAACACATTATTCGTCACCTTGGAGTTTTTTTTGCTTATTAGCGGTTTCCAATGTAAAATGGTCAAGATTTTGACCGAGCGACATCTTGTTATAGAGGTAAAGCCCTGAAAATGTCATCGGGCAGTAGGAATGAAGAGCATCTTTTCTGAAAGCATCACATCGGTCTACAAGCTTCTGACTATGACAGCACCGTTAAAGTCTCTGGTGGGTGAGCATGCCTAATGGCGTTGAGGTTCATCATAGTCACACATTAGTTTTGTTACTTTTGACCTTATGAATATTTGTGATTGATAAGTGATATGTCGGTGCTCAATAGAATGGAGTAAATTGAAGATAAAAACAATGATGGAGCTTCAGTCGTCTTATTTTGCAATCTGATTGCAAAGTATAAAACTGCATGAAATATTACTTCAAAAGTTGGCTGATCCACCGTTTGCCCCACTGAAACTGCAATGGGCTTTGGCATAGAGCAGTCAGTCGCTTGCATTACTATTTCATCTCAAAGCCAATGTTTGATTATTGCCTACTCTTTAATTAAGACATGTTTGAACCTGATTACGTTGGACTTGTTATCATTGCGTCACATATTTTGAAGGGCATAGTTCATTTGAGTATTGCTGTAGTTTGACTGAGACCATTAGTACAGCTGACTGAGATCATGCTTGAAACTAAGGTGACGAATAATCCGTTAGCAGCAAATTTCACAGCGAATAATTACATATAAATGCAATTTCATAAAGAATGATTTGAATTGCTTTATCTTATTCTAACCAAGAGAAGATACTTTCGAGCGGTTAAAAGAAAACCAGGGACTCACCAAAAGCAAAAGAAGACAAAATACTACTGGGCTGACTAATAATGCGTTATGAATAAATTTGCCATATCTCGCTCACTGCCTGCAAGCTAGAAATATTTCACCTACGAAGAGATATTATGACGTTAAAGAAATGTGAATCTTTTAATAATCAAAGCTGATATAAATTGTAGTTATTTGAGCAGAAAATGAAAAAAATATGCGGTGACTACTAGTGTGCTACGTCGATAACAAATTTCATAGGTTTTGAAATTACATTTCCTTTTTTCCTTAGCCATAGTTTGTAAAATATGCTCGTTTATCAACCCTTTCAATACGTGACAGATTCTTTTATAAGTTTACAAATACCGGACAAACATTCAATCATAGAGCGAATATATGATGTATCACGGTGCCCGCGATCATGGAAGAAATGGAAAAGTCATGGAAATTTTTAAATCTGGAGAAGTCATCAACAATAGAATGAAGTGACATAATCGATAGATCAGGTTGCCATGCAAGAGATGTGCAGCTGGCAGGATTCGAACCTAACATCCAGTTTGATTAGACCTGTGCTATTCCAACAGAGCGGCAAACCGCCTACATGTGACTGTGTCAATTGGCAGGATCAAGCCCTCATCACCACACATCAGTTGTCATATCAGTTATGATCAATTAAGAGATATCTCTATTGTAACGGATAGTCGTGTGATGGAATTGTCATCGGATAGTTATTGTGATGGAATTGTCGTGGAATTGATGATTTCTGAAAAGTCATGAAAATGCAGTGTTCAATTCTCAAATGAATGAAATATGTTGCCATAATTTTACAAGCTGTCAATAGGTAGGATTAACAGCCCTGAATCGACAGGATTCGACATGCGACATAAAAATAAACAAATTACTTTTTCAGCTGCTGTATCATTAAAAATTCACCTAACCACTTCTCTATCAGATGGATCGCTTTCTTGTATTAGATAGCTTTCGGTTAGCGATCAATCGTTCTCAATAACAATGGTCTCGGGCGTGATAAGTGTCTGATAATTCGTGAGATAAGATAATCACCACAAGAAGACCCACTCTCCTTGTGCATTTCAGCGCTTTATTTTCATTTGCCGATTTGAAAATTCATAGACATCTAGTTTCAGGCAAATTTCCTGATGATTCTTTCTTTTTTCTGTGATAGTAATGAAAATAATATGCGTTATTGCGAAATGACAGTAACGTTTTCAAGATAAGACTAGAAAGCGATTCTAAGTCTAAGTGGCAATCATAATAGAGTGATAAAATGATGAATCCATGTTCATCACCTGGGTCATGAGAAAGCTGGCTTTTGATAGTTAAGATGTTCATAAAACTTGCATCAGTGAAATGCTGCTATAAAGAATTGTAAGAAATAGTAATATCTCAGTTAATGAATTTATTGGTACACAAAATGTCAAAATTGACGCGAAATGCTCGATTTTACATTGCTCAAGGTTGACAGCCCTTCATTCGGAACATAAATATAATAGTAAATGCATTGGTCTAAATCAAGCATAGTAGGCAAATGCTAGGTGAAACTTGAAAAGGGCACTGAAGCAAATACAGGCTGTGAATTGTGTTGCGACTTTGACGGAGAAAATGATGATCACGAATTTTATTCAACATCTTATATTTTCCTGGTTTAACACGGCAGCGTAATAGTAGTTTTCAGTAAAAAAAGCAGCTCTTTCCACTGTACTGTTCATATATTTCATGGTTCAATTTTGTATCGTTATGCAGATATGCGACTATTCCAGCTGTCGTCCCAAGTTAGTTGTACATTTTCTTCATTATATCATTATGTTTTCATTGTATGTAAAAGGACATGCTCAAAGAGCTCATACTTAGATATTTCCCATTGTGACACATAATCATCAATTCTTATTATCATGATACAGCTTTGCCAATGAGAAGAAACTTTTCTCTTGTAATTGTTTATTTCTTGTAACGTTAATGATGCAATTTAAAATCCGCATACACTTATACGTCACGCACGCGATAGCATAAACAAAAAATTGTCTGTCGCAATTCATCTTTTAATGCAATAGAAATGGTTCACTTGAGACTGAACAGCGAGAATGACAATATTTTTGTCTGAACATGTCACGCATTGTTTTCAGTAATCTACGCAACTCAAGGGATGTGAAACGCTTCGATAACATCAATTTGTATGAAAATTGAAGACGATATAGGTAGTATATTTCTTCAATCTGTATCTCTTCCAAGTACAATTATATCCATTAGAATTGACTTACTCGGTGCATTTCTTGGAATATTGGAACTTAGTAGACAAGCGACGGATTTTCGTGAATTTCTCAAATGCGGAAGATTTTCATCAAGTAAATATTCCAATCTACTAGTGAGATGATATTCAGAATTCTGTAGTTCTAAGTAACTTCAAATGTGATTATTTAAGAAAAAGGACGACTTGCAGATGCTCAAAGACCACAAATGATAGTCCAGACAGTTAACTAGTGCTATATCTAGGAGTCCATGCTCTGGCTAATCATGACTTGTTTACAGACTTCCATGATTTTTTTACGCAAGAGCTTACACAGGAAAAGTTCTTTGCGATCCCGTGGGACTGAAAAGTTGGATTTTTCCTCGCGGCAGTTTACATAGAAGAGGTATCTTTTCAAGCTCACACAAAATGAAAGGTACTTTTCAGAATTCGTCTTACATTTGACCTTCCAGAGGGCAAATGTGACAATTTTGTCATATTTTTGTGTTAAGTTCCGAAAATGCGCAGGTCAAGCGGCTTAGTACTACAAGGTCCAGGAAAAAATGCGACAGGGGACCGATCAGAGCTACCCAGCTGCCCCCACACACACTTAGCTGATAGAGTGAATACTGCTAAACAGGAGTTATGTATCATAATCGATGGTAGGTAGTAGATGATGTCACAATCCCGAATGTTGATTGCGCTACCTATCTTGGGGTACCTCTCGATCGTACGTTGAGCTATAAGAACCACCTTCAGAATATACAACAGAAAATCAACGCGCGGAATAGCCTCCTTTGATCCTTAGCGGGTACTAACTGGGAGCGCGTACCTCAACGAACAGCTGTCTTCGCATTAGTATACAGCACAGCGGAGTATGCATCACCAGTTTGGTGCCGGAGCACACATACAAAGGTTCTTGACACCACACTCAATGAGACAATGCGCATCATAACCGGCTGCTTACGACCGACAGAGAAGTTTTTCCTCCCAGTCCTCGCAGGAATTGCACTTTCCAGTATCCCACGCAACTCACATGAATGTTGCCACGGCTGCTAGGGTAGATCAACAGCATATCCTCATCACTGCGTCACCGGAGCCTCATCGCTACCAAATCAGCGTCTGAAGTCACGAAGGCCCTTCTCCCGCCATGCAGTTCGTGTACTCACCGACGGCTTCGACCCCACAGTTGCGTGGCACATCAATGTCATATAAGGACCTCAATTCCGCTTGTCCCCTGCCGAGCCAGACACTTCCGCCTGGAGCCGACCTGCCACGCAAGCAGTGGATTCGTCTTAATCGATACGCTCTAACACAGCTCGAGTAGCAGCGACTCTTCAAAGCTGGGGCCTGTAAGAGTCTGCCACCTGTGCTTGTGGTCACACGCCTTAAACCGTGGAGCACATCGTCATCGACTGCAGAGCGCACAATCTCCCCCTCGCATCCTGCAGCTGCCCCGAAATCCCGATGAACTTATATTGATTTGGTTAAATTAGTTGCAGATTGATTTGTAATTTTGTTTTTGGCATACGAATTTCATATAATTTTCTGATGTAATTGTGTCAATCTTTCATTTCTAGAACATTTCAATTGTTCTTTGATGCTGGATTATAAACTGTTTGGTATTCAAGCAGCGCAGCGTGCGTTATGTTGATAATGGTTCATCGCAGCGCATTGCGGCGTGCTTCTTTTTACTAGTTTTCCAAATATTATTATTTTGTACAGCAATCAATTACATTCCTTATTGAAATTCCGATCTTGTAAAGGAAGGAAATCATTGAATTTCTTGTCACATATGCCTTGTATATCTTTAAAGGATTGGACATGAAGTTTCAAGTTTGCCAGCGGATTTAGGATTTGACATCATGCGCGGTGAATTCGCAACAGTGGTAATTGTTGGTTTATTCTCTATTACATCTGTTCGCATTTCCTTCATTACCTAATTCGCTTACCATCCTTGCCGATAATGCAGTTTTAGTCATCAATAGATATGACATTAATTCTGCGATCTTATGATCTCTTGTCAATAAACAGCGAAGACTTGGAACATTTCTCTCAAGAATTGATGAGATGGCAATTACTATTTGATAATTTCACTCGTGACCTGCTATTCTAGGGCGATCGCTACATCTTTTGACAGAATCACCGTTGTTAGCTTTATGATCACTTCGCATCCTTTAAGTTATGGTAATAAAATGATGTCGCTCTAGGAATATTCAAGAAAGTGACTAAAATTGTCATTATTCAGGAAATTCCTGTCTTCATTTTACTGGCTCCGTGGAATATATATTGTTGATTGGACTTTTTGACTTCTTTGTAATGTCGTCTCGATCTTCATCAATAGAAATTTATCGCATTTTCAAAAGAATGTTGAACCAAGCGCTTTGTTTACCAATCGAAGCTTTCAACTGCTGCATAGGTGGTAGAAGTGGAGGAATCAAACTTACTACAAGTGCACTTAATCTTCAACAATTTTTAGTCACCACAATCAAGGAATAGCTATGTATATCAATTAAACAATGTGACTGCGGCTCTCCGCTGGGCGAATTTAGATAACTCGAACTCCTTCGCTGACCAATCATTGCAACACGGCCGCCGTGTTGTAGCTCTTCATTGCGCTCTCGACGAGGTAAAATAATGGATCGGCTAAAGTCTTCCATTAAAATGCCCCCAGAGGGGTTGGCTATTTGCTTAGTCCAGATTCTTAGCATTATGATGAAGCCGACAGTGATGCCTAATTATCTCATCTAATGAAAGTGTTATTCGTGCTGTAAAAGAATGTTTTATTTTATGATAACCTAGATCATGCTTCAGTCACGTATCCTATTGAGTTTGTTGTCAGTAGGATTAATGCAGCAGGCAATAAAATATACAAAATACAACAATGACATCAACAAAATCAGGTTAATCTGAATGTAATGACCTTTCTGACTGGCTACAAAGAAATATCCTGTACAGGTAGATAAGACTTTCAGATTAGGCAATTATTCAACTCTTTTTTTCCAGAAAACGTGATGAGTTACATCTATCAATTAAAACAGCACATTTTACTCATTTGTTGACAAGCTGTTTTCAAAAACGCTATTTGCGTGTGCTAAACATAGTTCGCAGCAGTACAATAATGGTCTATGGCATGGCGTTGACATTAGCATGTTCAACGTTGACCCAAGAGCCTCTGGTCAAAATGCTCTATATTTGTCGAAAACAAATGTTTGTGCTTGTGTTTTGTTTAAAACAATTAATTGTTAATGGGTTGAGCCAATTCCTGGGTGACATCGATGAATATGTTAAAGAAAACAGACATTCTGGAAGTAGAAATCCATAGGACTAATTTAACAACGAAGTAACAGAACATTTGGAAAATGAATGTAGCGGAAAATCGTTGTTTTTTTCTCTAGTCTTTCAGTGGCATAGTGTTTGAAAATATTCACTGATGCACCAGGTATATCAAATGGTGGTGGTGGACTACGAAGCACATATGTTCTGATAACTCGGGGAAATGCCTGTCTACTGGTAGGCGCATGCACACAATAAGTTCGAATCGATTACAATTGCTTTTACATTTTCTTTGCCATTGAGGTGAAATTGACTATAATTTACTTTACGAATGTGATACTCAAATTTCAAATTTTTTACTTAGTTTGAGGTACAAAATTATGAAGCTATACTCTCTACGTCTACAAGCAGCATGTGATATCTGTGATGGTGTTCTTCTGGAGTCTATCGGCGGATGTGGCGACTTTCATTCTTTTAAGTATCTGCTGCCGGTTGCGAGCGACCGTGAGAAGGAGCTGGACGCCGAAGACCTTCGAATTATCTTCGACCCTAGCTTGTGGAGCTTTCTGGGATTTCCTGCTTTTCTATAAATTCGTGATTGAAAATTAAATGATATTTTGGGGCGAAATTTCATTCTTATTTTTTTATATGTGAGCTTAAGAGATGATGAAAGGTGTCCTTCAGCAGAAGAACGAAGAAGAAAATGGGAATGATGAAGAAGTTATAACTAAGTAATGAATAGTGTAGAAAAACATGTTTGTAGCTCGTAACTGTGTAAATAAGAAGATCAATGACAGATGTAGAGATGGAGAAGAAGCAGATATGTAAAATGCATAATATCCTATAACTAGAACTCATAAGGGTAAAAAAATGGAAACATCGGAAAAGGCTGTAATATTAAAAATCAAGATAGCATCCAGTAATATATTAGACAAAACAACCTCAAATTATCAAATCTCAGCAAGCTAAGTAGAGGCTTCTTAACAGCCCTCTTGAATGTCTCAGCACTAGCAGAATATTTGTTTAACGGAACATCGAATGGATCAGTATTACATGTTTATGCAATCCAAGTCGGAAAACGCAAATCAGGTGCTCCACGAGACATTTTTCGAAATGATTTTTATCTGAAGCAGACAGCAGAATTCTCCACGTATTCGGACTTGCAAGTTGAAGGAAAACTAAATAAATATCCAAAAACGGCTGACTTTAGAAGCCATATACACGACTCGTATATCAGTATGCTCATATCAAATAACGAGTGAGTGTCTGTTGTGACATTCAGCTTAACACTTACTAGCTTTCGCTCAACGATGATTTTTCCGTTTAGATAAGTAAGTAAATTGTATGTTAGGCAAGTAGTTGGAAATTTTATGACACATCAAAGATATGAAGCAGTAGTAAAGAAATATTTACAAGTGCATGTAGACATTTCAGATAAAAGCGCATGAGAAAGATGGAATGTGGCACTGGTAGAGAAGATTTCATCCTATATTAAGTGAGTTCAATAATGACATACAAAGCGGGACATAAACATTCCATCTGCGCTTTGAATTCATAATTTCTTGGATAGTAATAGGTACATGACTTAGTGAGCTTCTCCAGTTCGAAATGTAGTTCCGAGATTTTTAGTGCTGCAAGATTAGTTATGCGTATTCCGAAATCATAATATGTGTCATCTTTCTGATTTGCAATGACTGCGTATCAGACAACGGATATGCTTACTAGATTCTTCAGGGCAGTTGTCCGTCCTATTTGTCAGATCTCGTATCCGTACAAGTTCAACTGATGACCGAATTCTGGGATCTCGTAGTTATCGAACACGTTTTAGAAGAATATTTTCCTGCGCTGCACTCGCATTGTGGAATTCCTTACCAAGAGATGTGAGGAACTCTGTATCCCTACACTCCTTTAAAAAATCTTTGAAGACATAATTTCTTGCAATCGCTGACGTATTTGAAATTTTTTTGCATGTAATGTTGTATGACATGAGTGCGCCATAAGCTCACCCAGTAATGGCGTTCTATGAATATACAGCTATTATTATTATTGATGTTAGCTTCTACATTTGTAAAGTTCAAGATTTCATTTCGTCTGGACATGACTAAGGCATGAACAAGCCGAAACGTGGTCCTGTTCATTCACTTTACAATACTCAATAGTATTCGTTGAAAAATATATCTTTGGGTTTCCCTTCAATATTTCAAACATCCCTTCAATATGTTATCAGACTTCAAGAATAGAGACGAAATTGTGTTGCATTTTGCTAATGTTTCTATTTTTCCCACTATCCGTATTTACATGGCCTTAATCATGTAATCTTATCGTGTAGCATTCTGTTACTTTGTTAACTTTAAGAATAGTGAAATGAAGGAAGCTTTCTACTTGAGCGCATTTTTTTTCGTAAGCTCCCAACACCATGATATTCTGTAAAAGCTTCTGTCATAAAGATCAAAATGAACATTCTTTCCGGTAGTCGATAAAAGTACATCAACATCTTCTGCAACTATCTATTCTCCAGCTTAATTTATTCATCGTCTCCATTGTTCTACCCTTCCGTAAACAGCAAACTAGAACCGAATCATTAATCTGACTTTGTCATAGTTGTTAATTGTTCTTTGTCCTTTAATTTTGTTTGTATCTCTTCTTATGATGAAGAAAACAAAAGATGAAGAAATAGATTTACACTAAGTTCGAAGGAAGAGATGGTCATGTAAAAAAGAAGACGCTTGAGGATGTACTTCTGCTTATTGTGGAGGCAATTCAGTCATTCAATTCGGGCGAGTATCTCAGGAAGTTTGAGGAGTCAAATCGTGTCGCTGAGAAGAACCCTATTGTCACTTAGAAAGCCAATAGACGTTGTCAGGGGAATACTGCGCTTTACTATAATTGCAACTTCCCTTTCATTTGTATATCTGTTTTAGTCAAGAATAAAAGTTGATTTTGAAACCGTACTGTGGAGTCTAGGTCGTAATGAACCCATCCTTCCACTTTCCGCTTCTTTACCGACATCCGTATTATCCTCTCGGTAAGTTCACTTGAATTGTTGATAAATTTTGTCATTAGTCATCGTATAGGCTGATTAAATAGTACCGGTATGCATTCCTTGATTGTTTTAAAATAGCTTCCTTACAGACAATCCTAGCATCTTCACTGTAGAAGTCGAAGACGTTATGTTAGCCAGATATTTCTTTGATAAAAATTATTGTACTATGATGTTCATTCACTGAATGGAGATATAGGAATAATGCCAATTTGAAGAGGACTTTAATGACGATAACCTGAGGGCACACTGATGCCAGAAAAATAGGTGACTATTCATAATATTATACCACGAATTGACATCTTTTCCACCAGGATTTAATGCCAGTTGCATTTCTATTGTAGTGACATTAAAACCCGAACGAATAAAGAGCTGGTGACCACCTATGCTATAGATTATGCAGCTGGAAATTGATTACTGTCTATGGTGAACAGAAATGTCAGGGCATTGTTGCATTTGTTCTCATTAAAGACTCCAAGTGAAATGAAACTCCAAATGAACTCCAAATGAAATATTAACTAATGGGAATATTCAGCATTGAGAATTTGGAAGGGATTGCTGCCACGAACGTTAGAAAAGATGCGGAATGACAAGATCATATTTTGTGGGTTGCTTGAAGTTAATTAGAATTACATTTGACTGAGTTATCAAATAATTTTGATTGCAGCAGTGAGCAATAAATTGATTGTAATTGTTCGAATTATTTCAGCAATTAAAAATGCTGATTTCCTTACTTCCGTTGACTTCAATTCTGCGTTTAAGGTTCTATCTTGCAAAAGACTGTCAGTTGACCTATTACATGAAATACATTTAGCGACATTCATAATTGAATGGATGTCAATGCTCTTTACAGGTATAAGCTCATGTATTAAAGTCATCTGTGCTTTATATGATAGTGAATACAGCACGAAACATGAAAGTTAAAAGTCAGTATTCAGTTCCTGATAGTGGTTGCGGAATATATCGTATGTTGGTGTAGATATTGCGTATGACCCTATTTCTAATTACATGAATGAATGCTAATCGATGATTCCATTAACCTGACTATACATGAGTGATCTTTTGTAGAAATATTGAGTTCAATATTTTACAGGCATTATGGCAACATTTCTCCTAACGAATCAATTTATGGCGATTATTTTGTGATAATAATATAATAATAAACGTTTATTTCATGCAAGCCTCAAATTTGAGAATCGTGAGGCTAAATCATTTACAAAGGCAAATGCACATTTCACAAGTGCATGAAGACAAAAACGAATAACGAAAATTAGCAAAACTATCGAACATGAAGCATACAGGTGCAGAAGTTAGTAAGTAAATCCATTATTGAAAAGTTTAGTCATGGAAGGTATGAACGAGTTCTGTCTAAGTCGAGTGCTACAAACAGGCATGAGCAGTTTGCGGGAATAATTCAAAAGTGGTGGAATAAGTTGGTACAATGGATGTTTGGAGTCTTTCATGATGGAGCAAAAGAGTCGATGAGCTATCAATTGTCTTCGATAATTCAGTGGTACGAAATTGGGACACTCACAAGCACTGCTGGAACGACAAACAATTTTATGACACCTTCGTTGCAGATTTACTAAAACATTGCTCTGAGTTATGTTTAGACGAACAAATAAAGGTGCTCCATATTCAAGAACTCCTCTGATATAGCTGTTGTATATCTATACCAGATCAGATTTGGACTAAAAGGGTCGCAACTGTCTCAAAACATACAGTCTGCAGGAAACCTTCTTCGACATCTTGCTAATGTGTGAATTCCAATTATAGTGTCGATCAAAATGAACACGGAGTATTTTCACTTCTGATTTTGAATGACAACTGAAATTATTGTTCAACCAATCCTGACACAGATCATGATAATGTCATGCAGAAGACATGCATGTAGTGATCTACATAGGTTTTTATGTTTCCGCTGTATAAGATATTTTCGTTATCATCATCTTGTGTGAAAGAAACTCCGGGTCGATATCGGAGTTCAGATGGTGATATTTTTGCCGCACCATACTCGTATTGGAGAGACGGTTGCACATCTTAGTGAAAAACAGGAAATTTTGATGTACTGCTTTGATAATTTGTTCACTTTCAAAGTTGCCTGTCATTCATTGCTTGCGACTTCCCGTTCAGCTGAACGATAACATAACAATCCTAAAACATAAATAGTGAAACGCAAGCAAGCAGCAACTTTGATGTGATTGTCTGTGTTTAGAAGCAGATATGTGGTCGTAAGCAATTATCTATAACTGCAAGCATGTTTGAGAGGACAGCAATGATCATGTAGAGACACACACATCACAGTGGCATTGTAATATGATCATAAGGTGAAATTATTGTGGTCAGGATTATATGATACATGGAGAATATGAAATACACAAATCATATTACAACGTAACTACGGCACTCATTAATTTGGTCGTGCTGCAAAGGTAGATAGCTTTGAACTCCTGTACTGATGCGCACCCAGTCAAAACTGTCTATCATTCATCACTCCAACTGAGTCGTAATTCTTCATTGTGAAGAGCTGCATAAGATCATTCGCCTTCCGAAAATTGGGGCAGCTATTTACTGTTACAGTAGAGTGAATTAGTCTCGCAGCCTTCACTTCTCCATAGAGGTGCGGTTTGTGGTCCCAGTTCCATCTGTGAATGTATCTGTTTCCATTTTTCTTATCATGCTGTTCACTTGTTTGGTCATATCTTCTTTCTGATTTTTTTTTATTAATGCGACCAACGCCTTTTATAAGTATAATGATAGTATTCAGTCATCACTTTTCGAATATCTTCAACGCGTGAAATCCATGCGTTTTCACGCGTTCAAGGATTCGGAACGCAGTGACAACAATATTATCTTTATTATAAAATGAAGCAGTATTACCTTCACGTCTTTCATTGGTATAAATTATACCAATGAAAGACGTGAAGGTAATACTGCTTCATTTTAAACTTCTATAACTGTTGAATTATTGTAAAATAGCTGAAGCGGTATAAATTATTTTTCTTATTTCGTTACAACCGCGCGTTGAATCGATTTGTAGAATTCATATATCATAATTTTGATTTAATAGCACATTTATTGTTTACTGTAGATCTTTCAGACTTAGATGTCCTTAAGATTTTCCCGCATCACAAAAATCACTAGAAGTCATGATAAAGTAGTTGGATGCAGTTGAAAATCGGTAATTCCCTCACAATATAATTTGATCAGACCTTCACCACCACTCTTATCTGCTGCTTTATGATCAGATGCCCCTGTCGATCGATTGCTAAGAAATATTTTTGCCATCGATATTTGTTCATTCCATCAGTGCAAATGTGCATTTATATTTTTACTACTTCGATTTGGTAACATGACCGATATCGGAGGCTCATAGTCCAGCTTGGGTAGAAATTAAATTTGTGTGGTTCTTCAGTGTTTCTTCGATCCTTCAAGCTTCAATTAATGACATTTTCGCTATGCAGTTGGCCTATCTGTTTTGCGTAGGTATCATGAACACTTCGCTGATAGCACTTGAACTGTTTGTAGTGAGTCATCGGTGAACTGAGGTCTTCACCCTTAAAGGTAATTTCCGACGAAATTCTATTGACCATCTTTTAAGGCTGTTAAAGACAATGATTGTTTGTCAGCTTCTGAAGTACCTTCTTTAATTGACTGCTTATAGTGATTCCCAATACTTCTGTGTTCACGGAATATGTACATGACAAATAGTGATAAATTTTAAGTGGTGATTCATACACTGCAGCGAAATGAACTATCATACTTCCAGCTTGAGATAAAATTTCATGACGTAATTGCAAAGATGACATTTTCTGCTCTGTAAGTGACCGTTTTTGATGGTCACATTCAAAGGTACGAAGTGAATAACTACAATCTGGGGAAGTCGAATTCCCTGTGACCAAAATTGTTTCAATAGATCTGCATATTTCTTTTACGAGTTCATTTACATCGTTGCGGCGGCCTTTGTAGCACAAAAATGAATCATACCGTATTTCCACAATTTTGTGACGTTGGATGTTTTTTCAGAATGATTATTATATAAGCGCCAGTTGAGGGGCATCACTACGGCGAAAGAGATGAGCATTACTTATATAATGATTTAAACTGGCGTGATGCGGTTTATGCCATCATCCTTTCCAAAGTATGTATTTTTGGCACTTATTAATAATAACGAGACAAACGATAAGAAGTATGAAAGCAGTCTCACGCAAGACTTTCCAGAGATTGATTGTTTTGAATACATTGCTGTCTGTGAGTTTCTGAATAAAGGCATGTTGTAAATGCAAAGTAAATGTAGATCGTTTTTCTTAGCATCTGTTTTGCCTGCAAACTAAGATGTCCCTCAAAAATGTGTCTTAGGGTCAAACTTCTTAGTGAAAATGCAGTATGAGCCCTGTCTCATTTTCCGGGAAACAGTAATACATAGTACATTCAAGAATTGAGTGAGCAAAACCCCAAACTTAGTTCATTGACATCTATAGAATACATGCACTCTAGTTTAGCATCTATAAAGGACTTCCACATCTAGTAGTCCATGGATATCTTATAGCAGTTGCTCATCGCACGCGTTCGATATCAAACACTCGGCTTCGCTCGTGCTACATTTTCAAATGTCGCACGGATGTCACAACTATGTAACTGCAATCCACCGCACGTTCTTTCTGGAAAGTCAATCATAAGAGATCATTTGCTATCTTTCGGGATGACGCAGTAGTGAATTGAATGTGGAAGATTTATACACTATTTCTTCTAATCTACGCCGCTGAATTTTTGGATGCTCAACATATGTGCATTGTACACGCATCTATGTATGGGAAGTTTTTGGGATATGAAGGAAGCACTGCTACAAAATCAGCACATTTACCACATGTATCAAAAGCTTATTCACATTGACAACAAAACAACTTGACTAGTTGTCACTAATGGAAGAGGTATTGACTGCATTCTGATATTGCGGTGCATCAAATGTCGTGAAATGATCTTCTGATGCTCCCAAAACAGTGCTTTTCTTTATGGGATGGATTTTATTGACTGCGTGACCTTTTTAAAATCAAACTTTATCAGCTAATCTCATAGGCATGAAGTATTTTCAGCAGTAATTTGTCACCAGCTTGTACCACCACCTAGTGTCCAATCCTGTCGGACGTGAAACGAGAAATTGACCTTCAATCAGTTCTTAAAATTTCAATTGACAATTATGGATTTCATGACAAACATGTCAAAGTGATTGAATGTATTGCAATAATCCTTGTTTATTTACAGCAGACTTATTTCCGCGAGGCTTCGGCTCGTTAGGGATGGACCTTCAACCGAAGCTGGAACCGAAGCTGAACTCACTTACTGCGTTAAGTCCCCCTGGTGACATGGGGGCCGCTAGTGTCAATGTCAAGCAGGATCCTAACTCTCTTTATGGTCTGGGAGGTCCCTCAGTGCCATTAGGAGACACTGGCAATGGAAATCCTCTACTTGGGGGTGTTTCTGCACCACGTTTGGGCAGTATGACACACGCTGTGCTAGAGGGAACTGTTGGTCTAGCTGCTCCGGACACTACAGTTAATCAAGGTAAGTTGTATCAATCATTCATTATTGTAACCGCCAATCACCGTTCAAAAAATTCTATATCATGCACAGGTCGGAGAGTTTAAGATGGACAACTGATAAAATCGCCCTGTATTATATTGAGACTGACTGCCTGCTTGGGAGGTGCCACCACTCTCACTTGAGCGCTTACAAACCATAACCTTGTGAGACCGGTCACCTGCTGTGGAGGTGCCAGCACTCTCATGGGGCTGACTGACCATAACCGTGTGAGACTGGCCTCCTGTTGGGGAGGTGCCAGCACTCTCATGGGGCTCACTGACCATAACCGTGTGAGACTGGCCTCCTGTTGGGGAGGTGCCACCACTCTCACTTGAGCGCTTACAAACCATAACCTTGTGAGACCGGTCACCTGCTGTGGAGGTGCCAGCACTCTCATGGGGCTTACTGACCATAACCGTGTGAGACTGGCCTCCTGTTGGGGAGGTGCCACCACTCTCACTTGAATGCTTGGTAACCACAACCTTGTGAGACTGGTGGCCTGTTGGGAAGGCACCACCGTTCTCATTTGGAAGCTTTCACTTAGCATAGAATCTCGTTGAGAAACGATATTTCTTTGAGAAAGCAATGCCACCTTACGTCTGAACCCAGGCCAATATAATTCTGCTGGTGTACGGATGCGCGGGGAAACACCAGGACGATGAAGAATAAGCGTCGATTTTCACCATGACTGCACACACTTGAGCTAGCAAGTCATCGTCGGATGAATGAGTAGCTCGGCGTGTCAAAGTTGAGGAGATTGTCTCATTTAGCGCTCGATGTTCCGCTTTATAAAGTAGGCGGAGTCTTTCCTTCTCAGTTGATTCGGATGAAGAGTTTGGCTGATTCGGCGTTTGATATGAATGAAGGGGTTTGATTTTCAAAAAGTTCGGAAGGAAGCTTGTAAAGTCGAAATGAAGCCAAGTACGACGCTTTCTCAAAAGCGCGCCTCGACAATGGGTCCTATTGGGAGTAGGTTGCCATAGCGATAAGGAGCTGTATCAGGACAGGACGTAGATGAACAAAGATTGCTATCATAATAGGTAGGTCGACCTGAGAAGGTTGAAAACGATCCATGCTTTGTCTGACTGAATGGGAGAACAAATTGCCATTCTCTTCGATAAAGTTTTCTTCATTTTCTCCATCATTAAGGAGACTTTTTATTTTTTGATAACTGAAATTAGCCATTCGTGGTGTAGGGGTAGGAAGGTCTGACTAACGATCCTAACGATCCAGGCTCGATACCATCCGCAAACATCATTGGAGGCCATCAGGGAAGCAGGACATCCGTGGTGTAGGGGTAGGAAGGTCCGACTAGCGATCCCAAGGATGAACAACAACTGCAAACATAACTGGAAGCCGACAGACAGGATGAAAATCAGCTCTACAATATAACTGATCAGCAAGCCCTATATTTCTATAAACCTCTATTTCCTATGATTCTGTCTAAAATTACTCTGGTTTAGAAAGAAGGATGAATGTCAGCGCAATAAGTGGTGTAAGAGACGTTTTCTCATCGTTCGGAGGTTGACGGAGTGGTGAGTAACAACGGTGTTTTTGCATGTAACCTTGAAGATTTATAGCGATAACACGCGCAATGATTGACAAGTCATTGTTAGATTGACAAGTGGATAAGATGTGGAATGACTTGCAATGGAATGATATTGTCAACCCTGTTCTTCATAAACATTCGCTAAAATGTTTTAATTCTCGAAATTGAATGGGCTGCAAAAACAACATGTTCACGAATAATATGTTCGAGGAGAAATAGTCGGTCACCTCATGCAGCCTGTCTAATCATCCTACACTTGTTTTTCTTTTTCATGAAGGGAGCTATCCTAATTTTGTGGTTTTTTAACTTCAAGGAACACTGCCGAGCAACCAATTCTGCTGATTGTTTTGTGACGTTGCACGGCTAATCGCACTATATCGCATCCCATCATCCATTGGAAGTATAAACAAACCTGAGCCTTCGTATCTAATCATGAAGCAAGTCTGACGTTCTTCTGTGTCTCAAAAACCTCAATGCGACTTTCCTGTTGACATAAACGTGTTGTTCTGAGACTAGCCTATAAGATGTTAACATGTTCATTATTTTTATGAAATGTAATGTACGTTCATTTGCACACATGGCGGGCCAATTAGCCCGCCATGGCACACACGTAATTTTTTGGATGATTTTGTGATTTATGATGAAATCATGAATTTACCTCGTTCTGTACATTTGAAGAACTGAGTGAGGTGTGAATGTAACGTTGGGAGTAGAACACACAGCTACTGTACCTTAGAAATCACGAAAATGGGGCATCAGACTGAGGACAACGCCGTCGAAATGTGCATATTTAAAAATTATGATAAATTTTCAAGATTCTTGTCATGGATCATCTGATCATCGGACAACTCATTGATTTACTGTAGATCGAACGAGCTGAGGAGCATCAAGAAGTTTCAGACTAGATAATGAGGGATATATAATCGACTCCCTCCCTTTCTAAAATTCCATTTTTGTCGCTTAATTTGTACTGAGGTCAATCAAATAGGTTGCTCTCAGTGAAATGCATTGACTCCCACATTTACTTGCCTCTCCATTTTTTTCACTGCCTTTGCAATCTTGAGTAAAAGCAGGCGTAATATTTCTGAAATTAATATACATTTGTGACTTTTATCTATAATTTAACGCGTATCACTGATCTAAGTCAAAACCTTGAATTTGTAAGAAATTTGACCCTTGAAACCCCTGAATTTTACGGTTTATCTGATTCGACCACCCTGACTTGAGTGAACTAGAAAATAGATCATTTTCAACCTAGTCTTGTGAGTGTGAATAGATGGATGAAATTCCACATTTCATGCCACTTTCCAAATCCCTGATCTTGTAAATAACTTCTCCAACATCAACTTCAGTCCGCAACCGATTGGGACTTGGAATGTTCAACAGCTGTCTGACAGCAGCCTTTGTCTCTATCTTGCTGCTGCCGTTAGTGAATGGCGTGTGGGGCATTTTGTCACTTGTCAATGAGTAAATAAAGCTGCAAACCTGCGTCAACATGGAATGTCAACTCCATAGTGTACACGGAACCCTTCTTTCCATTGTTGCATCGAAAAAATGACAAGGATTGCAATGTTGACAGTTGAATGAAGTAAATATCCCATTCTTCTTGCTGCTTGCCGGTGACAGACCACCCGATGATTTCAAATGTTTCATTAACAAGGAATGTGAGTTACAACAGGTTTTCACTCTCTTGTGCTAACCATAGATATAAAACAAATGTCCTACAGATTGTATGGAAGTGGTAATGCACAGACAATGAAACTTGTAGTTGCTCAGCTACAACAATCCAAATTATGCGTGGCACGAGGAGAAGGCAACACGTATGCATGGCTGATTTTTCTTGATTGGCTAACCAGCGTGGCATTTCACTTGTTATCGGTGTAGTAGTATCATTGCAGTTCTATGATTTGCCTCCACTTTTCCAGTTTTTATCCATTGGTCTCCTGTTGTTTTAAAATAACTTTTTTTTAAAATTTCCTTAACACCTTTTTATTTCCACTACCAGCATCTGTAGTCGGTACAGTATATTAGACGTCTTTTTTGAACATGTAGGCCTATGCGGCAGTGTTTGGAATCTATGGTATTAGTATACAAACAGTAAGAATGAATAGTGCTACAAGTCATAATATTTCCATTTTTACCAGATATTGTGCCAAAGCTGATCAATTCTAATTCGTTGCCACGAGAAGGCTCCATTGAGTTCTTTTAAGAACTGATTTATCCAATGGTTGCAGTAGCATTGCATTTGTACACTTCAGGATTGGAGAACGCCATCAGTCCTGATTAGGACTACTTCAATTAATAATTCGAATTAGTAAGCATTATATTCAATTATAATTCGCTGCTGGGATGATTTTCATCATCGTATGAGAAATACCAAAAATGTTTGTTCATCAGGAAGACAGTGACAGCCACCGCTAAGATTGCAAAATCCACATGCATAAGTAATCGGTAGTGTACTAATAGTATGTAATTCAAGGTTATGCGTTGTAGTATAGAAGCTAAAATAACTGAACTAGCTAATGTAGCTAGTCATTATGACAGTGATAGGAGCCTGATGCAGTTCAATGTTCAGGTGACTCACAGATTTCGGTCGTCAAAGGGATGAACTCCATATTTGTGGTCTTTTTTAATTGACAGATTTTAAGGTAATTTTAAGCAGTTAGTTCGAATTATATTTTAAACGATGTACCTATCTTCATTAGTGTAATAATTTAGTGTCTGTCTTCATCATTTCGTTATGCGAAAAGTATATTTATGATTTTTCAAATGCAGGAAGAAAGGTTTAAAATGCTTGTTAAAGGATAGTTGCTTCTGATCAGTCCATGGATTATTGTCAGCAACCATGAAACTACTTTCACTTGATTATTTGTGAATATATGTTGAGCCGGCGTCTGAAACATCTACTGCCATCAGTTTTTCATCGTGCTGCCTACTTCTGAGATGTTCAGGGTGCCATCCATGTAAAGTACACCAGACACCACAGTAGTAGCTTTGGCGTGAAAAGATGCTAGTTTCAATTAATTTTCATTTCAGCAGATGTTGCTGTGACAAGATTAATTTCAATATCATTCTACCCAGCTATGCAGCCATGCATTTACAGAGGGATTATGTTGGATTGGAGTTATTACACACCTTCTGTTAAGTAAGATAGTTGATTTAGGCGAAGGGATTGATTTTTATAATCCTAACTCTGAGATAGCATTTGAAGCCAACTTTCGATGCAAGCAATAATTGTGGACCGTCCACAGAGTTGACCGCAGTAACGGTAACACTTACGGGGACAAACGCTGACTTGAAAGACTCGGCGATGTTTTGTTAGAAACCTCAAGCGCCCCGCATTCGCGATGGTCAGTGATAAAAAGTATTGTCTTCGAAGTCAACTCGGTCAGATCCTAGAGTGAATAATGTATGAAGTGAGGATCGTCCGCTTTTCCCTCCGCTCTTTCGGTACAAGTGTTGGAATGTTGGCACATCCGGTGTACAACTTGTTTTTCATGAGGGAGAGAAATGAGACGACTGTCTGCTCTTCATGGATGACAAATTTCGAACAATGGGCGGAGAGGTTTGATACCGGAGGTCTCTGCGTATTCCAGTGTTGGTTAATTTTCGTTCATCGGTAAATAGTCATCTATTGCAAACTAACAGTGTTCAGGAAAATACAATTCCCGTGGCATATAATGTCTGATTCGGTGTTAAGTCTAGGGCAGTGTTTTTTAGTGCTGTAAGTTGAAATTTGAACATATCGGAGCATGTTTCAGACCATTTTAGCAGGAAATGATAATTTATTCCTCCCAACTTATTAATAGAAATCTCACAGCATAGTATTTGACATACTATCTGTAGATTTCTATTTTGCAAATGCGAATTAAGCAAACGTGTCTTGACGCGGCATCCCAGGCTTCATGGAAGCTCATGTCTAGCCGTATGGGCCGAAGCGGCAGTCGGACTGTTTTCCGATAATACGTCTCTCTTGCAGACAAATTGCTGGCTTGGACCAAAGCGGAAGTCGGATTGTTTTCTGATAGTAAAAATACGTCTCTCTGCAGACACATCACTGGCTTGGGCCAAAGCGGCAGTCGGATTGTTTTCCGATAGCAAAAATGCTTCTCTCTTGCAGACATATCGCTGGTTGGTGCCAAAGCGGCAGTCGGACTGTTTTCCGTTAGTAAAAGTTCTTCTCTCTTGCAGACATATCGCTGGTTGGTGCCAACATCTCCTCACCCAACGTGGTCGGTCCTCACGCCGGTTATATGACGTCAGCGGCTGGTGGAGGTGGGATGATGGCTCAACCGAGCTCCGTTCAGGACAGCGCTGATCGTCGGCGACACTGGTGTGTGATTTGTGGGGATCGCGCTTCAGGGAAACATTATGGCGTCTACTCCTGTGAAGGCTGCAAAGGCTTTTTCAAGCGCACCGTCCGTAAAGACTTGACGTATCATTGCCGCGAGAACAGACAGTGTGTTATCGATCGGCGTCAGCGTAATCGTTGTCAGTTCTGCCGCTACGAGAAATGTTTGGCGACCGGAATGCGGAGAGAAGGTAAGGTGTCATTTCTTTATGAGTCTGATGTTTTGTATGAAAATCTTCAGAGGAATGAATACATAATTCTTCAAATTCTAGACGTTCGCTAGGCTTTACTGCTACTACCAGGGACAGTGATGGGATGAGTTGGAGAAGAAACGCATCCGCGGTCTTCCCTTGCGCGTGAAAGAGCAGCATATACGGCTGCCAAGGAATTACATAGTGAAATTGGTGAATACACAACAATTCTAGTGTACATTGTGACAACTTCAGTTTCATCAGCCGCCATTTTGAAATTGCGATGCAGTCACTAAGATTCCAATGAAAGATTTGCAAGAAAAATATTTGAAGTCTCCGATGTCTAAAACATGCATAAACGTTGAATCAATTATTGTGAAAATTTTCAAATCTGCTCGCCCTCTCTGACTTTGATGAACTTGTCTGTCTCTAATTTATGGGTCTAGTGTACATCTTACTGTTGAAGAGCAGCTCATGAAAGTGAAGTTTGAGTGTGTTCATAAACACGATCCTCTATCTTGGTTATAAAATAGACGAGTATCTCATCAGTCAATCATTCCCTCAGCTGCAGGGAAATGAGAATTGTACAGCTTGCATGCATAATCATTTATTGATACGACAGGAGGTGATGCGGATTGTCAAGGTCATTGAGACACTGCCAATAATGACGCACTTTTCACCCCATGATCGTCTTCAGTCAGAGAAAAGACAGTCTCTGTCCATCACCACAAGGGTTCGCAGCCCGGGCCTAGCCCCTGCAGCCCGCCCGGGTTCGAACCCGGTCTTTACTCTCGATTCTCGGGTTTAAGAGCCTGGCCCGGGCTGTAAATAATAACCTGAATTTCGTAGACTGGCAGCTTTATCTTGACTGTGTAATGGAATTCTAGTGAAAAATCGCTGAAAGAATAGTTTCTCATTCGCCCACAAATTGGAAGAATTCATCAAACATGCTATCGTGCATTGGATGCGCTGTCAGTCGCATTGCACTGATGACATCATATTTAGGAAATTATTGTCTCAGTTAGATTTAGGGGCATTGGTTGGCAGAAGACGCATGCTTCACTGCTGGTTCAGTGGGCACCCATAAAGATGATGCAACTTAAAGTTGTAATCAATGTTAAACAACTGGTCAAGCTTTCGGAAAACATTCTACATAAATGTCTTAAGTCAGTGGCGTCGCCAGGTGGCTACCGGGCATGCTCCCCCGGCGCCGAGGCCGCGTCGAAAAAATGAAAGTCCTAATTTCTGATAATGTGCGCTTCCGTCATTTACCCTGTCGGGCGGCGCGCCAAAATCTGAGCAAAGGTATCTGATTGATCTGAATCTTAAGAGATAACAAAGAAATTATTATTTAGCGCGGAACTCAATCGGCAAAACCTATTTTATGAGCGGATTACATAAAATCTCCGTCTCGTTTTTTTTACACTAGAGCATGAATTGTGAATGAGCGAGATTGGGCGCTGAGCGTGCTCATTCTCATTATGACTGATGTTCCCTTGAATCAGTTAAGCGATTGTTTCATACATTCATCAAAGCTCATTGGGAAACATGTATTTCTAGACATGATTTGAATAGATTGAGCTGTTTCACTTTCTTTTGCTAATGTGCTTCACAGGTAGACATGGGAGTCGATCCTCACTTACCCATCCCTTTTTGCGTCCTTTTCTTCCAGAAGATGCTAGGTTAGACGTTTGCTGCTTGAGTATGGACTTCCATTTCGGTTGATCCAGGCGTCCACTTCCTGGGCTCCAACACGTTTGAGGTCATCTTTCACCACTTTTTCCCAGGTCTTCTTTTGTCTTCCTGCTCCTCCTTTCCCATCTGTTTCCATCCACATAACTTTTCTGATCCACTCTGTCTCATCCTTTCTTACCACGTGGCCAAACTAACGTAGTCAATCCCTGCAAATTTCTCCTCCGATCGCGCATTGCAAATTGTAAACATTAATTGATGACGAATTTCTACTTGCAATATGATAGACACTTGACGAGTGACGTCCACATTTGTGCGCTCAGTGGGATTTCGACCAAGTATTGCAGAATAATGACCAAAATTCGTATTTCACTTAGTCAGAAGATGATCCTATATATATATATATAATATATATATATATAATATATATATATATATATATATATATAATGAATCCGACAGACAGGCCTGCAAAGTTTTGAGGGAGTAATCCTTTGTGTAAGCATGTGTTTCACTGCTCTCTTTAAAAGCGATTGCTTCAGAAACGAAATGCAGAATGCTTGGCTAATTTTCTTGACTTTTGACTAAAAGGATCATAAGCATCTCAAAATTCGCCATGGTGGCTGGCTACATCGCCTGGTTTATGGCTTTACCAGTTCGAATCAGTTGTAGATATTGGATGCAATCGCATACATTTAAAATTTGAAATTTGATTTTTGAAATTAGAGTCCAAAGAGTTAGAGACACTTGAAAAAATCGAAGATGTGAGTAATCTCAATTCGAAAGCTCTTCATTATGTTGTCACAATTATAATCATATTGCATAATCATGTTAAGTTTGAAAATATATAAAATCTGCATAATGTAAAAATTAGTGGTAACATGATGCTTCACTTGCGTTAATTACGCAATAGCAATTAAGTCACAGAAAACTTGGCCCCCGAAAAAATGTTCTGGCGACGCGCCTGTCTGAAGTAGCGGATAAGGTTGGGAACAGCCTCAACGGCGATCTCCTTCTCTTTTCCAGTATTGCATGACATTCTTCATAGGACTTACTGCATCTTTTCTTATCAGAAGGATCTTATCAATTATATCATTGATGATCATTTAGGTAGCTGGAAATATGTAAGGTCAAAACTCCACAATCAGCTTTAGGTCGTCGATGTAATTTGATGTTTAAATTCAGACAGATCTTCGGCGTCCAGCGCCATTGGTGGTCAATCTTACAATGACGTAGTTGATCTCTCATCGACAATCACGTATTTGCATTT
Organism: Prostheceraeus crozeri; assembly: GCA_907163375.1. Lineage (NCBI taxonomy): Eukaryota > Metazoa > Platyhelminthes > Polycladida > Euryleptidae > Prostheceraeus > Prostheceraeus crozeri. The sequence goes on along the minus strand of CAJQUW010011534.1, from coordinate 142,332 downwards.
AATGCTGCCTTCGATATCTTTTCTATTTACGTAAATTTCATCTATGTAATTCATTTAGCAATCTTCTAATTTTTGTTCGGATTGGATTTCTGTATCGGTATCTTATTCTCTCCATTCTTTCCTTTAACGAAACTAAAGGAATTTGCGAGTTATGGCATATTACTGCCTTGTTTTTAATATTGGAGAATGTTGGCCACATTTACAACCAATAATAGCAGTGGATATGTTTGCGGTCAAAATGTTTGCAAATGGCATGTAAGAATTTCACAAATTTCACAAATTTCTCACAAACAGAGGAACTCTGCATCAATTGTAAATCAATTAAGGAATTTTCATTTAGCTTTCAATTATCGTTTCTACCGTGAACTTCATGAATCTGCACGAAGAGAGAAGTCGCAATTTGTTGATATGCATCCATGTCTTGGTAGTTATTGAGAACAATCGATGTAAAGAGTTCTCTACTTGACTGATTACACCGCGCAGAGTGCATCAGGGCGGCCTGCACTCTCGATAATGACACGATAATGGCTTTGTCCAACAACTGTACTTGTGAGGCAGACGTCTTGAAACTGTAGGAAGGAATAAATCTGATTGACTCATGATCACAGTCGGGAGTAGATAATCTCAGCATTTCGTGATAATAACATGAGGAACATGGTGCTGATTTTGAAAGAATGCTAAGAATTCTTTGTTATGGAAGAGTTAGTATTATCGGTTTCATAATCAATCGTACTGTTCACTAAAGAGAACTTCAACAAAGGGAGGATTATATGATTAATATCCATTTTGATTTACTTATTATCAGAACGAATTGAAATAGATGACAAATCATTCAATCATCTGAATGGCAAGTTAAAGTCATTGCCTGGGAGAGTCGTGTTCGCAGGAAACGCTAGTTCAGATGGTAAACCTGTGATGTCAGTTGAAAATAGTCGCTTGCTATGAACAGAGAGTGCATCAGCTGTAGAGCTGTCAGTTGTCATATAAGGAGAAAATAGGATCATCCAAAATCGCTCTCGCACAGAGTTTAGATTGTCAGCAAAGTGAGTTATGCAGGTTCACTTTGCCCTTTTAGGTGGAAACTGGCCTCGTCGCTGAAGACTGTTATTACTTCGATTCGGTCGCTCTTCGCGTTGAATGATATGGGAACAGAAGAGTAACTGTTTTGGGTAGTCTGCGACTCTGTGTGTTTCAACTCGTGAACAGGAGTGAATTTCCACAGATGAAGTCATTTTTGAGAATGCGATTGACCGATGGCAAAGAGACGCCGACCTCACGGGACGCTTTTCTTTGAGAACTGCATGGCTCATCATGTAGCGAATCAACTACAGATTGCCGAAGTTCCTCCGACACACGATGACGACTCTGATCGGCTCCACTTTTTCCTGGTTGTCTCTCAAGACGCCGAGGCCATTTACGTAATATCCTAACCATGGGCGTCAATCCCGGGGGGATGCGGGGGATGCATGCCCCCCCCAATAATGACAGCTCGGGGATGAGCAATGTATTTATCCCCCCCCCCAAAAAAATTCGGACATTCACAATTTGGGAGTATTGAGTTTTTCCAATTTCTTGTCAGTAATAACTAGCATTTAATTTAAGTCATTTTCTAAGCCGTGCGCCTCTAATTTCTCGTGTGTGTGGGAGGCGCATCCGATCCGTATTATACACGTTTTCTTAATTGAGGAATTCTTTAACCACGTCCACACCTGCAACAATGAATGAAGGTGTTTATCTGACGCGTTAAACAGATGAAGTCTTATCAATAGACACTTCAGGAGTGACCGTAAGTGTTACACCCGACGGGATGTTGACCAAAGAGCGGCGGGTATAAACACTGATTTCCTATATTCCTTGAGTCAACTAACAGGTTGAGACAAACTTCATGATTGATTGCTGAAGCAGTACAGGTCTGCTGTTTCATGGAGATAAGTGCAAAGTTTTTCACAAGCATAATCCGTTATGTAACATGTGTTTCTCATCTTTCTTTCTAGAACCGATCATCACCGATCATATCGATACATCACCCGTCTAACAGGCATAAATGATGATTTTTAGCAATTTTGTATGAGAAATAAATTTGTGAGACGGCTACATTTATCTCAATCTTATACGTCGTTTTGAGCAAAATCCGCTGTCATAATGTGATAATATGGAAACATGTGTAAATACATCATGAGTAATGCAATATTATTGGCACAATATACTTGATTGTTATTGATACTAGGTATGGCAACACGAGATATTAAAATGCCTGACAGCTATTCTTCATTTTCAAAATTACTTTTGGACTTGTGTTTTTTATACATTGTATCCTGACTATACATTGTATCCCTGATGTAACCACGATACAATGAAATTGATGCATGGTTGCAACGAGTTAGTTTTTCTTCACAGTGAATGATTTAACGACATCTATTCGTTCTGGATCAATTTACAAGTACATTACAAGTATATTCTCCGCAAGTTTTCAGCTTATAGAGATAATCAACTGATAATAAATGTGAATACATGACCCAACAGATATGAAACACATGACAGTAGTTTAACCATAGGCCCTTTGCTCCAACTAAATATATCAAAAGATTTTTCATCACGCATAATCATGTCAAATATGGCTCATCCCCCCCCCCCCCAATCATAAACACAAATTGACGCCACTGATCCTAACATGTGAACATTCCCTGCCGAATTTTGTCTTGAATCGCCTTACATTATCGAGCCACGCGATGGCATCGCCAGGGCCGACTGTAGACTTTTCAGTCCCCTATGAACGCAGGAAGTGAATGGGCAGACGCATGCAGGTGCTCCTAAGCGCCCCAACGATGTAGGGAGCTGTCACACGGGCTTGAAACGGTTCAGTGAGGTCCACTGATTTCTAGGAAGATCAAGCCGGAACCTTTGCCACTGAATCATTGACTAGCGAGTTATTTTCGACATCGCACCTCTAACAGATCTCCCGCCAAGATCATTCTCTCAACGCATTAAAGGATTTTCAACGCCGTGCACCTAATAGATTAGCAGGTAGCACTAGAATAGTAATTTGATAGACTTTCTTGTAACAAGTCGAATCCTAAGTTATTCATTCAGCTTCATTTTGCATTGAAAAGGGGAGACGATTGGAAGCCAGCAATTTAGACAGATTAATCGAAAGCTTGAGGAATGAATTTATTTAGTGACCACAACTTTAAGGAAGTGTGTTCTGATGGCATCTCATGATCAATTCCCTTGGTATTGAATTCATAAAAATCGGTGTTGAATCTGCCCTTTTAAGAATGGTAATAACAGCCATGAAAATGGATGGCAGATTGCCAGTTTGAAGTTTCCGTCAATACTTGACCATTTGACTTTCATCTAAGAAATCCGCTAAGCCTCAAACAAAACAAATCATTTGACTGCTGCCGGTTAACTCATGCAGAATTAATGAGGACTGCAGTTGTTGCATGAGAACAAGTTCATGTGAATGGCTGTGTGTTGAGGGGCTATTAATCACTTGCGTAATTGTCACCAGCCCCTCCTGTACACTTAGACGGTGTTATGGAACGCGGTTGAATGCAACCAGCAATACAGTCAGTAGGCGGTTGAGTTCGTAACGCATTGTTTCTCACTTCTTTCCCGTTTTGGGTAATCAATGGAAAACATTGGCCATTTTTTGACACTCATTTTGTCTCATAAAGTATATAATGAAATATTGTATGGTAATCGCTTCATTTTCCTGTAGGTGTGTTCAAAGAAAATGACATATTAGAAAAAATAAAAAAACTACTTGCGCGTTATTGAAAATTATTGATAGTCTTGAAAAGGAAATATTGTGGCATTCTCTCGGAAACGTGCGTACAAGGAAATAATAGAAAATATAAACAATTACTTGCGCATTATTGAAATTCGTTGATAGTACTGAAAAGGACAAATTGTGGGGTTCTCTTGTGTAGAAGCGTCTAGTGTTAATAAATAGATGCTTCAGCGAACAGTTGTTGAGTTTGTGATGATTAACCGACGCAAAGGAGCTCCACATGAACGCTAACATTCTATCTTCCTGACCGCAACTCGTCTCACCAGGATTCGAGCGCAAGTCAGTTAGAAGGCTATATAAGTGCTCTATCCACACGGCTGTGCTGGCGGCATCATGTAGTCGGTGTGGTATTCCTGACCATGTGAACTGAACACTTTTTTATCTAGTTGACGGAATAATGATGAGTTTATGGCATGACTGAAAATCAAACTTTACACGGTAACAGCTATTCACAAACAAAAGTCAGAGAGCGAAGAAAAGCTTACTGCAAACGCAAATCTAAGAGTCTCAAAGAGAAATCTGGGGTCTCCGTGGCACAATCGTCAAGTGCTTGGCCAGCGATCTTTCGGTCCGAAGGTCGAGCTCCGAACGTGTCATTGGAAGTCGGCAGGAAGGGTATCTGCGATAAAGCATCACCACGCTCCAAATTAAAGTCCGTCAATCTCAATAGCATCAGCGTCTAGATGCAGATGGAGTTAGAATATAAGCGGTTAACCGGTACCTCCGGTATATCTCACGATAATTTCATAATGTAAAAATTTCTTGATCATGTGTTGAAGATGCCTGCGTTAAACATTGTGATGGATTGGGATAAACAAGCAATTTGATTAAATGAAAAGTCTTATTTACTCTCTACCCACATTTTCATGCGACAATTAACGACGTTGATTCTTATCAAAACCACCTATCATCTTTATTTCATACATCATAGTCAAAGCTTGGCTGCTTTGGGTTGTGGCTGCTTAAGTAGCACTGTCACACTCGAACACAGGCCTAGATCAAATGACTCTCAGTAGATCTTGGTATGGTTTTTATAAATGCTGAGATCTATCTGTTTTAGGAGTGTGATGTGTGTTTGGTGTGTCTGCGTGGCTAGGAGCAGCAGAGCAGGCCCTGGACAACGGATGCATCACCAATGGCAGGAGGAGGAGTAGCACCTTACCCCAGGTCTGGGCCCGATGGCACCGGATATGTCCCGCTGGTAGTCCTGGTCTCCACTCCTGCTGTTGAAGTGCTTGTGCCAAGCAAGTCGTCGGTTAAGGTTAGAGGAGAAGGGGAGAGTGGAAAACGGGCAGGGTGAGCTCGCTAGCCGTGGTGAAGGCAATCAGCCCAGGAGATGGACACTTCGATATCAAATGCTCCATGGACAACTCATGTCGTAAAACCGAGGTTGAGGGTAAGCAAGGGCATGCTCCTCGTAGAAAACAAGGCTCCAACAAATCCTCATGAACTGTGCAAGAAATGTAATGGCCCCCAGTTCCCGGCAGCTCTTCAATGGGCAGGGGGTGCGAAGAATCTCCGGATCAATTTGCAAAGGTTTAGGGGTGAGGTTTGGCAGTTGGAATGTCGGAAGCTTTCGTGGAAGAGGAACCGAAGTCTGTGAAGAGCTGAGAAAAAGGAATGTGGATGTTTGCTGTCTGCAAGAGGTGCGGTGGAGAGGTGAAGGAGCCCGCTTCGTTGGCGTCAAAGGACGAAGATACAAGTTGTGGTGAAGGAGGAATTGTGTGAGAAGGTTGTGGAAGTTCGAAGACGGAGCGATAGGGTGATGGGAATGGTGATGGCCTTCGAAGCTGAAGTTGTGCGCGTGGTTTGTGGCTATGCCCCGCAATGTGGCAGACCAGATTTTGAGAAAGATCGTTTCTATGACGAAATGGCAAGCGAGTGGGAGGTGCAGGGAAGTGACGAGCTGGTGCTAGGTCTTGGCGATTTCAACGGCCACGTCGGGAAGAGCATCGACGGTTTCGAAGGCATACATGGCGGGAATGGCATCGGAGTGAGAAACTTGGAAGGAAAGCGACTCCTAGAGTTCTGCGATGAAAAGACCTTGTGCGTGGCGAACACGTGGTTCCGGAAGGACGAAAAGAAGAAGGTGACCTACAGTGCCGGTGGCAATGAGACAGAAATTGACTTCGTGGTGATTGGACAGGAAGATCGGAAACACCTGAAAGATGTGAAAACAATCGCTGGCGAATTGCAGCACCGATTGCTAATTGCAGATTTGGACAAAGCAAGGACACGAAAGATTGTGAGAAAGGAGCGCGTTTCAAGAAGAAAAGTTTGGAAACTTGAAAATGAAGGAACGAGGCTACAATTCCAGGAAAGGGTTGAGCAACTTGTTGATGTTGAAGCGACTGATCTGTGGGATGCTTTCAAGACTGGGGTGCTGCAGGCATGCGATGAAGTTTGTGGAAAGGAGAAAGGAAGACGAGATCGAGGGGATACCTGGTGGTGGAATGATGAAGTAAAGAAAGCAATAGCCATGAAAAAGGAAGCGTTTAAAACCCTAAAGATGAATGGTTCAGAAAGCAACAAAGCTAATTACAGGAGCAAGAAAAAGCAGGCGAAGAAAGCTGTTGCAAGGGCCATGAAGCAGGAGGCCGTGAAGGAGATGGAAAAAATGAAGGAAAATCCGCATGAGATCTTCAGACGCGTCAAGATCATGAAGCGTGAAGGGAAAGATGTCGAAGGAGGACGGTGTATGAGGGGGAAAGATGGACGTCTGGGTTTCACGGAGGATGACAGATGACGAATATGGAAGGAACACATGGAGGTGATAATGAATGAGGAGAATGAATGGGATCAAAATACCCACGTGGACAAGGTAGAAGGGCCAGAGAAGAATGTCTCCAGAGGCGAAGTGATAAGAGCAATGAATGATATGAAGACAGGGAAAGCAGCTGGGCTGTCAGATGTGTCTGTCGAGATGATCCAAGCGAGTGGAGAAGTCGGAATTCGTGTCATGACGGAAATTTGTCAGGGTGTCATGGAAGGCAAGGGAATGCCAGAAGAATGGCAAACAAGCGTAGTGGTGCCAGTTTTTAAGGGAAAGGGTGATGCCATGAATTGCGGAGCGTATAGGGGAATCAAACTCCTGGAACATGGGATGAAGATCGTGGAGAGAGTGTTGGAGCGGAGAATTCGGGAGTTTGTTTCTTTGGACGAGTCGCAATTTGGCTTCATGCCAGGCAAGGGCACGACAGATGCCATTTTCGTATTGCGAAGATTGCAGGAAGAGTACATGGACAAAGACAAGAAATTGTTCATGTGCTTCGTGGATCTGGAGAAAGCATTCGATCGTGTCCCAAGGCGAGTACTGGAATGGGCGATGCGAAAGAAGGGTCTGACGGAAGTGATAGTGAGAGCGGTGATGAGTTTGTACGATGGGGCAAGGACACAAGTCAGATCTGGATCGAAGTTGTCGGACGTGTTTTCCGTGGAAGTTGGAGTCCACCAAGGGTCCGTTCTGTCGCCTCTGTTGTTCGCTATCGTAATGGATGTGGTGACTGGAGATGCAAGAGAAGGACCGCTAGCGGAGATGCTCTATGCAGACGATATTGTTTTGACAAGCGAGTCGTTGGATGGGCTGAGAGTGAAGTTTGCTAAATGGAAAGAAGCGCTGGAATCAAAGGGTATGAAAGTAAATATCAGCAAAACGAAAGTGATGATGAGTGGCTCAGAAGGAGAAAGAGTAAAATCAAAGAGAGATCCATGTGGTGTGTGTGGGAAAAGAGTAATGAAGAACTCGGTGCTGTGCACAAAATGCGGGCTCTGGATTCACGGCAGATGCGCGAAAGTGAAGAAAGTGACGTCCAACCTTGCGCGGAATTTTTCGTGCGAGAGATGCCTAGGGTCCGGTGGAGACGATGTGATGGGCACTGAAGAGCTATGCCAAGGAATCGAAACTGTGCGAGCCTTCTGTTACTTAGGTAGCAGAGTCAATGCCAGTGGTGGATGTGAAGCTGCAGTTACGGCGAGAGTGCGACTTGGGTGGATGAGATTTCGGGAAATCAGTGAACTGTTGCTTGGAAGAAGATTCTCCTTGAAATTGAAAGGGATGGTCTACCGTAGTTATGTAAGATCAGTGATGCTGTACGGAAGTGAAACATGGTGCTTGCGGGAAAACGAAATGAACATCCTGAGGAGGGCAGAAAGAGCGATGTGTGGAGCCAAGCTGAAGGACAGGAAGAACAGCACCATCTTGATGGACATGTTGGGCTTGAAGGAAGAGATCGGAAATTTGGCGAAGGCAAGCGGGGTACGGTGGCACGGTCACGTGCTGAGGAGAGAAGATGACAATGTTCTGCAGAAAGTCCTTCATCTTCAAGTTGAAGGAAAACGCAAGCGAGGACGGCCCAAGCGTATGTGGAGAAATCAAGTAGAGGAGGAGATGAAGAAGGCCGGCCTGAAGAAAGAAGATGCCTTGAATAGATCTAGGTGGCGTGAAGGGGTCAGAAAAATTTCGCTGCAGTGAGGTAGATCCGGCCACCCTTGCTTGTCGGGGACAAAACCGGATTCAAATTGGCGATGATGATGATGATGATGATAGTCATACATTTTTGAAATTGAAATATTAATATCATGACGACACCATGGATTCTTCAGATCATGCATACATTGATATCATAGACAAACTGTGGTATATCAGGACAGTGATATAACACGAACATTGATCTTCAAGGCCACATACGCAAACTTTCATCTCTCTTGGTCGCTTGAATGTTTACCAATAAGGGCAGGAAGAAATTAAGTCATCGTCACAGCCCTTGTACGCAGACTTAAAGAGTTCCTTTGGGAGAAGAAGGATGCGTATCAGGTTGGTTATGCAATGACAATCAGTTGCCGCCACACCTTAGATTACAGCTGAGCCTAATTGACAAATTTAATTTCTATAAAATGATGAATCTCTACCATGAACGGGAAATATTTCCCTAAAGATGCTGTCAAACCAGCCGCAGTGATTTCATGGGTGTCCACTGTCCAGTGAGCACATGTACATTTGCTAATCAAGCGAGAGACGGCAAAAAATGGATTTCATGTTGATTTTATGAAAATATGCGTATTCCACAAATAAAAAAAAATTGTTTATTTTTTAAGCATATTCGTTTTACTTTTCTCTGGAGATATGTCATTAATCTATATCAGGTTCTGAGCGGCGCATAATCTACTAGTAGATTTTATTTATCCACTCTTTTCGGCCCGGGTCCGTCCCGGCACGCATCGACTCCAAAATATTAGGCCCGGCCCGGATGAATTTTGTATCTGGGCCTGTGTGATAAATTCTATCGTTTTGTGCACCTTATCATCCTTATTGAAAATATCAATTACACCAGTTGAATGTAAGCGTCTTAAGAATCATCCTAAAAATGGAATTGTTGATTACATTATGGTATGCTTTAGGGCTCATGTACCATTTGTAAGTAAATTGATAACTGTTGAACAGCAAATTGAATACCTAAACATTCAACAGTAAATTTTCATTTGTTGTTTTTCACATGTTGTACATGGATAACGCGTTTGTCAATCACAAATGATTTGGATCTTATTTCACGTGCCGATAGCTGCCATTTTTGTAAGTTACATTCAAGTTAAAGCGTGGAAAACGAATTACACCGAAGACATGAAGCCTACTTGAAAAGTGAGGTCACTAAGACAAAAGTTGAACAAAGTATTATATTCAAACTATTCTTTTCACCAAAGTGCCAGAGTAATGTTGCTTGATAATCGTCTATCAATCGTTGTTTCTACAGTTAAGAATATTTACTCCATATTATTACTGGAGAACCAGGTTGATAAGCCTTGAAAATGATTTAGAGCATTTAAATGATCAAATGAGGGGTACTAAACATTTCATGTCCGGGACCGCTTTCAGCTCTGCCAGTCAACTCGTATCAAAACCCTCCGGCTCGGAGAAGACGTAGCTTTTGATGCTCATAGATTTTTTATCTCATGAAATCTGGGGATGCTTACATTAGTTTGGCTCATATCTTTCATAGATGTCAAATATTGAAATAATGCTGATTAACTAACTGTTCAAGATCAATTATTATTAACATTTAATGAGATAGAAGTAAGACAAACTCAGCAAATGAGACAAACGCGCTTCATTTACACGTTTGAATGGATGCAGTTAATAGAGTTGTGTTTTGAAATGAGTATTTCTTTGAAGACTTAGGTTCTTGATTCTCCATTGCATTATTTAGAGGGAAGCCCCTGATTTCTTTCGATGTTTATTTTGTCACTCAATAATTGGGCCAAATTGAGTGTCTTCTTCGAGGTCACTCTGAACATCAGCATTGAATTATTGAGAACCAAATTCGTCCTACCACGAAAACTAACAGTGCACCCCCTGAAACCACTTGCTGTCTTTCTATCCAACCAGTGTGAGTTGTTCGCCAATGGTGAGTGTTATTCTTATTCTACTGCCGTGTGTGGTGTCGTATCTCTTCTCTATTCAGCAAGATGAAGGGCAGTGAATACCGATTAGCGGGTTTCATCTGTCGTCGTCTATCAATAACATTCATTTTCCTATGGACGATTGTGACGTCATCGTGTTCAGGCGCTGTCTTCTGTTCGGAATTTCAATGCCTTTAGAATTATGTCTTTCAAGAAACAAATTGACAGTCAACAGTGTGAGCAGTCATGTCAAAATCATGTCATGGTGAACTGTTTTACCAGACATGACATTGACATTTAAATGTCAAGCAAATTCTGCTCACTAAATATGCCAGTAATAACCAAATTTAGTAGTATTATGCCTATCGTTTCTTAATAATTTGGAACCGATTTGAATTGTCTTCAAATTATCTTAAGTTTGCAAAATATCATTTGAGGTTACTTAGGCTTGTAAACTATCATTTGACATATATTAGAATGGCTGCCGTGTGCTGCCGCCAGTTCCTGTCTACACACAGATTTTGAATTGTGCGATGGGGATTAACAGTCATTAAGATGATTTAAGACAACTTCGTAAAAAGTCAAAATTTTCAAAATGCTCTCAAAAGTTGATGCATTAAAATGCTTAATTGCTGCCTATAGCACAAAGATACGTGAGTTCCTGAATACTTGAATATGTTGTACCGTGACTTTCATGTGGTTCGTAGAAGTGTTGAAGGAGAGGATTAGCCCCCCACCCCACCGGTTGTCGAAACGTGGAATGAAGAAGATCTAGGTCCAGCAAGTGTTGTTCTCATCCTTGTCTTCCACTGCTCAGTATTGAGAAGAGAAGTTGATAATTCAGCGCTGTTTACTGCTGCATGTGTGATGGAAGGTTTCGAGTGATGTAACTGCAAATTCCAACTTGGTATGTTGACCTCTTTACCGTGGTTCACCGATACTGGTCAGCGCAGCAGCCGCCGATCTGACCAATGCTGTCAGTGTTGGCCTTGTAGGGATGTTGACCCAATTACTCAACTCGTACGATGAACGTAATGATCTGTCATGCAGTCTGGAGAGGGAGGAATTATTCAGTGAAAGATGTATCTCACACTTCTTAAATCAACTGAGTGGCATCGATGACGTGACTGAATCCTCTGAGACCTGTGTAGCGATTTACACTTCACACTTGATTAAATCGTTATCAGAATATCGAGAAGAATTTCTCAAGCAAAATAATGATGTGCAAAACGATATTTTTAATCTTGTTGTTGATCCTTTGTTAAGTCTATGTATATAAGACAATACACTACTTCAAAAAGTCAGTTTCGATGTTGACTGCTGCAGGTAATTATTGATTAAGTAGTCCAACGTTTGACTGCTCACTGATTCAATATTTCGGTTTCTTCACTCACTGCAGTGGCAACTTGTTCAAGTTGGTCTTTGGCATCGAGTTTCTTTTCATCTTGCGCATTGGTGTATGCCGAGTTGCCAGTATGGCCAAACCAGTCATTTTCCATTACGGGCTCCCGTATACGGTATTCTCAGAAACGAGCGAAAAAGTGAAAAAATGGAGACATGTGGATCTCATTTACTAAACTTCCTTTTCACTTTTTCATTAGATAATCTATCGCCATGTCTTTTATTTTTTACTCTTCTTGTGTTATCTCTTTAGAATTATTGAAAGAAAGTTAATAGGGCCCACCTCCGGTCGAGTTCAATAATTTAGGAATCGATTGGCAAAAATTGTCATAGTTACAGGATGATCCAGAATTCGGCTTAATGTCAACTTGAATAAGTTACTAATTTGATGATCGTTAAGAGATTGTTCTTGTTGAACGTATATCTTAGCTTTTGAGGTGATCTCAGTATCAAGATTCAAGACACATCTGAATTTGAGACCAATATTGTTTCTCATAATGAAATAAAATGAGTCGTTTGAAACCAACCACTTTCAAGCACGAATGTGATCGTCTTCAAGATTGAAAATGACTCATGTGAACCATTTGAGCGTCCTCGCATTGCATAGCTGTCCCCATACTCGTACAATCACGCGATTATTTCCGCCTAAGACTGTGCGAATGCGACCTACTGACAACCTTTGATTCATCCATCTTTAAATGTGTTGATTGATGAGCGGATCGTGGTTTTCTCGTTGCAATATAGAGAAATCAAACTATGCTCCCTATTTGGAAAATAGAAACAATAGAGTTGGTAGAATTCAGTGCATACTTTCCTATGTTTTCAATGGAGTGGCAAGAATATGTCTTCAATTCACATGTCATCTGTTCAACGTCTAAGGTGTTCATCACGTACTTTCTTCATTAAAATGGATAAATTGTGGTCATGATGGAATTTTGTATTGGATTTTTCGCAACTCATCATTCAGACTTTCTCCAGCTATTACATATCTATTTATTCAATCGATCTATGCGGGAACTGCTTGCATGTGTTTGCCTCAAGAAGTGATTATGTTAGCTGCTTTTGACGGGAGGCTATTCATTGTGATTGTAAAAACAATTTCTTTTCCTCCCTGGACTTTTATTGCAGGATGAGAAAATTAAAATAAAAACAAGTGACTGATAAAACCCGACGTTTCTGTGGTGGTTTCTGGTGGGTTTTTGTCAGTCACTTGTTTTTATTTTAATTTTCTCATCCTGCAATAAAAGTCCAGGGAGCAGAAGAACTTGCTTCTACAATCACAAGCAGTGATTGTCACGCTGGTGTCTAAAGTCTCGACTGTTGTGAGCATTAGTGCCTTCCATCTATATTAATAAGACAACCCTATCGATTCCACAGCGTGGATTTGAATTCCACTATTATCTAAAGATTCTTCAGTGAATCTGTTTGGATTTTTGAAATTTACCAGATTTTGAATGAAGTCAGGGAACTTCAAAAATGCTAATTTTTGAATGTTCATCAAGGTATTATGGAGAAAATTCAAATTTTGAATATATTGGAAAGTACTAGTAGGAAAAACATATTTTCTTAAATTTCAAGCAAAAAATATTAAGCCATATTATTCGAACGCATATTAAGCCAACAACTGAAAACTTAGTGACTTTCTATTGAGCTATTTTGAGACAAATATAATTTCAAACATTACTAAAACACGCATTTTAAGATTATAATCGAATTAAAATCCACCACGTCCACACACCCGTGCCAGTCCTTTTTGTAACTCATTTCTGAAATTTGCGCGTCCCCGTTGCACTCGATTCAATTTTCTATGTCACATTTTTAAATTATATTCTCACCGAATTGTCCAGGTATTATGAGCCAATAAAGATGATTATTATTTGATTCATGACTGTTCAAGTGTTCATTGCACCGAGAAGCAACCTGCCTTTAATTTTATGTTTTGAACTGCAACAGACGCCGTCCTGTCAATTGTTTCCGCTTAATTTCTTCTTGACAGAGGACATCAGAAGTGTCACAAGCCGGGGTTTGTAAATATACGTATTCTAATGGACGTATTTTCCTTTACAGCTGTTCAAGAAGAACGGATGCGCGCACGAGAGCGGTCGGAACAATCACAACAAGGTAGCAGCAGTGGTCTGGACGCTGACCCTACCGGTGGTCTTCTAGTAATGCCTTTGGAACAAATCCTTGAAGCAGAACTAGCTGTAGAGCCCGAGAACTTCACTTATGTGGATGTCCAACAAGATCCAGTCACCAATATCTGTCACGCGGCTGATAAACAACTCTTTTCCTTAGTTGAATGGTCCAAACGATTGCCACATTTCAAAGAACTTTCCATTGATGATCAGGTCAACCTTCTCAAAGCGAGTGAGTTCAATTGTCTAATAGAGCTTATTTCCCGAAATCCGCAATGCATCTCTTGTCTTATCTTCATTGACAGGTTGGAATGAGTTGCTGATCGCCGCCTTCAGTTATCGTTCGACTGTCGTTCAAGATGCCATCCTCCTGGCCACAGGCTTGCACGTTCATCGCGATGCCGCAAAGCAAGCCGGTGTGGGCACCATCTTTGACCGGATTCTTGTCGAATTGGTGGCTAAAATGAGAGATCTGAAGATGGATCGGACAGAACTTGGCTGTCTGCGTGCTATTGTCCTATTCAATCCTGGTGAGTAAATGCAAGAGCTTGGCTGACCTTCAGAAATGCATTGCTCCTGGGTCATTGTGCGTGTCTATGTGCTACGCCAATTCCGGATTGTCAGGGTTCACAAGTTCAGATCTGAAGGGACTTAATGATAATGAGGCGTCAACGATTAATTAATGCAGGATAGAAAGATGCACAAATACAGGCAGCATTTCATCTGCTCTGCCAAACTACCAATCTGACCATCTTTTCGACGTAATCAGTCTGTCCTCGCTGAGAGATAACTTTCTTTGATCCATCTTCCTATTGATTGTCCCATTTTAATTAACCAATCCAATCAAAACTGTCAGTCAACACTACGGTTCAAAAGAATCATTCTGCTCATGTTGAATGTCATCGCTGATTTCAGAGGTTAGACATTGATTCAAAATCAAGTTAACATGATTGCCCATAAATTATTTTCAATTAAATGTTCATTCAATGCATTTATTTCCATTGATCAGCAGCACTGCTAGGTCTGTTGCATCTTCAAGTGACGTTCTGCCTATTGAATAGTCATCGAAGCATTTCATATGGCAAATTGGAACGTTACAGAGATTTTTAACATTTTAGTGTAACTGCAAATGCCACTTTTCTTGCACAGAGTCCACAAATGCTGTTTGTATCTATTTTTTCAATCAATATCATTCTCATATCTTTCGTACTTCGTTTGCTGTTTTTGTTTCGTTTTTATTAGTTCACCCACACTTCTTCACTTTTGTATAATCCTAATTTGGATCCTAGACTGCTCTCGTATCGATACTTCCCTTTGTATTTCTGTTTCCATAAAGTTTGTCATCGTATGCTTTGTTAAAACATTGAAGAGAGATCAATTACTTCCAAGATATGTGGACATGCATCTTGCTGCTCTCCACTTACAATGTAAAGTGCAGATGAAGAAATTGTACATGAAGCTCTTTCTACAAAGAGCAGACGAAGCGCTGGCAACAAACTTAAATATTCTTCAAAATGATATCTTTGCGGAAAATTTTGTGAAATGTGCCAACCATGATTTACTCTGATCATGTCACCTGTCAGGCTGAATGATTCCTCATTGCGGATCTAACAAGAATTAAGCGGTTAACACTTTTCAATTTACCGCCATAATCTGAAATATTCTAATGGTTTTCTATCTATCATATGGGAGAACTATTTCGCCAGAATGTACCATATGCAACTAACTTTATTCAAGAACATGATCACGCATTAGCGAGTATGCAACGGTTCATCCGTATTTTACCAAAATATCCACAACAATCCCAAATCACCAAATAGGGTAACCTTGTTTGTGCCTAAAAAACAGAACAACCCAAAATGAAACTCAATAGAATGTTTGTTAGTCTAGCAAGTGATTAAATTTTGGATTCTTTGGTGAATTTCTTCTGCGTTTTGTAATACTCGTATGATCATTTTTTCAAATTGTCCTTTGACCACATTTTTACAGATCATATCATGTGCGTCTCTGAACTTGTGTCCTTCACCCAATGCTATTATGATTTCTTTTCTCTAAATGTTCTGGACAACGTTTCTAAGAAACTTGCTGCATCATGCAGCTTAATCCCTGAACAATTTCTGATTTTTTGAAATTATAGCCCGTGGATGAATATTTCAGATGCTTTATGAAAGAATTTTGGAAACTTAGGGCAACTCCAAAAGACCTCCGCGGAAAATTAGAGACGTCCTATAAATGCATTCGTTAGAGATAAATTTCATTGAATATCTGTCACTGGTCAATGATTGTGTTTAAAGAAATTTTTCCTTGAAAAGTATTATGCCAAACATTCTGTTGAGCAGCTCTCAAATGTACTCAAAGTCACATAGAGAAAATGTTGTTTAGTAAAAAACTAAAGAGCAAATTAATAGAAGTTCTACAACAACATTCGGTGATTCTTCATTGTCGTCACACTTTTCTCTTAAATATTTGCTATTCGAAGAAAAGGAGAGCACGCTGAGAATTCTATTGGTTGCGCAACGATTGATGCTTTACTGCGCCCTTACTTGACTGCCATAATTTTGCACTCATGGGGAGGCTCTCCTCCTCGAGTCAATTTTAGAGAGCTGTGCTTGAAAATGTGAGTTACGCAGAAAGCAGCATTTTTAAAGAAGGGAAATGATCCAACCGTATCTCGTGTTGTAACGTCATCCCGGCATGCAAATATATCAACGAAAGAACATCAAAGAATCACTAATTACAAGATAGAAAATTCTCACAAAGCAATGGATCACACTGATCATAACATCACAATTCACTCATTATCCTAGATCGCAGAAAAATAGCATAGAAAAGCAGTCAAATTCTTGAAGACAGCATCACATAGCTATCTCAAACGGAGAACATCCACATGTAAGTCTCTAGTAGGGGTGCAAAGCGATTAATCGTTTAATCGCTTCAAATACTTAAGAAATGCATTTAATCGTGGGCTTGCGATTAATCGTTTCTTTGCATTTCTATTCTAATGCAAAAATACTTATACCATTTTACTGATTCTTTAGATTTAATGAATGAATTTTCTGTTAAGTTGAACAATCGATTATTCTATTAGTGCGTTTCGTGTGAATGTTGGAATTCTCCAGCACGGAGCAGAAAGGTGTTGAAATGAATGACTCACTTGTGTTTCGGTGACTGTTTAATTTTTAGTCTTCTGGTAGCATTAGACTGCGCTGATATTCCATATAGGCGGTCTCGAGTAAGGGTAATTAAAATGAATAAAACTAGGACTTTATGCACTAGGCCTAACTTTACTAACCTAACTAACTTTACTAACTTTTAACATAAGTTACATCAAACAAAAGATGAAGTGATTGTGCATGGGAATAATACTTTACAATTCGTTGAGAAGCAGTGATAGTTTACATAATAACAGTGATACTGTTGTCTAATATATTAATAGTAGATATTGAAATTATATAGGAAATTAATCGCTCGATTAATCGTTTAATCGCTTTATGATGCGATTATTAATCGTTTAATCGTATCGATGCGATTGCGATTAAAAAGTCACCCATAGTCCCAAGTAGTAGCTGAGTTCTTAAAACTAATCAATCTGTTGTTTCTGTTTGTGATGATCTAATACTAAATAATCGAATGGTAAATATAAACCGGTCCAGGGTTGGGTTCTATTTTCACCTACAATGCTAGCAGTGAAGTTGTAAAGTGACTTAATCTGCGGGTTTCACTGTAGAGTTAATTCATGTATTTTTGTGTTATTCATTTTTTCAGTAAATTCAGTGATGTTGCCAATTAACTTTGATTGTGTAGGGAAGACATCTTCGTGTAAGTTGCGCGGCGGCGTAGCGCTGATGTTGTAATCATCAACTCCCCTAAATTCCCTTCCCATCCGTCTGATGACCTCCCAATGAACCCTGCACTCTCTTGTCTGCAGACGCGAAAGGCATAACCTCACGATCGTTGGTGGAACGTCTACGGGAGAAAGTGTATTCCACGTTGGAGGAGTATTGTCGAACGCAATACCCTGAGGAGCCCGGCCGTTTCGCCAAACTGTTGCTGAGATTGCCGGCATTAAGGAGTTTAGGTCTTAAGTGTCTGGAGCACCTCTTCTTCTTCAAGTTGATGGGAGATACGCCGATCGACACCTTCCTCACGGAGATGTTAGACACTGGGACCACGATGGATGATTAATATTTTTTACATGCCTTCTTTTTTTCAATCCTTCATTTTCTCTTGCAGTAAATATTAACTGTCTGTCTCTTTGTTGACTTATTCCTTCAGCCTCAACCCTACAACCTGTCATTCATGTCCTTGGAAAGTGTATGTGGTGTGTCTGTTTGCTTGAGTATTCTCTTGTTTTCTGCAGCAATGCCATCACATCGACTATGAACATGTCTCAACTACGAAATATCTATCATCACATTAAATTACTCTCAGCATGTTTCACTCCCTTTATGAGATTCTATTTTCCAAAATAGTAAGTTCTTAATTCCTTACCAAAATTATTTCATTCATCTTCGAAATTGCGTTATGACATCAATTGATATATTTGATATCTGATGATGAACGGCTTGAATGATGAAATTTGAAGTTGTCGCAAAATCACAGATTAATCTTATTTATCAAGGATAAATTCCGCCAAACTATGAATGCACCTAGGATGACTGATGCTGCATTTTCATTGAGAACTTAGAGCATTGCTTCATCCTTTAAAAGTGTTCGAAATCGGCACTCTGTCTAGTACACGCTGTCAACGGTTAATTGATAGTCTTCTACATTTTCGGAGACTCCGCTCCTTGCTGTGGAATGCATATCCAACAATAACTACATATTCACTCAAGGAGTCCGTGACTCACTTCACTAGTGTCCTATAAATATCGTGTCTGTGTGGCTCCCTTATTTCGAAAAAAGGGGAAGCATGCCATTGGTATCTTAACTGAGGTGTCGAATGATGTTTACAACGTTTCAATGCATCATTAAAATCTTTATTTTCGTAATTGTCTTCATCCTTTTATTTGGATAATTCTCAGACTGAAACAAAATGATGTAAGCTTCACGGAGAATTAAAACTGTATCAAGAAATGGATGCTTCTGTTGTGCTACTATGTATACATGTATATGAGTAGGAGTATGTTATCAGTAAAATGACACATAGTAGTGTATTGTGATGATGATATTTCGTAGACTACGTACGTAGTAGATTTCGCAATTTTTCATCTTAAATTGCATGTCATGTCGTTTGACGAACTATGATTGTAATTATCGTGATATCATAGTCGATTCGCTCATGTGCCATAAATCGCGGTCGATGCATTTATGAAAGTTTCGACCAAGTGGAGTCATCATCGCGACAAGTGTTTTACTTGTTTCTCTCTCTTTATCAACATCTTTGATGTCTGGTTGTTGAGATATTTTACACTTATAGTGCGCAGTTGAAGGTTGATGAATGATTTACCTCAACTTAGGTCGTCGGATTTCAATAAAAGACTTCAGAGTGGCCAGATGTTTTGTGTGTCCAGCTGTTATTTCACGCTTTGCATGTATATAAATAGATTTATAATATCAATTGTGAATGAACAATTGTTGTCAAAAGACTGGAACTCGTATCTGTAATGGACAAGCGATGTTTGTCAGCTGTTATTTTTGCTCATATATCTATGTTGTAGGTAGTCGTAGCCTCAATGCTTTCATGTCGATAAAATCAATGTCTCGTTATTCAAATTCAAATGTTCATCACCAATTGCTGTACAGTCTCATGTGTATGTGAAGTACAAATAATATGATATAAAAACAGTGTTTTGACTTGCATGATGTGGTTCTCCACGTACCCGGACAGACCGTTGAGAGAATCGAAAATTTCTTCGGGTACTCATAATGAGATGTAATTTTTTCCAGAATTTTATAATTTTTCTACATGTTCCATTGACAAAGCCGGAAGGCGAAAATTCTGGAAAAAATACATCTCATTATGAGTACCCGAAGAAATTTTCGATTCTCTCAGTGTTTTGACTTGTTTCCGGTGTTAATCGGCGATTTTGATGGAAATTTGACCAATATATGTTAGCTTGGAAATAGCAATCGGAACATATATGTCCGATTATTTTAATATAATTTAACTTCCTAATTCGGAAAAACACTTCAAGCGATCCGGATATTCGAATCAGGCTAGCGATGAAACAACAAGTCGAGGAAGAAAGGCTATCAGGCGAAACGCCTTTTTCAACATCTACTTGTTTGGTTATCTAGGAGGACTGGATCTCCAGGACAACCCGAGGCCTCACTTGTTAATTAATTCCTATTTTTCTCGGTTAAGATCTCTTCTAGGATTTTTTGGCTCTGTAATGACAGAAAAATACGTGTGAACACATCATTTATATAGGCCTACGAGTATATCATATAAACCTGTAATATCACAAAGTAGGTGAATAGTATTATAGTGCCTACAATAGTATCAGCACTTTTTTCATCAGATACAGGAACTTAAATGGCCACAGTGAGAGATGTTTCTGTCTTCTATAGAAAATAATGATCGACGCTTTCCTCTGCTCCTTCGTTTTCGGATGCGCATGAGCTTTAGTTAGGGTCATCTGGTCAGTTGATTTTTCCCGTTATTCCGCTTTGAGGCTACTTCCAAAGCGGATATGTGTCTACCCCTTACACGAAAAAATGGTGTCACATCTTCTTTGGTCATGACTAAAAGTGCTTATGAGCGCACTATCTTGGTGGCAAATGCTTGCGACAGATCTCCAACGAGCACTGTTTTCAATTCAACACACAGGCCTACCCCTATCAACCAGACCGGTCGCCGCGACCACAATGGTCAGTCGCCTTCGGAGTCGCCCTCAGCGTCCCCACTACAAAAAGATTCGTCGGAAAGACGTCGGAACGAGGTATGGTAGTCGGAAAAAGGTCGGGAAATTTTTTTGACCCTTGACTTGCTAATTCTGACCTCATTTCTTTAAATTCATGCAGAAATTATGATAAAAATGGCTTTTTTGATTGAATTAATTTCAGCATAGACATTGAAGACATGAAGACGTGCAGATATGATTGTGATGACATTATTACTCAAACAACCTTCAGAAAGGGGAAAGGAAAATATATAACACTCAATTCCTGATCAATTGACGTTTTCATGTAATTCCATGGACATCCTGCCTGTAAAATAGCAGAACTCGTTCCGAGGAACAGAATGTCCGCATGGCCGATGGTCGGTACGACGTCGGAAACCGAAGCCTCATTATAAAAAAGACACCCTAGGCCTCCTATCTGCTATTTCACAAGTAGGATGTCTATGGAATTACATGAAAACGTCAATTGATCAGGAATTAAGTGTTATATATTTTCCTTTCCCTTTCTGAAGCTTGTTTGAGTAATCAATATCATCACAATCATATCCGCACGTCTTCATGTCTTCAATGTCTTGCTACAATTAACTCAATCAAAAAAGCCATTTTTATCATAATTTCTGCTTAAATTCAAAGAAATGAGGTCAGAATTAGCATGTCAAGGGTCAAAAAAATTTCCCGACCTTTTTCCGACTACCATACCTCGTTCCGACGTCTTTCCGACGAATCTTTTTGTAGTAGTTTTTCACAAAGCCTTCCAGATTAATATTGCGACATATTATTTACCTTACATGTTTCCCAGGAGGCGATTACTAGCAGTTCATGGAAAATAACTGATGAGTTTTATGAGGACTACATATATTTGAGAGTAAAACCATCATTTAAAATACCGGTGAGGTGGAATTTTTCGCGTTGCGCAATAACAAAGAATGGACAATATTACTGTACCATTCAATTGGTCTGGAATGCAAGTTACAACTTTATGGAGCATCTGGAAGACTTCGACTGAAATGTACCTACATGTAGGCCATTTTAACTCTAACATTTTTAGCCTATGCTGATAATCCTGAAAATATTTAGCGCTGTAATTTTGATGAGGACAAATGTAGAGCAACCATTAGAGTATAGATTCATTTATTTCATCTTAAGCTATAGATATAGAACTGAAATATGAGATGGAGTGATAACCTATTTAAACAAATCATCGTTTCTCTTAGCTTCCTTATCAAAATATCCTTTCTAAGGTACGTTTCTCACTTATTTTAACAAGCTGATATCATCTACATAGCACTTATATCAAATATTCTTATCATGAAGCCCATTATCCAAATTGAACAAAATAGTTCAAATTTTAGAAAATGACCTACATGTGCAGGTACTTTTGTTCTTTAGGATTTTTGGACAAATTGATATAGCCTATAATATAATGCATTGCTATTGCTGTACAATCATTCAAAATACAACTATGGATTGGGAAGCCAAAATTTTACTTAAAAGCGCTTATTAAAAAAGCTAGATTCAAAAGATAACAATAAATTTTATGATTCCTTATGCTTATGCATTCATAACTTAAGGCAAAGATTATTTTATCAACTATGTTCAGTTAGGCTAAGGCCTATGCAAAAATTAACTGAAAAGACATAGGCTGCTAACAAAACGGTATTATCATTGATTCACAAGTAAGAACCAGAATATCTCTAACAGACACGATGCTTATTCACGTAACATACTGAAACTACATAAACAAGTCACATTCAATCTAATTTCAATCAAATCTTCTTATGATGGAAGCGTCTTTTCAGCGGCATTCCTTTCTGAACGTGTAGGGCCCAGCAATCAGGTGTAGTCGGAGCACAGATGGGGTAGTTATCATCTTCTCTCCAGTATACATTCGTCTTTCTGGCAGCTGATAAGACTCCATTGAGTAGAGAAGTCCGAAGAAATGGAGCAGCTCTGAGAATGTCAATTCTCGAAAAATGCTATTTGATTGTCCGGCGTGACGATTAATGTATGGTATCATCACCTCTCTCATGTAGACTTGAGGAAGAAAGTGAAGAAAGAAGTCTAGTTCAGCGAAGTCCGAAAGGGAATCCATATTCAGTCGTGGTCCGTAAGATCGATTTCGTCCTCGTTCTCTAGGATCGATTGTCCATCCTCCTCTAGTCAATTCCTTATCTTGCTCAACTTCCTCTGCATTTTCACTTTCTGATTCTTTAGAGCTTGAAGAAACATCGGCCTCACTGTCCTCACTATCGTCAGAAGAACTTAACTGCAATCCTTTCCTCCTAAGCCTTGCCTTCAGACTGTTTAGGTGACTCTTGCGGAAGAGATTGCTATACTATTGACCTTCGCTATCCTTCTCTTCTTGCATGGAGGTTCTTGATAATCCTAAAAAAGAATGAAGTTATGGGTTCATATGTTTAGACTAAATTCTTAAATCATTACAGCTTACACTTTTCGAATCCTCGTCCAAATCAATGTCACTTCCTGCACTTTGAGCCTCATCATCAACAGGATGACGTAGGAGGAATCTGCAAATTTAAATAGGCATATAAACGGAATATTTGCAGCAGTCCTAGACCGAGTCGACAAATTATGCTGTTATATAAACATTATTAGAATAGAACCAGTAGTCTATACAATGTATGAAACATGCTGTATGCATGCATTTTTATTATGATTTAATCATTTATATGCCGTATTGTAGGACTGCTACTCGTTTATATGAAAGTGTATGATCACAATCAATCAAGAAATAAAAAATTAACAAGGCATGTAGAGAGAGAAATTGCCCGTAGCCTCAATACTGCGGCTTCTTAATTAATACATGTACAGCTAATTAGTTTGCGTGATAGGCAAATAGGTACCCAGGTAGCACAGCCCAGTCGGCCCCAACATGGGAAGATACCGTTTTGCCCAATGGCCCCGTGGGCTACCCGAATGGTAGCAGGTGCCGGCCAACATCAGGAAATGGCCGTTTTAGACTAGTTAATCCCACGTAAGCCCATATGCACCGGCGTGTAAACGACGTTGGCCCAGCAAAAGTTGCCCAATGTTGCCACAAAATACCCATCGTCAGCGCGCATGCATTTAACGTGCACGCAGTGGCTCCACACCGAGCCGACGCCGAAATGGGGTGCTACCCATGAAGTGCCGACACGGGTGCGTCAATCTTGCGATTTGCTTTTCTGCAATACCGCATTTGTTCCATTCCCGATTATCTATGTGGGCCACAGCAACAATGCCGTGACACTAGTTATGGCGCTACATTAATAGCTGCGCTACTTATGTACACATCCCCGTTTCTCTGGCTCAAAATATGGCGGGGGATGTGTACATCAATAGCGCAGCTATTATATGTATCGCCATAACTAGTGTTGTGCAGAATTGTTGGAATGCGGATGAAATCTCATAAACATTTCAATATTAATAATTGTGTATCAGGTCCTCTGACTTTGCTGCCACCAGGCGAATGGACATATCGCGTTCATCCTTATTAATAACGAAAGACAGAAATTATATAGAGTAGCAGATCGATAGTCAGCTTAAGCCACTTGCAATACTCGTACAATAGATCAGTTAGTTGCATACGGATGCACATACAAAGTATATACTGTATGCTCGTAAGTACGGCGTATAGCATGTAGATGGAGCGCTAACTAGTTTATCACAAGATTGTGTAGTATATAGAGTAGACAGCATAAACGGTCACTTACCTGCTTGGGCACATCATTGCTTTCTTTTGTGAAATCTTCAGGGGGCGTATGAGTATTTTCCATCTATATCCCATTGAATGCATGCTTTCCTAGTATTCCAGTAATAAAATTCCACTGTACCACATATTTTCTGATACCCATCAGGAAGGTAGCTTGAGTAAGGAACTGTCCGTCGAAGTATGTTTTTGTAATAGAAACCCTATCACCTTTCACCAGAATTTCTTTGCTGCGCTTCTCACTCATTGTGGATAAGATTCGACGCATATGAGGACACTCACGAACTCACGAATACTATGCTATGATGCAAACATTACCATGATCGACAGAAGCGATTCACGACAACTTTGGCAGCCAATAAAATTCCGCTTGTGTCCTTAGGGTAGAGGCTACTTTAGAATACAATACAACCTCGCGGGATCGCTTGGGACAGCCAGGTCAGATTCTAACATTGATATGAGTCACAGAACAACGCTGACTTTTTGTTTCCAACCTTCAAGGACGCGTGTGTCTTAATTTTGAGATGTGACGGAAATTTGAAATGTACCTACATGTAGGCCATTTTCCCATAGCGCCATTCCTGTCCACAAATGTATATATGTGAAGCAATGATTGATTCAGACCACCTGATAATGTCGAACTGTAAACTCATGTAAAGAATTTCGAAAGTATGTTTCTTGAAAACTTATATTTATGTGATGATTAAAGAAAAAAGAGTCTTGTAAGATAGAATATTTTTTTTTTGTTAAATTCATTATGCTTAATATAGTTTGAAGTGAGAAAGCAATTATTTTAATAACAGTAGTCGCATTATGTTCATATAAAAACAAATTTCCAAACAAATAAAAAGAGAATTCGATATTCTTCTCAAGTAGCCCCATAATAAAAAAACTACCTACGCAGGTACAATTCTTACTAACCTCTGACCCTTTGGAACTCAGATGAGAAATATAGGTACATGCAAATCCAACTATCCTAAATGCAAAGTTGTATCGCAGAATGTTATTTTTTAGATAAAAGTCATCTCAGTGAGCCATGTTCAGAAAAAAATGCGAAGCAAATTTAATTTTCGCATGAAAAGAAGCAGGAAAAATATTCAAAGCTCGATTATAGCGAAGTATGAATTAGCTTTAGGTAAAGAAATTGCTTCATTATTTATTATTGGTATATCATCGATGTTCTTATATTGAAAAGCAAGCTGACTAGGCTAGTAAGAAATATATCTTGACTAGATACCAATACATAGAAAATTACCTACATGTAGGTACTTTTCTACCGGTCTTCAAATAAATGTCATGGATTCAATATACTATGTATTCGTTAAATATTACAAATTTAGGTCAGGAATACAGTAAATTCCATCAGTACAGCAATAAAGTCACCTTTTTCAATGCTCACTTTTTCACAAATGCACAAAACATCTAATTTTAGAATATTTTTCCTCGGAAAAATTCAAAGTGCTATTTTTGAAATAAGATTGCCCGGCAAATATTTATTCAATAACCAAGAAATTGTAACATGCGTTTTTTGGGTGTATTCTCATTTTTGAACTCCTTTCATTTGCATTAAAGACGCATAGTTTAGGAATGACAGCCTTTTGAAAAGCAGTTACAAAAGTACTGTAGGTCACTTCTTGGTCAAATTATCATTAAGAGCCGGGGCGCAGTCGCCTGTCTGCAGTCGCCGATTCTACCGATTTGCCCCGACCCTTCAGTTGAAATTTCCCATTGCGCTATTATTTAGTAAAACACTAGCTATCTCCCTAAGATGCAGGTGCATCAGTATTGCTCCACTGAAAACCAATAAGCTTCCTAGCTATGAGGAGTAGTAGAAATAAAACGAAATTACACAGAATACGATATTTTGCAATACACCTGCACCGATTCAATGAAAATTTAATGTGCACACATGAAAATTGTATTTATAAGCACTGAAGATACAAAAGATACAAATTAACGATCGAAAAATACAATTGTTCTATGGAGGTTACAAAATGTTCTATGAAAGGCATCGAAAGACTTATGTAGTACAATCTAAATAACAGGAACTTTCTTAATAACATTGAAATTTGATGACTCCAAATTGTCAGAAAAAAGCATCGATTTACAGAAACATGCGGGTTTGATGTTGTCAATAAAGTTCCTGCTATTTAGATTATATGCACAATAACACAGATAACCTGGATATAACACCAAATACAAGAGATGAAAAATTGAGTCACCTATTGAGAAAAGGGGTATCAGGCACAATTACTCAGCTGCAGGGGAGCGTTGGTGGCTCCTTCCATCAGATCTATCTTTTGCGTGCTTTAGTACGCTCTGCAAAGAGGCCTCTATTTCCTTCTCAGTCACATGAGGTCTAGAACGTTTGATACCGCACGATAAATTCGGGAATTCTTGAATGGAAATTTATTGTTCCTGCCGTGAAATGAATACTTCATCGAAATATCCGAAGCCAAAATCCTTTAAAATATTCGACGGCATAAATCGTTTAGTCCGTTGCCTCCGATCAGTGAGAACTGCTTTGCCTGAAAGATAAAGCTGCATTTAAAATGGTGAAGCTTCTCCACGTACGTCAGTACATTTCCACTTCATTGTGGTGTACCTAAATCAAACAGAGCAAATAATTTCAAAACGATGTGAGTGGCTTTGTGATTCCAGTAAATCATTTGTGTCTGCAAAAGTCATTTGAATGATTCAGTTGATAATCAGGTCGTGGGTAGCACCGCTCTTTTAATGCCGACATTCATTGAGTGATGCAAATGACAGTGACAGCTTCTGCCTTCATTTTGAATTGAAAATCTCACGTGTGCCTAATATTGAAAGTAGTCAACTAGTCATCCAGGTCAATATAAACCTTAATTATGCATTAAAGCAAGTCTACATAAAGTTCGACGTAGAAACACTGTTTAGACCCCAGGTCAATATAAACCTTAATTATGCATAAAAGCAAGTCTGCATCAAGTTCGATGTAGAAACACTGTTTAGACCGGCTCTATCTGCTGAGCCACAGGAATTACGACCAATTTCAATGACCAGACAGAAAGCAGTCACTGCCAAATTCTGAACGTTATAGCGAGCTAGTGAGTGAGCGAAATGCCATTTCGGTGCTCTGGCTCAGATTTGCGCGACTCATCTTTCTCTCTATTCATGCAACGAAACCGTTGAATGACAGTCGTAAGCATAGAAATTAACAATACCATAGAAAGTCCTAGAATGGAAATTGCATGAAAATTATGGCACACGCCGGGGGAACTTAGTTGGGGCAAAATGCAACTTGTGCGATCTGGCTTCCATGTTCTTTGATTGGCAATTATATTTATCAAGCCAATTCTTGATCTGGATTGTTGGCCCTTGTCCAAAGACCATGTACTCAAAAGCAATAGTGAATTTACAAAATGCTGCGCCGACAGGATGACAAAGACGGAAATCCTTTGAAGCGTTCTGTACGTTCATCATTTTGAAATATCGCTCAGATAATCTATCAATAGTATAATCATGCTCTTACGCAACTTGTAATGTCGATTTACAGAACATGCATAACTCCAGCTTGAAATCAGAGGCCAAGAAATCGTAGAGCATTCATTTTACTTTAAAGGGTTCCCCTGTTCACTAAATTTGAATAATTTTCAAAATTTCTACATGCATTCGTATATCAGCTTCAAAAATATCACTTGTGTCATTCAATGATTAATTGAAAAGTTCCAGCGACATTTCATTTATTTGAGAAATGATTGTCGGTAAAGAAACTTTCAGTGTGTTTATTCCAGAAAAGCGCCAGGTTTCTTAGCCGCTTGAAGAAGAAATTATCCAATAATTAGACTTTCTATCTGTGAATTCTTCAGATGTTCCTGCAAACAGCACACCGACCACTTTCAATTATCACTTTGTGAACCAATTTTTAATTCGCATTCCAATATTGAAAAATTGTTGTCAGTGACTGCTACAAATAGACACACTATATTAATCCATGGAATAGTAGGCTATTTCACATGAAACAATGCCGCCATCTCACTTGCAATTCTCTTCATGAAAATCCTGCAATTAGGTGTCAATAACTTCCACAACCAACTTGGCAAATAGTTTGACCATGATGCAATGTTTTAGATCGAATCTGATCTACAAGCCATAGATTTTTCCATGTGCCATCATTGTACATGGGCAAGATATCAAACTTCCATTAGTGTGCTGTTATCCACTTCTATGGTCGTAAGTCAAGGAATAAGTGGACCGGTCTCTTGAAAGAATTAGTCAATATCATGCGCTCCTGCAGGATAGGAATAAAAAACATCACTATAGGCTGTGCAGTTTATCAGATAGAATTAGAGGTCTGAAACAACTCATCCAATATTTTCGAAAATCACCCGGTAATTTCTTCAATTTCCTGTTGATAGAATGAAATGTTATAAAGATTGATACGCAACCGGAAATACATTCATTCTCTGGACTGTGATCAATTGCAGCGCTCGCATCTTGAAACAGCAATCAGATTATTTGTTAGAAAATGTTAATTAACATGCAAAAAGTTTAGTACAGCTCTTCTATTTCTTCTGAGATCTATCTAATAGAATTGATGACATGGCCACAGGAGAAATTGTGACTAGACATGGCCAAAGGCGAGCGAACGGTTTACGGCTAGACGAGGCTTCAGATAGAAAATATCAGCTCAGCTAAAATTCTGGCCGTTGTAGCCGATAAGATATGTGAAACAAGAATTTTGACTGCCATGATTGAAAAATCCAATTAACTGTGCATAGGTCTCATTATTTATATCTGTTTAAATTTGCACTCTGAAGGCTACACATTCGCACATAAAACTTGAACAGATTCAAAACGATTAAACCTAATAGTGTGGCACTCTGTGGTAGTATATGGCCCTTTTATATTCGCAGTTCAAGGAATGGGATATTCACGAGCCTGGATGAAGTACTTCCGAAGATTAGACACTTATTATAAACCGGCATAGACGCTTTAATTCCAATCGACTTAAGACAGGCTTTCTCGATCTGACGAAATCACTTGCTTCAAGCAACAGTATCAATTAATCTATATTGACAAGCTATCGTCTCATCAATTTCACAGATATCCCTGAAAATTGCAAAATATTTTTTTCTTTCAAAGAGAAAGAAGATCGAATGAGACTCATTAAGCTTACTAAAAATAATTAAGACTAATTTGCCGATGAAGTTGAGCAAACGTAAAGCACGCGAATTTAAGAAAATTCAGCAATAGCTTCGTCTATGTTCAGCTATACAGAGGTACGCCTATCGCGATGATGCATAAATGTAGTGGTAACATGTAAAATGAGACAACTTAGTGAAATCTCTGTGGGAATGAGGTTGGTTAAATGAAATATTTTAAACTTTGCAGCTTAGGGCCTACTCGAAAATGTTTACCCCTTATGTCTAGTGTCCGTCTATTTCACGCCCGTCTAATGTCACGTTACCAGAATTGACTTTATCTCATTGCAGCGAACCATCAATTAGCGCCAACGCTGTGCAAAGTATCTTGCAGTCAAAGCTCGATAATTAAGAGTATAAATACCAGGTTTACTATCCCTTAATTATTGAAAGTCTGAATTCAAAAGCAACTTATGTAAGCCGCCAAATATACAAAAAATGCCGCGGCCGTATGATCTTAATTGACCGAAGTCTTAATTGTCCGTGTCCGAATTAACGAGCTTCGACTGGATTTACTGTAGGCTATTCATGCGAAGCGATTCGTTAACGATGTCAGTCTGTCCGCACGATTCTATTTGAATGGTCGTGAAAAATTGGCTTGCTTTACCTATAGTCAAACATTTATAACCAGAGGAACACTTTTTACATCACATCTAATTCAAAAGTTATCTGTTGAAATATTTCAGTCAATTCAGTGCTTGGTATAATGTGTAGTGCGCAGGTAAAACGCTATTATTTACTTAATTTATCTATCATCACTTCATTCGACTTACCTGATACGAATTTCGTTTGATAAGTAATCCGTTCTATCAATATTTTCGGCTCAAGATATTCCTCGCATTTTCTATATTGTAATTTGGTTGATAATCCATTAATAAGATCAATCAATTTACATACAATGTCCACAGGTGTCAGTCAGGCAACTCCAAAAGTAGAGACACGAATGCCACTTCTAGATTATTCCTCGATATTTCTCTTTGTGAAATGAAGCGATGACCTCTATTTCACCCCTCGAGTTGAAATGTGATCTTCCGATTGCGCTGCGCTATCGAAGGCGCACGAGAATGTTATCTGCTATCGGGCTGGACTGGACAAAGCGCTCTTCTATTAATAGAATTCTCTCTCCCTTCTCTCCCTCACTGTATCACAGGCTTGAAGCGACCGAGATATTATGCAACACTCATTGAGGATTCTTCCATTCATTCACAATTTAATGAATGAACAATAATACAACATGCAACCTTGATTGACCAAAAAATTGACAAGCGGTGAAATTCAGGCATAGTCAGAATCATGGTCAGAATGATATAAAGTTCACGGTCAAGTCAAGAATTTTGAGCAATTTTTTTCATTGCCATCGATGCGTCATGCAAATATATATGAAGCATCGTAACCAAAGATGTTTGACGCAACATTTCACGATTGAATGCATCATCATCATGTAGCGAAAATCACTGAGAGAAATGAGCTAAGGTTATTTATTCCAAGGAAAAACTTGCCTAGACGTGCAGACAGCCGATCGATGACAGTTTCGGGCCAGTCCACTAACATTGGAGATACGTTTTTCTTAGAAATCACAACAAATTCG
The DNA here is from genome assembly GCA_907163375.1 of Prostheceraeus crozeri. NCBI lineage: Eukaryota > Metazoa > Platyhelminthes > Polycladida > Euryleptidae > Prostheceraeus > Prostheceraeus crozeri. Next base: position 111,288 of record CAJQUW010011534.1, on the reverse strand, counting down.
CTGCTCAATGTGTGTGACAACTCTGGGGTCGTTCTATTTCAAAATTAGAGCTCGTGTGAACTTAAGGGCCGACTCACGACCACCCCCTGTCAAAAAGATAAACGTGAAAATTGGGGGGGGGGAAACCCTCGACTACAAGAGATCACATTTCACGTCATTTTTCGAAGAGAACGGTCACAAATTGATATGATCATGCATGTTTACTTCCAAATAAGCCATTTTCGAAAAATTTGTTGGCCCCATTTTTTCATGTGGCCCAAGACTTTTTGACGAGGGGCCCACGACTCATTTTCTCGCGGGAAATGCATTGATCTAGTTTGATTAAATGCGTTCGAATTTCTGCATCAGAAGCATCTTTTTCCACAAGCATTCTACATTTGAGTTTTAATTAGAAACTCTGAAGCTGATTGCCGAAATTTTTGCAATTTATCAGTTTTGCGAAGCCGGAATATTGCCTTTCTGACATCATGGAGGCTAGTTAAATGCTAAAACCAGACATATGATGAAGGTCGCCGTTGACACTCGAGGCGACTGCCATCAGCGGTCGCCCGCAACAGACGAGGCAACTGCTGACAGCGGTCGCCGGGCAACGGTCGCCCACATGCAGTCGAGGCGACCGCCACCAGGAGTCGCCGGGCGGCGGCGACTTCGGCGACGCCGAGGGCTGTCGCGGCGACCGCTGGGCGACTTTTGTGGTTGATAACTCGCTATTAATAAGATGCTATTCAATTAATTTGGTTGCTCTAGGCCTACCTATTATATAGCCTCTTGCTGCATGAATTATTTTCAAAATTAAAGTTTTTTTGCTGAAGATGTAGGTCAAAATGTTGTCCGTTAGCCGCAATATGCATGAAATGGTTAAATAAAAACAATTCAATCTCTTGACAGCGTTGTACTGGGGTTCCCAATTGTGATTGGATTACTTCATTCTTTTCATTTTCATTGCTATGGACTAAATGATTATATAATCATTTAGTTCTTATAATGATTAGGGGAGAGTAGGGTAAGACGGACAACCTAATCTTCTAGGATACCTGACAGAATGATAACTATGTTTTAATTATTGCAATAAATGTATTCCATTGCTATTGGGTATCTACAAGATCGTAGCAAAATTTTGATTCTCTAACTTTATGTCTTCAAGGTTACTTTTTCATTTTAAAATAGGATGACGAATGTTGTTCATCTTACCCCACCCTGTGGAGATGGACAATTCTGTCGCTTCGTGTCAAAGTGACCTAAACCCCATTTTTTGCAAAATGGAGTTAAGCGCTCTAGATGTAAGAAAATAGCATGTTTTATCATGTTACGAAAAAGTATAATCAGATTCGATGGTAAAGCGTCGGGAAAGACTGTTGTGTCATTTTGACCGGCATTGGAGAATCATGAATAATTTTGTGACAGATTAACCTAAACGACCACTTAGGTTCATTTGACACAAATAATCATGAACCAAAAGTCAGTTAGTTTAAATTGACACGAATATTTTTCATAAATTTACTGTCGTTTTCTGCTATAGGTAGCATTCATTTTTTAAACACCTTCTCAAAGATCTTATTGCTCATGATTTCTCAATTTCTTTTTATTTAAATAGCTCCCTTTTTGAATTCATTCAGATTTTCGTGTAAAACTGTTTCGTTCTTGACTTGATATTATAAATCGCGCGTCGATGCAAAATTGAGGCTATCAAAAGGTGAGTGTTTCACTGTAATTGACTCAGTACCGGTAGACCTAATAGATTGAAAATGTTAATAGATTCCGACTATGCATGGGAATCTTCTTTACTTACAGCCTAACTCCTGCCTTATATGAACAATGAAACTATAGTTACTTTAGTTTTTGAGATAGATAGGCTACATATCCCGGAGCTAAAAAATAGATGAGATATTTATTTGTATAGTTAATGGGAAGACCGCCGTATAGGTAATAATCCAATCAGAATCATCAATCAATCAATCATTGCAATGACCTGCTTACTACATTTGATAAAATTATTACGTGCAAGAATCTTTGCGTACCTTAAAACAAAATCAAAACAATGCCGCGGGCGAGAATCGAACTAAAGTACAAACGCCGCCATAGCGCGTTCAGCGTCACCGCTATGCACTGGACTGTATTCACTTCTGCTAACCATCGAGTAGGTGAACACTATGTAGCCCTAGATTCAGTGTTAAGCTGTTACTGATGTTCAACAAAAAGTAGAGTCACACACGCTATTATTGTCACGAAGTAAAAAAATACTATCAATTTGATCAGAATATTTTGTAAATGAATCTATCTTTTTTTCAGTTTACTGGATGTTCGGAAATGTGCTGTTCGTATGACCAATGGAAAGAAGGAGGTTCTTGTGGAATGGGAGGACGTCAGTGAAGGAAGATTCAACTGGGTTACTTGTAGGGACCTCCATCTTGAAGATTCCGACGACTTGGTACCGGGAATGATGGTTGAAATGACAGGATCACAACGAATATGGCAAGGCAAACTGTCTGACGAGAAGCTTTTGCGAGAAGCAGAATCTGATGTTGAAGTAAGCGAAGGGGGAGATGATGACAAGAGTAAGGAAGAACAGACAGAACACTGTCTTGAGACACCGCCTGAGTTGACGCAGTCTTCAACAAATTCCACAAGTGATGAAGCTGCAGAGATCGACATTCCCTTATCAGAGTTGATGAGAAAACAAAAGATGAAGAATGAAAATAATCAAAATGGAGGTCTTGACTGTCAGAACCAAGAGCAGAGGGATACCCAGCATGAAGAAGCAAAGTCAGCAAAAGAAAGTCGTAAAAGAAAGAGGAAGGGACAAAGTAGAAAGGAAAGATCTGATATGAAGAAGCGTAAGGATCGCGGAGAGGAATACATAAATCGGAAAGGAGTTGCGAAACCATCCCGGAAAATGAGGATTCCTGACCGCAAACATTCCAATCCTTGCATGGACAAGATTTCAGAGGATAAAAGGGAACAAGTATTCAAGGATTTCTATAGTATGGACGCAGATACCAAAGATCAATATCTTTTGGGATGCATTGTAGAAATCAATGTCATACGAAGACGGATTGGATCTGAATCGAATCGAAACTTCAGCAGAAAGTTTTTTCTGACCACTGGTCTGGATCAGGATAAGCAGCGTCAGAGTGTATGCAGATCTTTCATTCTCAATACGCTCGGCATAAGTGACAGTCGAATAAGTGATGAAGAATTGCAGAGACAGAGAGAGCGGAATTCCAACGGGAGACCAGCGAAGCGTCCATTCAAACGCTTCAGAAATTTCTGAAGAAGCACGAGATGAAATTCGCGAGCATATCAGAAAGTTTCCACTCCACCGCAGCCATTATTGTCGAGAGAGAAACGGGACATTGTTCTTGAATCCAGAGCTCAATAGATTCAAAATGTACCAAAAATACAAAGAAGAAAAGGAAGCATTAGGTCAACAACCCCAGAAGCCATGGTTGTATTATGATGTATTTCAAACTGATTTTCCTCACGTCTCCTTCGCCTCCCTTAAGACGGACACCTGCAACAAATGTGATTCATTCAAAGCAGGAGGAAAAAGCAACTCCCCAGAACATGTTGAACATCTGGAAGAAGCCAACAAAGTCTACCAACTCAAGAGGGATGACAAAGAACGGGCGATGCAAGACTGAAGCTTTCTCTTGATAAGTTTCGACCTGGAAAAATGCCTCCCAACTGCAAACTTGACATGCTCAGAGGCATTTTACAAACGCCTCCTATGGACATACAATTTGACGATATTTGACTATACACCAAAAGCAGAACCAGTCTGTTACATGTGGTCGGAGGACACAGGGAGAAAAGGCAGCAATGAATTCGCTTCTTGCCTTTTTCATTTCATTACTGAAAAAATGAAGAATAATGAAGAAATCACAGCCGTGAAGCTGTACTCTGATTCATGTGCAGGCCAAAACAAGAACAGACAGGTGATAGGCATGGAGAAACATCTGCTGGCCACGACAGGAATCAAGCACATCTCACACACCTATATGGTTCCCGGACATACTCATATGGAGTGCGACACCATTCACAGCATGGTAGAGAAAGCCAAAAAGCGCGCCCAGGTCTTCATTCCGATGGATTGGAACAATGTGGTCTCGATGTGCAAAACAAGCTTGCCATTTGTTAAGGTTGTTCCTTTGACACAAAGTATGATTTTCCGCTGGGATATAATTGCTGACAAAACTCTGAAGTTCCCGACGGCTAGTGAACGAACAGCCACTGGCTTTCTGTTCAATGCAGTCCGCACCTTCTGTTTCTCCACGGACAACAATCAAGTGCTACATGTACGTTTCTCGATTGCCCCTGATATCGAGACCTTCAAAGAGGTTGATGTCACAAACTCCAGAAATCTCGTCTCATGTGCCTCCTTAAACCTGGAAGATATGAAAGTGAGTTTAATGCAAAAACTGTGAGCAGTCGTATAGGGCCTCTATAGCTACAGTAGGCCTATAAACTTACATGTAAATCTAATAACATATGGATGTTATGCACTGTATACCCAGGATTGTATTGAATATGCAGTATCGTCCCACTACAGAACTTTCTGTTTAACAAACTTTCTTTCTTTGCTTCAGGCATACACGGAGACACACTGCATTTCAAGTAACAAGAAGGACGACCTAGTCTCACTTCTGTGTTATGTACCGGAAGTATACCACGCATATTACAAGAATCTCAAGGCACAGAAGAACGCAATGGACGACATTTAACATTATTGGATGGTCAAATATAAACCTTAGATGATAAAATGATGATCCTTCTTTATGGAATTCAATAGTAAATGTGTCACTTTAACCTAAATAGCTCTACATTTTGTGTCAATATGACATATGTGGTCGCCTATGTTGAAGTGCACGAAAAATATTCGTGGTATTCTCCATAAAAGTACATTGGTCAATATTTTATTTGATGATCCTAGGATTACCTTAGAATATCACAGTCAGAGGCGTCGCTAAGGAAACATCATTGGGGGTGTGTTTGCTAAATTTTACCTGATTTACAACCAAGAACCAAAATTTACCTGATTATTGCACACACGCATACTCACACACATTCCAACATGTTTCATGTTTATATCCTACAGAAGAGGTACCTAGTCACCTAATCGGTCGGAAATGACGCCTATAAATGAAAAATAATTTGATTTGTGGTTCATGCGAATATTATTCATATTGAGACTGAATAAAAACGACAATTAATTTTTTTCAACTATGTAATACAAAGTTCACTATTGAAATTGTAAGAAGTCACTCAGTTTTTTCTCTTCGATTCTTGAGTATTGACCATTTTCTAGACAACTTCAGTAAGTCTATTTTCCGATGACGTCAAGTTAATTTGTGCGCAATTGGATCCCGTAGTCTCGACTGTTAAGGAATTTTTCGACGGTGTTTGCATCGAGAAAGTTAACACGCTGTTAACAATAAGCTTCTACGCACAGAGAAGACGGCGTGCCTTATTCATACCGTGCGCTTTCCGCGGTGCGCGTGTGACTGACGCGGTATGAGGAAGGTTCGATGAAATCCACCGTAACGATGACGTCATCTCCTCAAGGGACAACGCAATAGCCAGAGCTTATATCAATCAACGGTTAAATATACACTACCCAGCTAGGCAGAATGAGTTGCAGGCGTTTCAGCGTTAGGTGATTCAGTGCCAATATTCACTGGCCACATTATAGGTAAGGTACTGGAATTACATTTCAATTCCACTTAGATATTTTAAATTTAGCAGAGCTAACTCACATCGCCTTATGTTCCAATTTTTAAGAAAATGCGAGGCGACTGTTCCTCCTGCTCGCATATACAGTCATCCCCGGTGCAGGTCGTTTTCAGCGCGCTATGTTTGACCGCTTTCGCGTGACAAATCAATATCATCAACGGCAACTAACCATATACTTTCTGGTGTCTAGAAAGGGTGAGAATTTCCCGACATTACGATGTGTTTTTGTGACAAGACGTGTTTTTGTGGCTAAGAACAACGTCAGTGAATATTGGAGCTGAATCGCCGGCAAACCGGCGGTTTGCCTGAAATTTCTCATTTTACCTGAATCTTTTTATTAATTTTATATTGGGGGGGGGGGTGTGTTACGGTCCCCCACACCCCCCGGTCGCGACGCCTCTGATCACAGTTAACATACGAAAGGAGTCCTGGATATCTTAAGTTGATAAGAAGTTAGATTGTTATTTTCGATTTGTCGACATTTTATGATTTGGCGTTTGGGTTACTTTGACACGAAGCGACAGAATTATAGTGGGGCAAGATGAACAATTATTAAATTGTGTCTCTGAAGCAAAATCTCAACTGACAGTCTGAATAATTCAATATAAATGATCCCAGAGTGGAATAGGGTCCTTTGCCGCGAATTTTTTTTGTGGCTAGTCTATCAGATTATTTCTGAAGCAGACATTTTTAACCTTTTCACTACGGCAAGAAGAGGCGATCATTGCGGTTCAAAACGGAGGGCATACCAGGTATGCCCAATGACTGATTTTCTATATAATATACGGACGGCACACCGTGTATGCCCGAAACTATTTGACTGTATAATACGATAATGGCATACCATGTATGCCATGAGTGGCAATATATGAAACTTATCAAATATAACTTTTTTGATGAGCATAACATTCATTTGAAGGCTCTACGATGACATAAAGTACCTGAACTGATATAGACGTAAGCTTCTTTCAGCATGCATAACTGAAGATCTATGCTTCATATTATTTGTTATCGTAGCTTTTAAAAAATAACTTGATCTAGAAATTGTTATTTGCTGCTTCCATTTTCATGTCTCTAAAATGTTCAAACAACAGTGCGTCTCATAAGGTTAGATATGAATGACATTGTGCATTCAGCGAAGGTCAAAGTCTGGAAGATGTAAACAGAATAAAATTAATATGTATAAAAGAGCATAAAAGATAATAAGCATAAAAGATGTAATCGAATGAAATTTGGAATCCTGAAAAATTGATGATTAGCAGAATCTATCTGCAGCAATGTACTCAAATTGTCAGATTTCTTCATTCAGTTCACTGAAGCTGCCTTCCAAAAGTTTAACAGGGAAGTTTACAGTTTTTGAAAGGTTTATTGTCATAGGTGAAGACTATGAATTTTATGCACAATCAGCGAGGAATAGCAATCAAAATCAATACTATCATTCCGTTCAAATTTTAGGCTAGGCTTCTACTTCATGCGCACATTGTAATGCAAAGATAAAATTGATTTCATGATGAGTCGACGCGCTGCAAAAACCGCTGCTATCAACAGCCTATTTAACGTGAGCCCAATGAACTCCGACGAAAGTGAATGTGAGAACTTTAGTAGCCTACCGACTCGTCATCAGACAGCGATGATGATAACACCGGCACACTGATGGACACTTTCACAGATGATGGTTGGCGATTTGTGAGTGACACAGAGGACCAAAGACCGGAAGACAAGCCGGAATTTCTGGGGACTCCAGGTGTATCCCCTGGCTTGAACTTGCCGGAAAATCCAGAAGAACACATCGAATATTTCATTGACCTATTTTTAACACCAAGACTATTTAAATCAATTGCAGAATGGACTAGCACTCGCTATGAAGTTTACTACGACTCGATAGTACATGAAAAGACTGAAAGTGAATGCTCAAAAATTCGAAACTCTTGGTCCAGTGTCACAGAGAATAATATTCGGAAGTATTTTGGAATATCTCTCTTGATGGGCATAAATCGAAAGCCCGAGATGCACCTCTACTAGAGTCGCGACGAACTGCATTACAATCCCTTCTTTTCGAATGCGTGCTGTCTCACACGTGATCGATATTTCGCTATCACTAAATTCATTCGTTTTGTGATTATTGATCTTTACCTGAGAACCCTCAAAGTGAACACAAGGTCCAACCGTTCCGTGATTTAGTGAAAGATATTACGATGAACACGTACTTACCAGAACGATGTATTTCCATCGACGAAACAGTGCTAGGCTACTATACAAAGGGCATTTTAGACAATATTTATTGCCTAATAAGCGTGCGAGGTATGGAATTAAAACGTTTGCACTGTGCGAATCCGAGACGGGTTACACGTGGAATTTCCATCTGTATAGTGGTAAGGATACATGGCTTCAGTTCTCGCATGTTGATGGATGGGAGCGTTTGTCAATTTCCGAAAGATCTGTGGTGTCTCTTTTATATCCCTTATTTGGATTGGGGTATCATGTCTTCATTGACAATTGGTTTTCATCGCTAAAACTGGCCCAGTTTCTTTAGGAAAATAATACCCTTCTGACTGGAACCATACGTATGTGCCCGCAGCTGCGAAATGCAAGATTTTCTAAACATCAATCTTTTTTCATGCGGCATGACAACATTCTCATGATCTGTTTTGATGACAAAAAAGCTAGTGGAAAAAAGCAAATTTATCTTGTCGACTCTGCAAATCATGCTATGACCGTTGATACCCACAGTCGGAGAAAGGGAAACGCCACTGACAGCATGATTAGAAAGCCAAGATCAATTTTCATGTATAACCACCACATGGGAGAAGTCCATTTGACAGATAGATGCCTGGAACCTTACGCGTCGACACGTAAGACATACAAATGGTTTGTTAAATACGGACTCCATCTCGTTCAAGTCCTCCATAGAAACGCAATTATCATTTATCAAAAATCTGGTGGAATGAAACCGTACGTACAGTTTCATGAAGAAACTATCAGGTACTTGGTTCTTACGACTGGTCAGGTACGCCAGCGACAGTCCATTTGTGCGAGTATCAAGACCAATGTTGATTTCACTTCGAAATTATCAAAACATGTGATGAGAAAAATTCCGCATACGCAAAGAAACAAAAGACCACAAAAGCGCTGCAGAGTCTGCATGAAAAGGAAAACTCGTAAGATGTCGAGATGCGAGTGCTCCAAGTGCCCTGGCAATCCAGGTCTGTGTGCAACCGGCAATTGTTTTGCCTCTTATCACAGTTCATAAATTAGATCCTACGCGTACTGTTTGCTGCTAAACACTTCTATTAATGTTGAAATGTTTAACATTACTTTTATAGAGTTATAATATTGCACGGCCCGTGTAGTATAACACAGTTGTTTTGATCTTTTGAAAGAATTCTTCTGGGAAATGTAGTCAACGTGCTTATAATTTTTTATAAGTAAATTACATGTGACAAGAATTCACTCCGGAGACATATGTGCATGTAAATCAGAGTCTACAGAATGCCGTCAAAGTTTTCGTTATGTTTATAACCAATCAATGACTAGGCTTCAGCAAGCTGCGAAGATTGGTATTGGCTCTGAATGAACCAGTGATACGCACATCAGGTAACTGTTTCTGACAATAATACACAGCCTTCTGGCTACATGCACTGAATGGTAATGTTAAGAACATTTTATTGAAACTATTCAGCTCTTTATTGATTCCATTTGGGTGAAGGGAATTTAGTCGTTTTATCCATTTATTTTCTTTTTTCAACGTTTTTCTTCGTTTGGGCAGTGTTCCAAAGCTGTGAAGGTGAAATCACTGAGCTTACAGATATTGTTGAAATGTTCCGAAACTGCGGTGGAATACAATTTTTTTACATTATTGATATGCTCTGATATTCTCATACTGAGCTGTCGGGATGTTTGACCAACATAAAATAGTTTACATCCTTTATAGTGAACAGCGTAAATAATATTACAGTTTTTACAGTGCATTCTATGTACAATACTAAAATATTCACTAAAATTGTTTACAACAAAATGCATATTTACAAACTTTACAAGAACAGGGCTGAAGACCCTCATCCCAATTCAGAGGCGTTTGCAAGGTAAGCTTGAAGACACGCCTTACAGTGTTTCGTATGTTGCTTCTTGTATAGCCTTGCGAACGCCGAACAGGTTGTACAATTTTCTTAGTAACTTTGAAGTCATCATAAGTAGAACTCTTTTCATCTATAAACTTGACCAAAAAGCAAATTTCGAAAAATATGCGCTGGATGAAATGATTCAGGGGTAAGTATACGATGAGTATCTGTATGTTTAAAGTTAACATGATATAAAATATGTGTATCCATCTTGTACAACAATAAATCCAAAAAGCTTAGACAGGAAAAATCGAAGTTGACAGTTATCTTAATCGATGGATGCAACATGTTTACAAAATTGACAAAAGCTTTGAAGTCTGATTCACTGAAATCCCATACACCGAAAATATCATCGATATAGCACAGCCATACAGATGGTTTTTTATTCAGTAAATAAACATTGTTTTCCCACTCCCCCAGAAAAATATTTGCAAGGGATACACCAAAAGCACACCCCATTGCAGTACCACGGGTTTGGAGAAAAAAATCATTTTCATAACAAAAGGTGTTACTCGTTAACAAAATTCTCAAAATTGTCAATAAACTTAAGTCCGGTCTTTTTGGATCAGGACTAGCTTTGAAGGCTCTACTGACAGCCAAAATACTTTCATCAACGGGGATGTTAGTGTATAAGGAGGTTATATCAAAAGTAAAAAGTATAGACTCTTTGTTTACAATAACATCTTCTAAAAAGGTTAAGACATGAAATGAGTCACGAACATAACTCTTGTTGGATCGTGCAATCGGATTTAAAAAATATTCCAACAAAGTAGCACAGGCCCTGGAGACACTATGAACATCCGAAACAATCGGTCTACCGGGCGGCATTTTTTCATACATCCATTTCTCTTTGTGAACTTTTGGCAGCAAATAAAAATATCTAGGCTTAGCAGTTTTAGATGGCATTAAGGCCTCAAGCTCACGCTTAGAGATAAACCTCTGCTTATGTAGATGAAAAAGTACATTTTTCAAACGCTGCGAGACAAAAACAGAATTATCACTATTTATTACCGAGTAAGTGGTTTCATCTGTGAGTTGCCTGTATACTTCTGCATTGTATTGCTTCTTCGGTAAAATTGTCCAAAGACCACTCTTTGGAGTAATTGGAGTAACCACAATTTCATCATCCATTTTCAGACGGTGAAGTTCATTTCTTTCATCGGGGCTTAAATTATCCGCTGGAAAACACTTTTTACAATTTTTCATCATGCTATTAATTGAATGAGTAATTACTTTACATTTGTGCAAAATAAATGGTGGAACAAGGAAGTCCGGAGGAGTTCTGTAGCTTGGTTTATAAAAACGACTCTCTTTAAAAATGGTATTACTAGAGCTCACAAAACGCCATTTATAACGTCTCAAAAAATCGTTAACTCCCCAAATGACATCTTTATGAACATTACAAACTTTAGGAACCGGAATAAACTTAGCGACTTTGTTCAAAAAGTGTAAATGTCGAATCATTCGAAACAAAAGAATCACAAGTAATCAACACAGGTTCTGCTTTATCAAACATAATTGGTTTTTCAATATGGTTGAAACAATTTCTAACCACATCTACATTAAAAAAGACTCAATTATTGCAAAAATGATATCACGTGTACTATCACTCCATTTATTTCCATCAGATTGAAAATCTTTAGGAGCTTTCAATACCACACAGCCTTTCGGTTTGCGAGTAGATATGAGGGTATTGAACTCCGCTATACTTGAGGCAATATTAGCTTGAATGTCTGCGGACAACCAGTAAGAATTACCCCAATTTTAGCATTCGGAAATATTCTTTTAGCGTTGTAGCAAATAGCTCTAAATACAGAGAAGTTAGTATTTGGCCTGTTATTGACATCTAAGAGTGAAAGACTCAGTAAGAAGTTTTCAACTTTGTGGTTTGGTTCTTTTATAGATTGTATAATGTTCTTTAGGTGACTCAACCGACCATTATCAGGAGCCAACACGAAACAATTCTGCAATGATAGCGATTTCAAATTTGCATCACCGAAAACAACACATTTTTCGGAAATAGCTAAACCACCATAATCCAGATTAGGACATGATTTTGCTTTAGGAACGAATTCCTGTTGTCTTAAACTTTTTGTTATCAACTTTAGCTTGGTCTCACGATCCAAGCCACTCGTCGAAGGTTGCAATGAACAAATGTTGAAAACGAAACAAAGCAACTGATACCATTTGTAGCAACACATAACCCCAATAACCCGAACATAATTATATAGAAATGTGATTAATCCAATGATTGGTACACTACATCTGCTAAGCTCTTTTACAGATAAGAGAATCATTGAATCTTGTCGACAAAGTAGATCGTTGCTGAATATTCTCCGAAAGTCGCTAAATAATGACCCTCCGGGTATTTTTAAGTGCGGTGATCTGAAATGCAAGTGCTGCGAATATATAATGATCGGCATTGAAATAAGAATAAAGATTGGTGACAATTACACTACTTTCAAAATACGCTCACACTTTACCTGCTATTCCAGAAATCTTATTTATGTACTAATGTGCGGGGTGTGTGAAAAGATCTATGTAGGCCAAACAGGAGATATATTGAGAAATCGCATGACAGTCCATCGCCAACAGATCAATGATCCACGAATATCTATGCTCAATGTGAATAGACATCTAAGAAATTGTTCAAAGGATGTCAAATTTAGAGTGGCGCCAATTTACCAACTGCCCAAATCGGCTCGTAAAATGGATAGAGAATGCAAGAAGAGACATTTCATAACAAAATTCAAACCTGACCTCAACTGTAGTTGATATCTACATATTTCTATTTATGTAATTATTTCATAATTCATTTTGTTAGTGCGTCTGTAGAAGTAGTAACTGAATAATAAAGCCACTGAAACCGGTAACGCCAAAAGACGTCTTTTCAGTTTTCAATTTTTATTTTACTTATATTTTGACCTACTCCATCCTTTTTCTTTACTGTTTTATATATATATATATATATATATATATATATAAGTTAACAAAGAGAGAAAACTCAAAAATGGTCCGTAAATAATTCCGTGTCGTACTTTTGTTGGAATTATATATATACAGTCCCTTGCAAAAGTTTAGAATCAAAATCCATTTTTCCAAAAAAAAGGCTTTTATTCAAATTATAACAAATGCGTCTCAATATTTTCCTGATTTAAAATGCCAGACTGTCTAGAAAATAGGATGTCTATGAAGGATAGTGTCAATTGTCACTCACTTTATCAATATTTGGTGTGTTGTCCCCTTGCTTCAATAATTGAAGCCAAGCGGGAAGGCATGGAATGCACGAGTCGGCGACAATATTCGGGTGTTATTTTCGTCGTCCAAGCAAGCTTGATGCATTCTTTCAAGTGATCAAGAGAACGAGGCTTCATGGCAGCAACTTCGGACTTCAATTTGTTCCATGCATTTTCTATTGGATTGCAATCAGGTGAATTGCCGGGCCATTCCAGCACCGTGATATCTTCTGAATCAAGCCACTGAGAGACTACTTTTGCTCGATGGCAAGGCGCACCATCATGCATTAGAATACCTGTGGAATGAATTGTCATGTGTGTACTCAATTTCTCTTTCAACAGATCGAGGTACGTTGACGCATTCATGGTTTTCCCTTTAGGAAGGAAGAATAGACCACCTCTTCCTTGAGAGCTGATAGAGCCCCAAATCATTTGCTTGACTGGGTGTTTCATTGTTTGGACCACATATCTGAGGTTGTATCGTTGTGAAGTCGGACGACGGACTGCTAACTGACGGGAAACCAAACTGTTCGATGGAGCACTCATCGGTCCACATCACAGTGTCCCACTGTTCAGCAGTCCAGTGAGCATACTTTCTCGCAAAGGCAAGTCTCTTCTTAACCATAGACACCGTTAATCTCGGTTTGTGTGCTGGGCGATAACTTCTGAGGCCCATTTCCTTAGAAAGACGTCGACTGAGAGTACTTGTGCTTGTGGTTGTACCAGTCGCTTTCAGTCCTTGGACCAATACAGGGAGGCTAACAGAAGGATTTCGTTGCACGGCTAATTTCAGATATCTTTCATCGCGTTTCGTTGTGGCTCGTGGCCTCCCAGACCTCGGTGCATCGCAGAATCTGCCATTTGTCGACTCATGCTTCTTGATAGCGACGTGAACAGCTTTTTGACTGATCTTCAGTTGTTCAGCAATTTCTCGTTGAGTCAAACCATTCTCATAAAGTACAAATGCCTGTGCACGAATAGTAGGAGAAACCGAGTTGCGTTTACCCATAACAGATGAGACGGCGATAACAAATGTTTCGAAACTATGCAGACAGTGTGTGTATGGATGAATTATAGTGTCATGAAAGATATCTATGCCGTTACTTAGCAACTATGATGACTGAAAGTCTCTTCTGTTAATGGCATAGGAAGCTATCTTGATTTGCTGAGTCACTTCGATCAAACGGGAAAGCGTTGTGTCTAAAAATGGTAAAATGTGTGAACTTAATCTGATAAAATAATTAATTAATTCTGATTCTAAACTTTTGCAAGGGACTGTATATATATATAAGAAAATAAGTCCAAAAGAAAACTATTAATTACTGAGGATTTATCCCGACCGGTTTACGTCCCTTCTATGGACTTTTCAAGGGATGAATGATTTATTTTTTAAAAATTAGCATCAGAGCATTCTTATACATAGGAATTGGTAAAAAATCTGTTAGTAAGGGATATACTCTCTTCTACCAGTGTATTGGTCATGGTAGGAAGATATCCTTTCCAAATACCTTGAGTCTACATCAATATTGTGCCAATTAGTCCTTCGCCAATTTCGTTGTTTATTATTGTTTTCAAAATGTTGAAAGTTTTCACGTTCCCTTGTTCGCCAATTATTGTCGCGACAAGCACATTGATAGTTGAAAGTTTGTTGATTAGTTCTTCTGTCATTGACTCTTAGACTCACCTGCTACATCATATTTTTCAAAGAAACAATCAAGCTACAGCAACAATAAAAAACGGCAAAACAATGACAGAAGAACTAATCAACAAACTTTCAACTATCAATGTGCTTGTCGCGACAATAATTGGCGAACAAGGGAACGTGAAAACTTTCAACATTTTGAAAACAATAATAAACAACGAAATTGGCGAAGGACTAATTGGCACAATATTGATGTAGACTCAAGGTATTTGGAAAGGATATCTTCCTACCATGACCAATACACTGGTAGAAGAGAGTATATCCCTTACTAACAGATTTTTTACCAATTCCTATGTATAAGAATGCTCTGATGCTAATTTTTAAAAAATAAATCATTCATCCCTTGAAAAGTCCCTAGAAGGGACGTAAACCGGTCGGGATAAATCCTCAGTAATTAATAGTTTTCTTTTGGACTTATTTTCTTATATTTATTGCCCATTTTTGGTAACTTTAATTTTGTCTTATATATATATACCGTATTCGATAAAAATAAGTAAATGGTAGAGTAGATAGGTATAAATCAATAAAGTAAACCAATAGGTCAATGAAAAATAAATTTAAATAATTTATTGGCTAGCGCTTTCGATGGAGTACTTGTCCATCTCATCAGACAAATTATGCTAGATGATATCAAAACAAAAATATCACACTATCTACTAGCGTTAAGGGATGGCTTAAATTTCAAAATGAATTTTCGTTCATGCCTTTCCCTCTCCGCTTTACATGCACTATAATGTAGTTGATACAATGGAAGCACCATGAATTTAGGGTCAGCAATATCTTTGGCACACCTAGATATGTGTTTGCTAACATTTCGTAGAGCACTCATGGGATGATTTACGTGCTGTCTATGAACAGTCATCCGGTTCTTTAGCTGATCGCCAGACTGCCCAATATAGAAATCCGAACAGCCATTGCACTTGAGCATATAAATGATATTTGATGAATGGCAGCTCATATTAGCTCTTAATGAGTATTTCTCACCATTAAAAGTAAATTCTTTTCCAGTTAGTAGATGGAGGCAGCATTTACATCGTTTGTCGTCACATTTTTCCACACCTTTGATATTTTGCTTTTTGTTTTGAAGCAGTGACAGTAATGATTTTAGTTGCTTTAAACGTGTTGTTGAGTTTTAAACTTTCTGTGGCAGGTTGTATTATTTCACTAAATATCTTCGGGTTGTTGGGATTATATTCCGTTACGAACGGCAACAATGACTTTTTATTTTCATCTCTTTTATTAATGTTCTTATATGAATTAGCCTTTTTAATACCGCCATCAATAAGTTCTTTCGGATATTTTAATCTCAATAAGATTTCACGTAATTCGTTCAGTCTTTTGGTTCTAATTTCGCTGTCCGACACAATACGTTTTATCCGGTATGCAAGGTTAAAGGGAATATTCATTTTTATATGCTGGGGATGGCACGAATTCAACGGTAAGTAATTAAAGCTATCCGTTGGTTTTCGGTAAATGTCCGTTTCAATTTTTCCATTGTCTTTATACACCGTACCCGAAAATTCCAAAAAGTGTATAGACTGTCTATCTTTTTCCATCGTGAATTGTTTATTGATCTTGTTCAAGAGTTCATAAAAATTGTTTAAATTTCCAAAATCATTTGACCAAATGATGAAACAATCATCAAGGTAACGTATCCATCTCTTTTTGAAAAGCGAAAGTATTTTCCAGCCAAAATTCAATAGCTTCAATCCCTAATTCATGGGGAATGTTTGTATACAAGGATTTTACGTCCAAAGGTGAGGAAAGTCTCGTCTTTGTGTACATGCAGAGGCAATTTGTTAATGAAATGGAAAGAGTCTCTGCAGTAGCTTGGTAAATTTGTGACCAAAGGCTTCAGAAGTGCATCAATCAACTCACTTAAATGGAAAGTTGGAGAATTTGTTTGCGATATGATAGGTCGAAAAGTCAGATTATCAGGAGCTTTTTGCTGAGTACAGCGATATTCATCGATCTGAATATTTCTTATTATGTCTGCATGCTTATGGATTTGGTAAACCATATAAGTATGGTATAGAAGGGTAGAATTTTGATACGTGTCTTATTTCTTTCGAAGTCAAAGCTCTATTATGCAGTTTCCTCAAGTTTTTAATTAGGTTTAATGTACTGTATGGATTGTAGCTATCAACGTTTCGGTAGGTTTCTGCATCTAGGAGATGTTCATTATTTATTCTCTCAATATAGAATAATTTGTTTACCACTACAAAAGCGCCACCCTTATCGGCCTTGGATGTCAAGTCTATTCTTTAAAGCTTCGATGCAATCATTTTCCGCTTTTGAAATATTGTGTTTCACTTTCGGATTTTGGGTTGATAACTTTTCGGTTGAGTTTTCAATCAAATCAATTGTATTATTCAAGTGCATGTTATCCGTTTTGGGGGATCAAAGTTTGATTTGGAGTATTTTAACTTTAAAGAATTGTCAATTGGTGTGGCGTTGTCACTAAAGTAGATTATAATTTTTAGTGTTCTACAAAATTCTGTAACATTAGTTTTCAATTCTTTTGTATTTCTTCTAGGATATCTGGTAAATTTGCATCCTTTGCTCAGTAGTTTTCTGGTACTTAAATCTAATTCAATCGATGATAAGTTAAGAGCAGAGACTGTCGTTAATCTAAAAATAACTTATTAGCATTGCATGTACGATGAATACGAGTTTCCTCATCAAAAGTATATTCATAGTCCTGATCAATCACTTCACTGTTTTTATTATAATTTCTAGGTTTATAATATCTGTTATTTCTTTCGAAGTTTCTTCTAGGATTTCTGTAAGACCATGCCGGCCTATAGCTCTGAAAAATGTAAATGGTTCCACATCGCTATTCAGATTCAAGAAATGAAACATAAATTGAGTGATTCATAAAGTCATGCTGATGAAAGGTGAATTATACACTTGAAATTTCAGCCACGACAGCACTATAAGATCTGGACTTTTTCATGAAAACTTCCATTATAAGGAGGTTCATGAAATTCCCTTGACAATCGGCTTCATTTCCTCTTTGTAAGAACGGCTATTAGCAAATATTCATTCCTTTTGATATCCAACTTGCTTCATAATACTTACAAGGGTGCGTCATCTCGGTAGTATTTAAATTTGCCAAATTTTGACTTTTTAAAAACTGCGCATATAATTTTTTTGGATCACGGGAACGTAGTCTCCTAAAAAAACTGAATCTTTTCATATAAAATTTTTCACTGTATACATATGCTTTTTGAGTCGACAATCTACCTACATATTTACTCTATGACAGTTATATAAATGTAAACCTAATGATTATATTACAGTGTCATTCAAATCCATAAACATCTCTATGCTTAATACTAGACGGAAAGTATGTGTAGATGTGTTTATTGTGTAAATCGTGAAGGGCCTTGTAGTTGCAGGTCAAAACAGGCAATATACATGTATTGCATTAAATGCAACTCGTGTCCATCATTTCATATATGGGGGAAGCTACAAGAACATTGGAATCACGTCTAAGGGAGAATTGTAAAATTCCCATCTGTGTCAACATACCGTGATTTCAGAACCAAACAGAATTCAGTGGACCGTATTGCACTTTGGCCTGCGTAATGCCAATGTCAGACGCACGATGGAATTCAAAGAGATTTGTTCACAACGCCCAAACACAAGCGTACAGCATTAAACTTTTTATTAACACAAATGATCAAGCCGAGGACGAAGCGTCTTGTGGTGTAGGTCTATACTTCTCTTTTTACAATATAAGTTTCGGTTGAAGATATTTTGCATCATATTTTGTCTGATGCTCCCATATGAAATGATCATTTTTCACAATGTGATATTTCATTTCAGTAGAAGTAGCAGAATTAGCAGAACAATTCCATTGAAACCACATCAGGTTTCATGGTGCGTGGAATTTGTCTTTTCAACAATGATTTGCCATCATACGCAAAATGATTTTCTGCATGTCTATGCAGGTGTATAGTTTATGAAACTAACCCATTAACTGTGTGCATCATACTCTACACATGCGCTGTGCGAGAAGACAGCAAATGCGAGCATGGTGCTTTCGCGATTGACCACGTGTGAGTAATTGGCCTATATAAACAATGCGGCATAAGTAAATCAATGTTCAAGATCATCATTATCTAGATGCCGTTATGGCCCTCCGCTAAAGGTACACCATTCATCATAATTTCATAAATGATGAATTTCAGATCTCCTCAGCAGTTTTGAGACTCATTGACTGTGATGATTATTAGTCATGCAGGCCTACTTGCGTTGGAGATTGATAAATTGCTAGTCTTTAGCTTTTGTATCCCAGTGCTGTGGATTCTACCACATCGGTGAGACATCAAGATCACTAAGGGAGAGAATGAACAAACACCGATTTGACATCAGACATTGTAAAGATGATAGAGTGGTCCTTATCATTACATTCAACATCAGCATTCCCTGGAAGATGAACGTGACAGTGTTGAAAAAGCTATGCGGCAATGAAATGGAGAGAAAGAATGAATAATTTAAGTTTATCAGCCAGCTAATGACCGACTGGTCTTTCGGACTCAATATGCAGCATGTATTCCAACCATAGAGGTCGGATATCAGAGCTATCTACACCTAGAGAGGACATAAGATAACTATGATGTCACCAGTCGGGACTCTGACAGCGGGTGTAGTTCAGGATCTCAAAATGACCAGAATAAATAAGTTTTCAAGAGACCATGGAATGAAGAATTTGATCTGTGTTTGACACATCAAGGAACAACTTTAGAGCATGGTCACGTCGCCGAGACCACAGTGAAAGAAAGTCATTACATTTGCATAATTTTCCGCAGATTATATTTTGAGTAGCTTTCACAGTCCTTTCCATCTTTGAAGCGTTCTTCTTATTAATCCCGATGAATACAGGGCTACAGTATTCCAAAACACTCAAGATATAGTTCCTTTCTTGAAAGAAAACGACGCATCTTTCGTAGGACATGAAGTCGTTGAGAGGTCCTCTTAGAAACATGTTCAGCATGCGAATTCCAGTTCAACTTTTCATCACAAGTGAACCCCAAGAAACACATCTCTTGAAAAATGTTGCTTACAGGAGTGACTTCAGCGGACATTGAAGGTCTGCGAATCATCAATGATTTCGTTTTGCAACCGTTAAAAGTCAACCTGTGGTTTTTACACCACACGTCACTATGATTCCTCTCTTTGGTTAAAAGCTCATTGATATCTTTATTATCTGTAAAAGGTATCATTACCAGCACATCGTCCGCAAATTTG
Organism: Prostheceraeus crozeri; assembly: GCA_907163375.1. NCBI lineage: Eukaryota > Metazoa > Platyhelminthes > Polycladida > Euryleptidae > Prostheceraeus > Prostheceraeus crozeri. The sequence continues at coordinate 91,246 of CAJQUW010011534.1, read as the reverse complement.
ATGACGTGAATTCTTGTGTCAGCTGATCTCAAGGAACCCATGTGTGCAGCGAACAAGAAGGGTGATATGACTGAACCCTGACACATGAACAAACTTGCTCGTGATATTGTTGTCCAGCTTAATCCTCTGCTCCCTATGTTGGAGGTAGTTTGCCAACCAGTATAGAAATGCATCAGGAAATTCAGCCTACAATCAAGTTTTTATCAATGATTCATGCGTCAAAGAATCAAATGCTTTCTTCATATCGAATGAGACCATGAGTTCTCCACCATGGTCTGGTTCACCATAAAGATGAATAAAGTCATTCTTCAAAACACATTTTTCAAGAATTTTACAGAAAATGACAATATCGAAATGGTTCTCAAATTGTCTAATGAAGTTTGCCATACTTGGGGATTGAAATTACATTTGCCCTCTTCCAAATTTCCAGGATTTTCTTTTCAATTACCGACAGATTATACTAGTGTGTCAAGGGAGGTGCTAGTACATCTGCCGCTTCTCTGATCAAACGCGAAGGAATTTCGTCACAACCGATCGATTTGTGAGGATTCAGCTTATACAAATGATTATAAACATCATCCACGCTGATATCGATATTCCAGACACTGTCATTTATTGAGATAGAATCCATAACTAAATGCCAATCAGGAGCCTGCTCAAAATGACCGTGGAAGTGATCGTTCAATTTTTTATGTAGCTATAGAAGAGGAAGTAAATTGGCTTATGAAATTGTAAAGCTGTTGACCTGGTCTTTTACTGATCAAATTGTCCGCAGTTTTCCTAATACCCCTCAAAGTAGATTATGATTTTTTTTATCCACCTTTCTTTCGAACTCTCGATTAAATATTTGACTTTGTTCTTATAGTGATTATAAAGTGGAAAGTTCCTTGCTCTGAATGCCTGGAATCGAAGAGGAATATGATTATTAATCACAGGAGTAATCAAGGATTGTAAAATTGTAACATTGTAACATGCACCACCGGTATTAGACGAAATGCATCTGATAGAATAGCATAAAATTCTTTGCACTTTTCTTCAATGGAAACACGCGATCCGTAAAACTTGTGCCAATTATAAGAACTCAGGTCTTTCACAAATTTGATTACATGAGACTGCTGAAAATCGAAAATTCTCACGATGTGAATAGGCTGAGGGATTTTGACTCTCGGGGGGGGGGATCTCGAGTAGAAAGGAAGCATTGGACTATTTATGGCTAAAGAATCGGTTCAACATCATCCGGCTCAACACTGAACATGCTAAATTGTGCGAAGTTTAAGTGAATGTCATCAACCGGATCACACAGCAAAGAGACAGACGATGTAAAGTTCACTATAAAGTTGTCACAAAGTTTGACAACGATTTTTCGTGTGCTTGCTAACATTTTTAATAATGCTCGGAAGGACCAACGTCATCGAGAAAACTTTAAACTTTTGCGCAATGATCTTAATTCTTCGAATCTGAGGGAATCGTGACATTCGGAGTATTTTGAAGGAATTCACAACAATCAGCAATCGACGCATGACTATTTTTCCTATCTCTGTAAGGCATTAAAAATTTCTTTTTGCCTACTTAGTAAGTTCTTGCATGTGGCATCCTTTTAAATCAGCTTGTACTTCTAGCAAAGTGACACGCTTAAACAATCCAATTGTGCGGTTCATACAAAGGTTATAATAAGTAACTGAAAACATGTTTACAACTGAATTTTTGAGGACATGACATGATTTTTCGTGAACATTGTCAACATCAGTTATTTAACTTGGGAGTTGTCAAAACTTTCAACATAAAAAAACATGTACGACAGTTTGTACTTCTACAAAGTGACACGCTGAAACAATCTAATTTTGTGGTTCATTCGAAGGTCATAATGAGTGACTGAAAACATGTTTGCAACTGAATTTTTGAGGACATGATTTTTCGTCGTGAACATTGTCAACATCAGTTATTTAACTTGGGAGTTGTCAAAACTTTCAGCAGAAAACATGTTATTAAAGAAATAACCTTGCTTTCTCGTACATACAGTGGAGTTCAAGAATAGACTGTTATCCACAAATATTCCCTCATGCGACCTCATGTTAACTGTCACGCCCACTTTCAATCAGAATGGTTGGCAGATTTGAAGAACATGCTTTTGATCACTCGAATTGAGCGTGTTTCTTCAAGATGCGTGCACAATCAGGGATTCAGGGTCGGGGTGGAAAATATTCAGAGTTTCTACTTCGGATTACGAAAGTTGGCTCGAGAATCATGATTTCTAAAGTCCGTTTTTTATTAGCAAATGTGATGGAAGAACAATGATTGGATATTGCAGTATTTGTCGTCATTTAAGTTAATTTTCATTTCTCTCAAGAACTTCAACATGTAATCACTGGTCCTTTTGCTCATCAATGAATTGGTCGATTCTAAAATGATTTACTATACTATCATCTAGTTTAATCTTCGAAATATTGTGTGTCGCAATGGTCTGTTTATCTCGTTCCTCAGGTTTTCTTTTGAACTCTCCAGTGGTTGGTTCCATAGCATTCCTCCAAGCTTGCAGATCATCAACAGTGCACTCAAACTTCTGACTGAGTGAGTGAGTGAACGAGATATTCCAGCTCCTTCCAATGAACTGAGCTAAAAATATGCTTTTCATAGGCTGAAGAACGAACTGAACTGCCGCTTCTCCAGTCCCTACAATTCGTATCGATGCATTTTCTTGTGCCTGCAAATCTGCATGTAGTTCAGATTTAAAATTCAAACTTTTAGATTCTAACACCTCAGGAGTCTCAAAATTGTATTTGTCAATAACTAAGTTTCGAGAGACATGTCGATAGCGTTGGCTAGAGATGTTTTACTGCCATAACCTGCTCTTAGGCCCTATTAAAAAGTAGTGTTGTGATGTTTGCTCATTAAGTAAAAGTCGGGTTGAAATTGAGTGCAAAGCCATTACAAAAACTAAATACTACGAAGCATTTATAAAGGAAAACGTCGTTGAAATCGGGCAATATAATTGATTCGAATTATAATATTTTCGATTATAATTACTAAAGAATACACCATAGAAAGGGCCATTACGAAAACGGCTTGGGAAAAATTCAGACAATGGAGTTATAGAAAAATCTCATAGAAATAGAAGTTTACATTTTACATACAGCTAGGGGATTGTGGTACATAGAAAGGGGATCGTTGGAATCATAGAGGTCAGATTATTAGGCATCTTTGCCATCTTAGTGTCGAGAGGACGTAAGATATCTCCTAGGCAAGTATCTATATCGGCTACAAGATGAATTCAAATCATAGTCTTCCTTGTGAATGTGACTTTATAGTGAAAGCGTTTACAAATCTGTTAGAGGAATCGTTAGAGAAGAAAAAACTTGCAATATTTCGATCATAACTTTTCATGGACAAGTATGCTGATCTGACTCACAGGCCAAATTTCTCTCATTTACTTTCCATCATCATATCTATGAATTGTGGCTGAAATGATATCCAGCATCAGCTATTGTGGGTAGTATAATCTTTTTCACGAAGATTAAAAAGTCAACTTTTCAGCACGAGGAGCGATATCGCTCAGAGTACTGAAAAGGACTTTTTGATCGAGTGAAGGTAATTTATTTCTATGCATGCATCTCCATCTGGAATATGTCAATTATCTTAGCGTCCTATTTGTCATGCATCAAGAAGTCTATGGCTATACTTGGAAATGCATAATATTTCTATGCATGGACTAGGAATATACATAGGCTACTAAACATTGCAATAGAAGACATTTTGAATTTAAATCATTGTGTCCAGTATTTGTCACATTCTATTGATGAACCAAATAGCAACTTGAAAATGAAAAGAACCGCAGAAATGATGAAGAAAATAACAGTATGTAAAAGATACGATGATTGAGGAGTGAATTTTAGCGAATATTGTCAGCTATCTGACAGATAACCAAAATACCAATGTTGTTGATAATTGTGTTAATAATAAATCGTTTACTAATTTCATTTTTTTGATTCTTCAATAGGTCGATATAATACAATGGAGAACATTGTAATGCTCCTATGTTTCAAATGCTAGATTTAGGCATTTGTTAAGGACATTTAACGTAATATTCTTTGCAGCACAAAAGTTGACGAACTGCAAAGTGTTGACCGCAAAGACTGTAAAGTGCTGACCAAAGACTGAAAGGTTGAACAGGGACTGAAAAGTAATGCTCATGAGCTACTGAGGGCTATGGCAATATCAACTTTTCAACACATGCATAGACATAAGTTTATGTAATAATTTATATGAATCCTGTACTATTTTATCTGATAAACTAATAAGGAATGAAAATGAGTGCTTTACAGCATGTGCTCGATATCTTCTATGTTCAAGAAAGGCCATTGAAGATGAAATCAGGAAATCGCCTGCAGAATCTTATAGAGGCATGCAGGAATATCATACTGCTCAGGATCGTTTGCAATGGGTTATGAAGATCAAACTGCAAAAAATGAGAACGAAAATCATAAATCTGTGACCACACGATCAACTTTTAAAATGTTCTCTCATGCAGTCTGCAGACTTTTTTAGGGCTCCATTTTAGCAAATATTCAGACAAGTGACAATCCTACTATGAATCTTGCTGTGTGTGAAAATGTTAGATAACACGGCATTTACATAAGAAGTTATCTCAAGATAAAGACAGAGAGCTCCTGAACTACACCCGCTGTCAGAGTCCCGACTGGTGACATCATAGTTATCTTATGTCCTCTCTAGGTGTAGATAGCTCTGATATCCGACCTCTATGGTTGGAATACATGCCGCATATTGAGTCCGAAAGACCAGTCGGTCATTAGCTGGCTGATAAACTTAAATTATTCATTCTTTCTCTCCATTTCATTGCCGCATAGCTTTTTCAACACTGTCACGTTCATCTTCCAGGGAATGCTGATGTTGAATGTAATGATAAGGACCACTCTATCATCTTTACAATGTCTGATGTCAAATCGGTGTTTGTTCATTCTCTCCCTTAGTGATCTTGATGTCTCACCGATGTGGTAGAATCCACAGCACTGGGATACAAAAGCTAAAGACTAGCAATTTATCAATCTCCAACGCAAGTAGGCCTGCATGACTAATAATCATCACAGTCAATGAGTCTCAAAACTGCTGAGGAGATCTGAAATTCATCATTTATGAAATTATGATGAATGGTGTACCTTTAGCGGAGGGCCATAACGGCATCTAGATAATGATGATCGTGAACATTGATTTACTTATGCCGCATTGTTTATATAGGCCAATTACTCACACGTGGTCAATCGCAAAAGCACCATGCTCGCATTTGCTGTCTTCTCGCACAGCGCATGTGTAGAGTATGGTGCACACAGCAAATGGGCTACTTTCATAAACTATACACCTGCATAGACATGCAGAAAATCATTTTGCGTATGATGGCAAATCATTGTTGAAAAGACAAATTCCACGCACCATGAAACCTGATGTGGTTTCAATGGAATTGTTCTGCTAATTCTGCTACTTCTACTGAAATGAAATATCACATTGTGAAAAATGATCATTTCATATGGGAGCATCAGACAAAATATGATGCAAAATATCTTCAACCGAAACTTATATTGTAAAAAGAGAAGTATAGACCTACACCACAAGACGCTTCGTCCTCGGCTTGATCATTTGTGTTAATAAAAAGTTTAATGCTGTACGCTTGTGTTTGGGCGTTGTGAACAAATCTCTTTGAATTCCATCGTGCGTCTGACATTGGCATTACGCAGGCCAAAGTGCAATACGGTCCACTGAATTCTGTTTGGTTCTGAAATCACGGTATGTTGACGCAGATGGGAATTTTACAATTCTCCCTTAGACGTGATTCCAATGTTCTTGTAGCTTCCCCCATATATGAAATGATGGACACGAGTTACATTTAATGCAATACATGTATATTGCCTGTTTGGACCTGCAACTACAAGGCCCTTCACGATTTACACAATAAACACATCTACACATACTTTCCGTCTAGTATTAAGCATAGAGATGCTTCTGGATTTGAATGACACTGTAATATAATCATTAGGTTTACATTTATATAACTGTCATAGAGTAAATATGTAGGTAGATTGTCGACTCAAAAAGCATATGTATACAGTGAAAAATTTTATATGAAAAGATTCAGTTTTTTGTGGAGACTACGTTCCCGTGATCCAAAAAAATTATATGAGCAGTTTTTAAAAAGTCAAAATTTGGCAAATTTAAATACTACCGAGATGACGCACCCTTGTAAGTAGTATGAAGAAAGTTGGATATCAAAAGGAATGAATATTTGCTAATAGCCGTTCTTACAAAGAGGAAATGAAGCCGATTGTCAAGGGAATTTCATGAACCTCCTTATAATGGAAGTTTTCATGAAAAAGTCCAGATCTTATAGTGCTGTCGTGGCTGAAATTTCAAGTTTATAATTCACCTTTCATCAGCATGACTTTATGAATCACTCAATTTATGTTTCATTTCTTGAATCTGAATAGCGATGTGGAGCCATTTACATTTTTCAGAGTTATAGGCCGGCAGCCAGAACGAGTTTCTGCAGGGAACGAGGCCGAATAGAAAATGATCTGAGGATATTCCATTTCAAAAATTATGACTTTGGGCTTACTATTTTTCATTTAATCAGAGAAATCATAGAAAATTACATTTCAGCCAAAAATTCCAATTTACGTCCCATTGGATTTACATATGTTTTTCTTTGATCCTGTCTGGCAAGGAGAGGAACTCACTAGAACTCGACAGACGCAACGATTCGTAGTAGGTATAGGGTGTATTCCCTACGTCATTCTGTGAAAGTCTCGTTCCCTACAGAAACTCGTTCTGGCTGCCGGGCTATTAACTGACATTATTATCTTTGATTGTGTTGGTTTGCTCTACCAGTGGCAGGTTGCTGATGATATGATCACGCTAAAGAAGATTCTCTTGAGGTTGAACATGAAAGTAATAGCAACCTATCGAATTGCTAGCTTAACAAACATTACCTATCCAAGGCTGTCATGACACGGACGATCTGTAAAATAATATCATTTCCTTCTGCATTACTATCATGGTCATTCAATTCCGTGGTAATTTCTTCAAAACTGCAAAAACTTGCGTATCTCACATTTGGCAACAATAGCCAATTGCATCCACCTCGAGTTCATTTAATAGAATCGAAAGTGTATACACATTGGGGATTTAATAAATGTGAAGTTGCCACTCTACCTAATATACTTACTCTATGGTAACTGTTGAAAAGACCTTGGTTAATCATTTTTATTAAGTTGATGTTGGGAAACCAAGTAGATTAGATGGTAATAATTCTTTTTTTATTATATGCTTTATTAATTTTGGCCTCCTCTTAGGCCATCATCAGAAGCAGAGAATCTATACATTTACGTTGGAAATTATTCAAAACTTAAGTTACATTATGTCTATGAATCCTGAGTAGAATGAAAGCAGGAACTAACCTAGAAAGATAAACAATAATAAACATCATGGCATATATGAATATCTACAAAAATGGAGCATAGCGGTAGAATGACTTAAGTTACAATGGAAAAAATACTGAGAAATTATTAAAACTTATACATAAAAGAAAACAGAGAAGGCAACTTGCTCGTCTTTATTGTTGATCTTAGGTTTCAGTTTTTTGTTGTAAAGTGACTCTCGTATTCTGATGTTGCAACTGTCTCTGTCAGATGTCAGAATTTTGACTGAAATATTGGTGTTATTGCACGAACGTAGATGTTTGAAGACAGAGCTGGAGTTGTTGGTCAAATGTTCTTTAATCCTTGTGTGAAGAAATCTGATCGTGCTTCCGATGTAAATATTCTTGCAGACACTACATGCTATGTCGTAAATTATGTGCTTTCGCAAGCACAAGCCGGTCTTTTTTAGTGTGCAACCACTTAGAGTACAATCAGCGTGTTTGTTGGATTTCTTGAGATACTGACGAATTGTATTGCCTTTTCTTACCAAGCGAACGGATACTTATATTAGCTGACGGGATAGACTCCAATACTGTCGTCGACTTCAATGTGCAATTCTCTCGCTTAGCACATCAAGTTCGATGGAAAGAAATACTGAAGAAGAAACCTAATGACACACAAATCATTCAGAAATATCCCTGGCATTCTTCACTATCCATGCCTGACAAAGAACTTCTTAATGATCACACTGAAAACTCACTTAAGAAAATTTATCACAAGCTGAAAAATGTTATTGAAAGAATTCCACACCAACGTCGTTTCAGCAATATTACAAAAGACGAGAAATCAGTATTAGAGACACTCCGTACAAAATCTCTCATTTATCTACCAAGTGATAAAGGAGCTGAATTTTGTGTTATTAAAGAATAAGACTACACTAATGCTGGACTCCAACATTTGAATGATGCCAATTGTTACACAACTGTATCACACATTACAGCAAAAGTAATTGAAAAGAACATTAATTCCACGTGGAAAACGGTTGCAACATACAATTATCTACCTTGATTTATCACGAGAAGTTACATCACCGATTATTCCGAAATACCATCATTCTATCATGCTGCTATCATCCTCAAGGACTATTCATAAATCACGTGATGGCATAGAGGGGGGTTGGAGAAATCATCACGAAACATCATCAGGGAAGGGGGTGGGCTGCTCTTCTTCATCATGAGGTTTTTGCGGGTTTGAACACAAAATTCAATTCAACAATTATCATAGCGTTTCTGTCATATCCTTTTGCAGGAAAATAAGAGCTTAATTTACATATAGTCTGTAGATTCTAAAGTAGGCATTTTTGAATAGTACTAGAATTTAGAATCAAACATTATTTAATTAGACCTGACGATATTCGAAAGGGATATGTCTATGTATATTTTAAACGAGGCCTCTTATTGCACGTACCTACACATTCTTAAGTAGGCTTATTTTAATGACACTAGACTATAGAAGCAAATGATTTAACTACGTTAGGGCCGAAATACAATTTCAATACATGATGGTATTAATTCGAATGCGACAGCAATATTGGATATTTTAACCGACGTCTGAGATAAGTTTTAAAGATGAAGCATGCGTTTCACTAGCAAATAGCAGGTAATGAAGTACAGATGAGAAGAGGCTCTTACCTTTATTTGGTTGGATGTTGGCAAGGGAGAGGGGGCAACCATGGCAAGGGAATATGCCCTATAGGCCTGCCATCTTTAATAAGACAGTTTCATCACGTGATCTGTGAGAGGGGGAGGGGGTTCAAGCGAACATAGCGAAACATCATTGAGGGGGGAGAGGCGGTTAAAATTAAGCATTTTAGCATCACGTGATTTATGAATGGCCCTTCATACCTTTCAAAATATTCCGTTGCGAAAGAACTGGGACCAGGAAGATATGATCCTCAATCGGTAACGAAGTATAAATATTGACGATATCCAAAGCATGCAATCCATGCAAAAAGCATGTCGTCGGAAACTTGTACGTTATTAACCATTCGCAAGAAATGTTCGAAAATGCTGCGGTCGTCAGTCATTGCTTTTCACTTGGGAAGAGCGAGGTAAAAAAATAGATCAATTACTTTTTGAAATTCGCGATATATTTCGTGAAGTATCCACTTCACATCGTCAGGTTAATAATAATTCGCATGGAATGTTCAGTAGTTGATGTGATCTGGAGTATTACAGTATTTTTCGAAAACGTTTTGTGATGCATGCTTCTCTTTTGGCAATGTGACTTTCGGATGAGGAAAGATTTTTTTGTGAATTGATAATTCTGTATACCAACCTACGAATTCTGTAGATCACATGAGAATGAGCAGTTGAACAAACAAAAAGTACATTAATATAAAATAATGACTCCGAAGTCCATTAAACCCCAAGTCTCTTAGGAGGGCTAAAGCTGAAAGCGCGATGCGTTTATATTCTTATTCCACCATTTTACAACGTTTTCAATTGAACAACCAAATAAATGAGTCGAAAACTCAACTTCATAAGTAGTCTGAGATATTCTATCTGTTATTTGTCTCATTCTGCTCCTGCTTGAATGAAGCGTTAAGGTGTAAATCAATTTTACTGAGTCTCAACACCCAAATCTCAAATAAAGTTCAAAAAATAAAACATAGCGAATGTTGAAAACATGTTTAAAAAGGACTTTAAAAATCATGTTTGAAGACAAGGGTCTAGAACAATCACGCTCAACTTCCTTGTGAGGATTTTATAAATATCAATTAAAACAATCCTTGAAACAATATTCATATACATACAGTATGCACAGTTACAAACGTGGTGTGAACGGCAGTCTTGAAGCATGACTTTCAACATTGATCTCTTTATAATTATGACAATCCATCTCTCCATCTATTAACTGAAACTTCATGTTGTTAAGAAAGATGTTTTGCGTTAGTGCGTATATATTAGGGCAATAAGAATGAATGCGTACGTCTAAAATTAATGACTGTTAAAGCAACATAAACAGCAACACTTGTGAAGGCTGGAAATGTTGGTTATGAAAGCCAATGTTTTGCGACTTGTCACTTTGCGAAGAGGTAAGAGCAAATTTGAATTTCTAGTTGGGTCGGCGCGGCAGCCTTTTCCATTTTGGGCATTGCATACATTTATGTGCACGATTAATCATTATTAATGAACATTAGCAACATGAAATCGAATTGGCTTGCCACTATTAAACTGCCACTCATTGTCTTTATGACTTGAATCCATTATGTTCTACATGTAATGTATTGCACAATTGCATGATGCTCAATTGTTCAAATGCTTGGGAGATTATCCTAATAAATTGCCGTTTAAAATCTATAGATTAGTTTTGTCAACGTCTGCGATTCTCATAGCACAAGAAATCATTCTTTACTTCTTCCCTCAATTCTTACAAGCTTCTTAATCATTGGATTATTCCAATTTTCCATAAATAAACTTCTCGATCATTTTTGAACCTACCATAAAACCGAGTAATTTTACTAGTTCGGGAATACATCCAATGATATCTTAAATGTTCTTCTGCCAACTACAGGTCTCCAACTCTAATGGATTTTGGTATATATATGACCGCATCTGACATAGTGTTGCATTCCATACTTCAACAGCTCTTCTGCAAAAGAAGTAAGTGTTTATTGCTTGCCATGTAAAGCTCTTTCTGCTTTTGATAGAATTAATTGTCGAGACTGCTTTATTAGCTACCCAGTAGCGGAAGCTCAAGCCTTTTCTGAAATGAAGGTTGTGAAAGAATTATTCAAACCGTTGTATGCTTTGCCTCTGTTGCAAATCGATACAACAGTCTGAATAGCGCATGGGAATCTGCTACTATAACCTTCGTTGCAGAAGCCATGCTGTTGTGGTCTACTTATTGTAGCAGCATGATTTACATGCTATCATGCTCTCTAATTCAAGATTTTACAAGATTTGACAGACATTGCAAGAGATTTAGTTTAATTTTTGTATCACAGACAGGAGGGAGGAAATTACATCTAAATTTCTGAGACACAGCAAAAATTCTAACACATATTTGACCTATATTACAGAGAAAAAGATCGTTATGAAAAGATTCCGATGAACTGCACTAAAATGATTATTGATGAAACCAAAGCAAGTTGACGAGGAAAAACGTCAAACTGATATTGGGCCTACGTGTCAATCACTCAAAATAATGATATTTATGAAACATGTTCAGTTATGTGTGAAATCTTTAATCGCATATGCACGCTTATAACAAAAATAACACTTAACATAAAATATCGACAAAAACCATTGATTATGCCAAGTGTCTATTAAATTAATTAATTTTTATAATATCATATTAAATACATATTAATCAATTAATACAATAATTAATTCGAACACGTTCCGCCATAGAGTAGAGATATATAGGTAGAGTGTCGACTCAAAAAAGTATCTGTATACAGTAGAAATTTCTATATGAAAATATTCAGTTTTTTACGGAGATTACGTTCCCGTGGTCCAACAAATTATTTGAGCAGTTCTAAAAATAGTCAAAATTTTGCCAATTTATGCACTACCGAGATGACGTCTCTATGTAAGTAGTATGAAAGAAGTTGGATATCAAAAGGTGTGAATATTTGCAACAAGCATCCTAGCTAAGCGGAAATTAAGCTGATTATCAAGGCAATTTCATGATCCGTGCCATAGTGGAAGTCTTCATGAAAATGTCGCGATACTATTCATGTTTTCTTGGCTGAAATTTCATATTTTCAATTCAATTTTCACCGGCATGATTTTATGATTCACTAAATTCATATTTCATTCATTGAATCTGAATAGTGATGTAGACCCATTTACATCTCTCAAAGTTAATTGAAATCTTTGTCTTTGATTTTGCTGTTTTGTTCTGCCAGTGGCAGGTTGCCTGTGATGTGATCACTCTTAAGAAAATACTCTTGACGTTGAGCATGAAAGTAATAGCAACCCATCGAATTGTTTATTTATTAAACATTAAATTCCAAGGTTGTCATGACACTGAGAATCTGTAAAATGCCATCATTCCTTCTTCATTACAATCATGATCACTCAATTCCGTGGCAATTTCTTCAAAACTGCAAACATTTGTATATCTCACATTTGGTGACAATTACCGACTATATCCCCTCGAGTTCATTTAATAGAATCGAAAGTGTATACACATTCGGGATTTAATAAATGCGGAGTTACCACTCTACCTAATATACTTACTCTACACTGTAAATCGCTCAATACCAATCACATACGAAGGGTGTATACCAAAATATTTTTTTGGTATATTTCTGTATTCTCTTGATATATATTTGTATGCTTTTCGCATGTTATTTCAAATGTGGTATGCTTTACATACTAAAGACATACCAGCACAATGTTAAAAGAAAGCATAAATCATGTCCAATATATGTTGATTTAAGGTCTTTTGTTAATAAAGATCACACTAATGTTACTACTGTTCTGTAAGTAGTGAGATAATGACATTCAAGAGTCATACTTCGAATACTGAATTCGATTTTAATACACGTGAGTCTAAGGCATTTCATGAATAATCAATAAGTATTTAACCTTCAAGAATTATGCGTTATGTAATTTTGAAATTAAGCATACGAATATTATCAATCCGAAATAAAAACGCATTATAATTCATGAACGCAAAAATAGTTTTGTTTGAGATATATAAGTCAACATGATTTCACGAAAGATATCGTTTGAATGAAGTGATGTGAATATACTTGATTCATAAGGTAGAGCCAACTAAACGTCCTATTAATGTTGCTAGACAAGTAACAACGACGTCAATCTCCTGGAGGGTAAAATAAACAATAAATCTAATCTAGTTAAATATCACTCTATCAAACAAAAAATATTCACGACTGGTATTACCGAAAAAAGTTATTTGACAGTAGTATGTAGCAGATATATTTTTTTGCTACGTGACTTAAAACTGCTCATACGAAACACATACCAGAGGCATACGAATAAGGATGAATTTTCATCGGGTGTCGTATATAAAACATACCAACAACTCGTATTTTAGTGTAAAACAGCCCATCACAGATAGAATAGTTTGTATCGCTACATACCAATCACATACGAAAGTAAGTGAGATTTCGTATGAAAAAGATACCAGTTCTCTGTAAGCATACGAGAATCTCGTATCAGATGTTAGTTTCAAATTGTATGTAATTTTGGTATATGTTTGTATGTAATTTTCGTATCAAGCGATTTACAGTGTATGGTCTGAGTACCTTCAAAAGATAAGATGCTACACTGATTCAAAACACAGCATTTTCTTTTTTACTACAAACACTGATTGAATATTTGCTTCCTCACGTCATGACATACTTTTGGCAACAGCTCATATTTCATGATGTGTAGTGTTTTAGTAAGCAAAGGAACTCCGAAGCCGTAATACCAGCAACATGCAGCACGGACTACACTTGATTCGAAATTCAACCATTTTCAGTGAGAATTCAACATCTCAAGGATCTTACCATGTCGCGTTGAAGCAGTGGGAAGAGACTATATAAATCAAAAGAAAACAATTGAGCAATTTCGAATTAGCAGACGATTCGCGAATTGAATCGAATCTCGAGACTTCACAGGTCTTTAATAATAGTGCATGAAAACATGTAGGATTATCCAGTTTTAACTCAGTCTTTTCTCTGTAAACGCAATCCTTGCTACGTTGATGAATCCAGCCATGCTTCACACTGAACTGTTTAGCTATATGCATGTTATTATCTATTTCTACGGTATTCCTCCATATTCATTTTCTCTCTTTCTTTGTAGATGGCGTCCATGGTGATGAGAGGACTTGCTACAATGATGCTTTTGGCATTCGCAATTTCAACTGTTGCAGCAAAACCTATTAAATATGCTCCTCTTCTCGATCTAAATTTGATGACATTTGTGAACCACACGCATACAGATGGTACCAAATATGTTCTTCTTGGAAATTTGATACGCAATAATCACAATCTAACCTTTAGATACAATCTAGTTGATGCGACTGCCTTATGTAAAAAATTGAATGGTGATATTTTCTCAATCGATAGTGAAGCTGAGAAATTTCTCTTTCTACCTACCTTGGAATATGGAGCAATAAATAGAACTGAAGGACCTGCCTATAAGCTCAATCCTCTTACCGTCTTGTGGGTCAGAAATCCTTATGGATTCTCTCCCATTGTACAGAAATATAATCTGTGTCACCACTACACAGCTGAATTGTGGCGAGGAAATTCCGACAGTAAACACTGGGCCAGAGCAAAAGATTGTCACGATGTATATCGTGTCATCTGTGAGATCCCCAAGAAAGAGGAATGTCCAACTGCGCCAGCACAGTGAAGAACTGTCTTTCTATGTGCTTCATTTTGCTGAAGGAATATAATCAACCTTTGAACTGACAATCAAATTATCTTTGTTGTGTTTGACGGTGAAATGACAATTTCAGAGATTTCATGCTTGCTGTACAGTGCTTTACTTACTTTGTAGCTGGTGTTTTTAGAGAGCAACATTATGTGACATACGGTACCGCATATAATTATAAGCAATGTAAATGTAAATATGAGCTTTCAATCTTAAAAACAAATGATCTACAAAACATGCGCCTTGAAGGAATGATCATGGATGTCGGAACGAATTAAGGGTTCCTGGTCATTTAGGCCCTAGTACATTTAGGCCCCAGAAAAAAATGGTCATTTAGGCCCTATGGTCTTATGTTATTTTAGCTACAAGCTTACAATCAAAACCATGAAAATGTTGTAATACTCGTACATAGGAGCCATGCATTACACAAATATGCTTGGTTTCATCTGAAATGCAGCAGAATTGTCTGGGGAGTGGTATGTGCGAATGGCCGGTGCATGAGGCATAAACAGACTGGAAATTTTCTTAAACCACTAGAAATTTCAATGGTTTTACAAGATATTATAAAGCTATAAATGAAAATTGGACATATTTCGTTCACCTGATCATTATGTTATTTTTATCCTGCAAGGACATGCAACAAACTTGGTATCATAGGATAGAGAATTGTTCACTCCATCACGAAATAGCAACGCTTTTAGAGAAAATGCTGACACAATGTCAGAAACTACAGATTGGTATATTTTGTGAAGATTAGTTTTTGTCACAAATTCCTTCTAACTTTACATTAGATTTTGCTTAAATACTGCATGCATTTCCAAACGTACCACTTGGACTTGGAATTTTGTGGTCTTTCAATATTAACGAAGCTATCAGCCTATATCTATACGCACACAGCGTGTGTCTAGGAAGCAGGGAAGGCAAGTATTTTTAATTCTAGAATTTAATCCCTTTTTAGAATTATCTCTCTTTTTTATTTCTAGTATTTAATGCTAGAATGGCTATGGCTACTACTTACATAGGATTAGGCCATACAGGTTTAGATATTTTGTCTCGCATTTGTTACACTGGCTGAGCTGATGCAGCATTCTTGCATTTTTGTTGCCATGTCTTTAGCTGCTCAGAAATTTCAAACTCCAAATCCCTTAACGAAATAGGGAATTTGTGTCTGAATGTGTGTCTTGATTATGGTTACTTGTCCTGCCTCACCTTTCTCGGTCCTACCGTATTTTCCTGCGTATAAGCCGCGGCTTATCTGACTTTCAAAACTTAAATTATGTTGGTGCGGCTTATCTACTAGTGCGGCTTATCTGATAAGAAAAAACGCTAGTGACTGAGTTTCCGTTATAAAAATGTATTTAACTGTGATAAACGCAATAAGAAACAACAATTTCTGGCAATAAAAAAATAACAAATGTAGTAAAAGAGCCTTATTCACTTCTCAGTTACAAAAATCTAAACGTCAACGAAACCATCAAAGTTTTCATTTTCACTATCATTGTGGAATAATGTCTGAAGTTCGTCGTCAAGTTCCGTCGTCGAATGTTCTATCGTTTCCTCATCCTGTATTTCGCCATCAGCAATTATTCCTGCCTTCTTGAAGCCGTTTATTATTGTTGACGACTTGACAGCTTGCCAAGAGCGTATTACCCAGCCACACACATCGGAGTATGTTGCACGACGCATTCTTGCAGACTCCGTATACGAGTGAAGGCCGTCGCACATCCACTTCTCCCATTCTTCTCTAACATGTCCCTTAAATACGTGATTGACAGTTATATCCAGTGGTTGCAACTTCTTTGTCATTCCTCCCGGAATAACAGCCAGGGTAGTTCCATGCTGTTGTTTCAGACAGTCGCGGATGCTCTCATCTTTGTGTGCTGTCATTGAATCCAAGATCAGAAGAGATGTCTTGTTGAAGAAGGCGCCTGGCCGCTGCTTGTAACAATTCTCAATCCAATCACGCATAACGTCAGTGTTCATCCAACCTGTAATGAAAAATATCAAAAGTTAGAAAAGTTATGTTGGTGATAAAATGAGTGCTTAACTTGCCTTTCTGATTACAGAGCACGACGACTCCAGATGGAAGCGATTCTTTAGGCATCGTCTTACGTTTGAAAATAACGAGAGGTTTGAGTTTTCGCCCACTAGCTGTGCAAGCCAAAGCTACCGTAAAATGCGTTCTTTCGTGTCCAGTGGTTGTGATATGAACGGTTTTATCACCTTTGGTAGCAACAGTTCGCGTCATCGGTGCATCAAACGTCATTGGGACTTCATCCATATTGATTATCTTGTCATGGTCGATGTTTAGAGTGTTGATGTGCCGAGATGTAAAGTCAACGAAACTAGCCATCAATTCCTCCCAATTATCAGGTGTGCGTTGACCAACTGTAGTTCTAGCTCGAATAGACAAGCCGGCACGTTTCACATATCTATTACACCAGCTTGGTCCGCCAATGAAGTTTGTGAGTCCACGTTCTTTTGCGATTTCTTTCGCTTTTCTTCTTATTATTACTGTTGTGATAGCTCTTCCGTTGGCTCTCTTTTCTCAAATAAGACCGGTCAAATCGTTCTCCAGTTGCGGAAACTTAGTTGTACCAGTGCGGTTAGCTCGTTTGTTTCGCGGCGTCTGTTCTAAGACTGACTCATTTTTTCTCCAGTTACGCACCATTTTCTCATCAATATTGAATTCTCGTCCTGCAGCTCTATTTCCATTTTTCAGTGCATACCGGACTGCTTGCAACTTAAACTCTGCTGCATAGCTAGCTCGACGAGACATCACAAGACTTCTGTCGCTTTCAGAAATAAAACCCGAATATAAGGCGTTTCAGTGGTGAGTCAGCGCTCTGAAGGGATGCATGAGCGTCACAAGGTGTACCTGATTGGTTTAGCGTTAGACAAATGACATTGATAGATGCGGCTTATCTACCGGTGCGGCTTATACGATAACACGCCATCTTATTATGTCGGAATTTGCTGACCAGCGGCTTATCTTCCGAGCGGCTTATACGCAGGAAAATACGGTACTTTGCATTCTACAGGCACGCGCCAGGGATGGCTCAGACCGCCTAAACATTTCACCTATATTCGTAGCAACTACGAAATCTTCATTCAGACACATTGATCTCGGAAGATAGCCTAATTCATAGATAGGCTGCATCAAACAAAACAAATCAAATATATCCTAAACATTTCCGAATGATTTCTTTTTAATAACCATCCACGTGTATGTGCTTTTGTCAGGGGACTCTTGATTGCACATGAATGAAGTAGGACTCAGTACAACGAGTTCATAGATAGCTCCTACCTCTGACACAGGACCCTACAAACATCGATTGTTCAACCAGCGGAATACGTTTTGTGACTTTTAATCATTTCATATAACATCTCCAAACCTTAAAGGCTTTTGAATTATGATTTAAATTTACGAAAATTTGCTTGATTTTATCTTCGTTTATGTTTGGGATAGCTGAGTTGAAGATGGGAGATGAGATAGGAGGTGAATCTTCTTCAGGTGTTGAACTTTTAGTGCATATTGAGTGCAGATGTATTCACGCAATTCATGTATGATCGATGGCTTGGTAGATCGCATTGTTGGATATCTACTACTTACGTACATAATTGCTCATCTGTTGTAGACACAAAGCACGTAACATGAAAGAGGTGCTCTCATTTTCATTCTAGCGTGCTACTATGATTAATGTACAGACATCAATCAATCGTAGCTTCGCAGCTGGAGCTGTTTTGAATCGCATACAGAAAGGGAGAATAATGTTGAAGGCTAGGAACAGGAGGTAATTCAATTTTTCATTGTCACTCCTTCTCTTTATTTGCCTTCGTAAAGTTATGTACAAGAAAATTGAGTAGGTAGAGACCACGGCGCTTTGTGTCACAGACACATCAAAAGGTGAACCGTGCAGTCATCAATACAACCCATTATATAGCAATGAGACCGGTATGTGTTAACCGCCACATGTAAAGTTGAGTCTGTAAAATAAAATCATTTCCTTCTGCATTTATTGTACCATCATGATCAGTCAGAACCAATAGAAACACTCGCGAACAAATAAATCAAAATCAGTTATCCAAATAGCTGTCGAAGCAACACTTAGGAGGGACAAAGATAATGTTTCAAGACCTTTAAAGCAAAACGCTGAAGGAGTTGAGGAGAAAATTAAGGAATCAGTGTCGTTTCAGTTTCCTTTGTTCTGATCACTGTGATGTGATGTGAGCCTGTGATGTGATCACTCTTAAGAAAATACTCTTGAGGTTGAGCATGAAAGTAATAGCAACCCATAGAATTGTTAGTTTAACAAACATTACCTCTCCACTGCTGTCATGACACTGAGGATCTGTAAAATGCCATCATTCCTTCTTCATTACAATCATGATCACTCAATTCCGTGGCAATTTCTTCAAAACTGCAAACATTTGTATATCTCACATTTGGTGACAATTACCGACTATATCCCCTCGAGTTCATTTAATAGAATCGAAAGTGTATACACATTCGGGATTTAATAAATGCGGAGTTACCACTCTACCTAATATACTTGCTCTACACTGTAAATCGCTCAATACCAATCACATACGAAGGGTGTATACCAAAATATTTTTTTGGTATATTTCTGTATTCTCTTGGTATATATTTGCATGCTTTTCGCATGTTATTTCAAATGTGGTATGCTTTACATACTAAAGACATACCAGCACAATGTTAAAAGAAAGCATAAATCATGTCCAATATATGTTGATTTAACGTCTTTTGTTAATAAAGATCACACTAATGTTACTACTGTTCTGTAAGTAGTGAGATAATGACATTCAAGAGTCAGACTTCGAATACTGAATTCGATTTTAATACACGTGAGTCTAAGGCATTTCATGAATAATCAATAAGTATTTAACCTTCAAGAATTATGCATTATGTAATTTTGAAATTAAGCATACGAATATTATCAATCCGAAATAAAAACGCATTATAATTCATGAACGCAAAAATAGTTTTGTTTGAGATATATAAGTCAACATGATTTCACGAAAGATATCGTTTGAATGAAGTGATGTGAATATACTTGATTCATAAAGTAGAGCCAACTAAACGTCCTATTAATGTTGCTAGACAAGTAACAACGACG
The DNA here is from genome assembly GCA_907163375.1 of Prostheceraeus crozeri. Classification (NCBI taxonomy): domain Eukaryota; kingdom Metazoa; phylum Platyhelminthes; order Polycladida; family Euryleptidae; genus Prostheceraeus; species Prostheceraeus crozeri. The sequence goes on along the minus strand of CAJQUW010011534.1, from coordinate 71,284 downwards.
TCAATCTCCTGGAGGGTAAAATAAACAATAAATCTAATCTAGTTAAATATCACTCTATCAAACAAAAAATATTCACGACTGGTATTACCGAAAAAAGTTATTTGACAGTAGTATGTAGCAGATATATTTTTTTGCTACGTGACTTAAAACTGTTCATACGAAACACATACCAGAGGCATACGAATAAGGATGAATTTGCATCGGGTGTCGTATATAAAACATACCAACAACTCGTATTTTAGTGTAAAACAGCCCATCACAGATAGAATAGTTTGTATCGCTACATACCAATCACATACGAAAGTAAGTGAGATTTCGTATGAAAAAGATACCAGTTCTCTGTAAGCATACGAGAATCTCGTATCAGATGTTAGTTTCAAATTGTATGTAATTTTGGTATATGTTTGTATGTAATTTTCGTATCAAGCGATTTACAGTGTATGGTCTGAGTACCTTCAAAAGATAAGATGCTACACTGATTCAAAACACAGCATTTTCTTTTTTACTACAAACACTGATTGAATATTTGCTTCCTCACGTCATGACATACTTTTGGCAACAGCTCATATTTCATGATGTGTAGTGTTTTAGTAAGCAAAGGAACTCCGAAGCCGTAATACCAGCAACATGCAGCACGGACTACACTTGATTCGAAATTCAACCATTTTCAGTGAGAATCCAACATCTCAAGGATCTTACCATGTCGCGTTGAAGCAGTGGGAAGAGACTATAAATCAAAAGAAAACAATTGAGCAATTTCGAATTAGCAGACGATTCGCGAATTGAATCGAATCTCGAGACTTCACAGGTCTTTAATAATAGTGCATGAAAACATGTAGGATTATCCAGTTTTAACTCAGTCTTTTCTCTGTAAACTCAATCCTTGCTGCGTTGATGAATCCAGCCATGCTTCACACTGAACTGTTTAGCTATATGCATGTTATTATCTATTTCTACGGTATTCTTCCATATTCATTTTCTCCCTTTCTTTGTAGATGGCATCCATGGTGATGAGAGGACTTGCTACAATGATGCTTTTGGCATTCGCAATTTCAACTGTTGCAGCAAAACCTACAGCAAAACCTATTAAATATGCTCCTCTTCTCGATCTAAATTTGATGACATTTGTGAACTACACGCATACAGATGGTACCAAATATGTTCTTCTTGGAAATTTGATACGCAATAATCACAATCTGACCTTTAGATACAATCTAGTTGATGCGACTGCCTTATGTAAAAAATTGAATGGTGATATTTTCTCAATCGATAGTGAATCTGAGAAATTTCTCTTTCTACATACCTTGGAATATGGAGCAATAAATAGAAATGAAGGACCTGCCTATAAGCTCAATCCTCTTACCGTCTTGTGGGTCAGAAATCCTTATGGATTCTCTCCCATTGTACAGAAATATAAACTGTGTCACCACTACACAGCTGAATTGTGGCGAGGAAATTCCGACAGTAAACACTGGGCCAGAGCAAAAGATTGTCACGATGTATATCGTGTCATCTGTGAGATCCCCAAGAAAGAGGAATGTCCAACTGCGCCAGCACAGTGAAGAACCGCCTTTCTATGTGCTTCATTTTGCTGAAGGAATATAATCAACCTTTGAACTGACACTCAAATTATCTTTGTTGTGTTTGACGGTGAAATGACAATTTCATAGATTTCATGCTTGCTGTATAGTGCTTTACTTACTTTGTAGCTGGTGTTTTTAGAGAGCAACATTATGTGACATACGGTACCGCATATAATTATAAGCAATGTAAATGTAAATATGAGCTTTCAATCTTAAAAACAAATGATCTGCAAAACATGCGCCTTGAAGGAATGATCATGGATGTCGGAACGAATTAAGGGTTCCTGGTCATTTAGGCCCTAGTACATTTAGGCCCCAGAAAAAATGGTCATTTAGGCCCTATGGTCTTATGTTATTTTAGCTACAAGCTTACAATCAAAACCATGAAAATGTTGTAATACATAGGAGCCATGCGTTACACAAATATGCTTGGTTTCATCTGAAATGCAGCAGATTGTCTGGGGAGTGGTATGTGCGAATGGCCGGTGCATGAGGCATAAACAGACTGGAAATTTTCTTAAACCACTAGAAATTTCAATGGTTTTTACAAGATATTATAAAGCTATAAATGAAAATTGGACATATTTCGTTCACCTGATCATTATGTTATTTTTATCCTGCAAGGATATGCAACAAACTTGGTATCATAGGATAGAGAATTGTTCACTCCATCAGGAAATAGCAACGCTTTTAGAGAAAATGCTGACACAATGTCAGAAACTACAGATTGGTATATTTTGTGAAGATTAGTTTTTGTCACAAATTCCTTCTAACTTTACATTAGATTTTGCTTAAATACTGCATACATTTCCAAACGTACCACTTGGACTAGGAATTTTGTGGTCTTTCAATATTAACGAAGCTATCAGCCTATATCTATACGCACACAGCGTGTGTCTAGGAAGGAGGGAAGGCAAGTATTTTTAATTCTAGAATTTAATCCCTTTTTAGAATTATCTCTCTTTTTTATTTCTAGTATTTAATGCTAGAATGGCTATGGCTACTACTTACATAGGATTAGGCCATACAGGTTTAGATATTTTGTCTCGCATTTGTTACACTGGCTGAGCTGATGCAGCATTCTTGTATTTTTGTTGCCATGTCTTTAGCTGCTCAGAAATTTCAAACTCCAAATCCCTTAACGAAATAGGGAATTTGTGTCTGAATGTGTGTCTTGATTATGGTTACTTGTCCTGCCTCACCTTTCTCGGTCCTACCGTATTTTCCTGCGTATAAGCCGCGGCTTATCTGACTTTCAAAACTTAAATTATGTTGGTGCGGCTTATCTGATAAGAAAAAACGCTAGTGACTGAGTTTCCGTTATAAAAATGTATTTAACTGTGATAAACGCAATAAGAAACAACAATTTCTGGCAATAAAAAAATAACAAATGTAGTAAAAGAGCCTTATTCACTTCTCAGTTACAAAAATCTAAACGTCAACGAAACCATCAAAGTTTTCATTTTCACTATCACTGTGGAATAATGCCTCAAGTTCGTCGTCGAATGTTCTATCGTTTCCTCATCCTGTATTTCGCCATCAGCAATTATTCCTGCCTTCTTGAAGCCGTTTATTATTGTTGACGACTTGACAGCTTGCCAAGAGCGTATTACCCAGCCACACACATCGGAGTATGTTGCACGACGCATTCTCGCAGACTCCGTATACGAGTGAAGGCCGTCGCACATCCACTTCTCCCATTCTTCTCTAACATGTCCCTTAAATACGTGATTGACAGTTATATCCAGTGGTTGCAACTTCTTTGTCATTCCTCCCGGAATAACAGCCAGGGTAGTTCCATGCTGTTGTTTCAGACAGTCGCGGATGCTCTCATCTTTGTGTGCTGTCATTGAATCCAAGATCAGAAGAGATGTCTTGTTGAAGAAGGCGCCTGGCCGCTGCTTGTAACAATTCTCAATCCAATCACGCATAACGTCAGTGTTCATCCAACCTGTAATGAAAAATATCAAAAGTTAGAAAAGTTATGTTGGTGATAAAATGAGTGCTTAACTTGCCTTTCTGATTACAGAGCACGACGACTCCAGATGGAAGCGATTCTTTAGGCATCGTCTTACGTTTGAAAATAACGAGAGGTTTGAGTTTTCGCCCACTAGCTGTGCAAGCCAAAGCTACCGTAAAATGCGTTCTTTCGTGTCCAGTGGTTGTGATATGAACGGTTTTATCACCTTTGGTAGCAACAGTTCGCGTCATCGGTGCATCAAACGTCATTGGGACTTCATCCATATTGATTATCTTGTCATGGTCGATGCTTAGAGTGTTGATGTGCCGAGATGTAAAGTCAACGAAACTAGCCATCAATTCCTCCCAATTATCAGGTGTGCGTTGACCAACTGTAGTTCTACAGATTGTTTCATAAAAAATGGATCACCCTTAAACATCGCCTTAACTTCAACTTTGTCTAACTCCGCCAAACTTGAACGAATTTCTCTGAAATTTGGAAGATATGTCAGTTGTGCTTACTAATATCATTGTTGGAAATTTCAAAGCATGAATATTGAGTTGTTTTCCTGTTATAGATAAAAAAGTAGTAGATAATTTGATCTTCATTTAGCAATGTTACACAAAATCATATCTCACTCTTATAAAATTACATTTGTTTCCTTTGTTATGTAATATGTTGTTCTACACGCCAAAAGCTATCAAGCAAAACAAAAATAAAGAAAATCGGTCAATCAGAGCCAGTATAGCACCATTATTCATCAACAATAATGTAACTGCTACATGTGATTAACTGGACTTCATGTTCCATAGCTTCCTGACTTCGTTGCGGTGGTTTTGGCAGCACTCCTGATTGCTTTCAGCTAGAAATCTATCTCTTACCGGTTGAAAACAATACAAAGCACAAATGAACAATAACGAGATCGCATTCACAAAAGGCAAAGTGTCAGCCTTGCTAGAACTAGGGTTTTCTTTGCGAGATACAAGCAAGCGACTAAATGTCCCTTACACAAATGTGCATCGATGGCATAATGATGATTTTCGACTCTGTCGTAAAGAGGGCTCTGGCCGTCCACGCAAAACATCCAAACGTAGAGACCGCCTAATTTTGAGATTTGTTAAAGTTGATCCAAGTCTCTCGTTAACTGAGATGGCTGCACTAGACTCGTCTATTTCTAAGTCCACTATTCGTAGAAGACTTATTGAGTCGAATTTCAAGAGCTGTAAGAGGCCCTCTCAGATCGAATTATCAGATCAGCATACAAAAAGACGTCTCAGATGGGCAATGAGTCATTGTCACTGGCTAAATCAATGGGATCGGGTTGTCTGGTCTGATGAGGCATCAGTCCGTCTGAAGGATAGTGATGGTCGATTGAGATTATGGATAAAATCTGATCAGGAAATTCCGAGACATTTACATCGTCCCCGGGTACAAGGTGGTGCGACTCTACTGATTTGGGCTGGCATTTGGACCAATGGCCGCTCTGAACTTCACATACAGCAAGGAACCATGAATTCTGAACGCTATGTGAATGTTTTACGAATGAACATTGGCCAAATGACAGATCAACTTGGTGATCCATCGACTTGGTTATTTATGGATGATAATGCTACGTGTCACAGGAGTAGTAGAGTCAACTTATGCAAGTCTCAATTAGGGCTTAGGACATTATCTTGGCCAGCTCGTTCTCCTGATCTGAATCCCATAGAAAATGTATGGCGTATTCTAAAACGTAACGTTCGTTGTTCACTGCTACCTACAGATGGCGCATCACAACTTACGTCACTGTTAAAAAGAGAGTGGAGAAAGTTAGATCAGTCAAAAATCAACGAAATCATCGAATCAATGCCTAGACGAATTGGTAATGTCATTGACAATAAGGGTAGGGCCACAAAATATTAGCTTCTTAAGAACCGTTACTGTATCATAGCTTATCAGATTATATAAGGACATTATATAAGGAGCATTTTACCGTCGACCACTACGAAACATTATCCCAGACCAGCCCAGATTCGCCACTTCTCCCGTTGGAGTCAATTCCATCAGAAAATTGTTGCCGGAGGCCGCATCCATAGCCGATATCAAAGGATACATCACGGCACATTCTGGCAAAGTAACATGTGCGACAAGGCTATTCCGGGAAAATGTAGACGAGCAGTTAATAAAATCAAGAACTGGGCATCGAAGCAATGCTGTTGAAGCATACAAAAGAAAAGGACCGGAGCAAGAAGTGATGCTTAGCAGCCTTCTAGACCCGCCTAAACCAAAGACTAAATTATGTAATTGCTTTCATACATCCATTGATCAAATTGATTTTGATTTCAGTATAAATGTGTCTTTCTAAATTAATAAATTAGATCTGGAATTAATTGTTTTCTACAAATCTGAAATTGTGACAGTAGGCTACATTGATATGAATTAGAAAACAAAAAAAGCTGAATAAGTTTTAATACTGATGTTGGAACTCTTGTAACTTGACAAGTAGTAAACATGCAAAAACATTCCGCCAAAAAGGTGCATAAAATAAGATAGCTTTCATTTACAATTACAGACAACAACCAATTTCCTATTGTGTTAAGTAGCGTTTCTCAGAACTTCAATAAATAGCGCATAGATTGGCGCTTCATGATAAGGAATAGCGCGTTCTGAAATACTTAGTTTGTCGGATAACGCTATCATAGCGCTAAGATAGCGTTCCAAAACACATCTGCAAACTGTTGACCAGCCAAAATTGCTAGTTATAGATATCTATGGTTGAAAAACGATTTCTATGCCATTCATTGAGGAACAATAAAGTACAAATTCCCTAATAGTTCAAGCAATTACATAGAAATCGGCTAAGTGTGGTGATAAATCGCTTACATTACTCTGTCCAAAAAAACAGAGTGTAACAATTCGGTTGCAACACTCGTTTGTCGATCTCGGGCTTCCACAGAATTAGATTGTTTAATCGTATCACTTTGCTAGAAGTGAAAACTGATTCAAACAGATGGCATATGCAGGAACTTATTAAGTGGGCAAAAAGAAATTTTTAATACCTTACAGAGATAGGAAAAATAGTCGTGCGTCGCTTGCGGATTGCTCTGAATTCCTTCAAAATATTCCGATCGCAACGACTCCTTCAGATTCGAAGAGTTCAGATCATTGCGCAAAAGTTTTCTCGATAATGTTGGGCCCTCCGATCATTTTAAAAGAAGTTAGCAGGCGCATGAAAAAAGGTTCACAAACTTCTCTGTAGAACTTGACATCGTCTGTGTCTCTTTGCTGTGTGATCCGGTTGATAACAGTCACTGAAACTATGCACAATTTGGCGTGTTTAATGTTGAACTGGCTGCTCATTGTTCGATTGCTATGGTATTTAGTCAGGAGATTGTGCCATTTCATTTACGTTACATGTTCCAATGTTTCCCTTCTAGTCAAACGGAAGAGGAGACGACCTGTCTAATTCTGTGCGGGCTTCGCCCTCGATCATCACTCGTGATGCAACCTTCAATTAAACACGCCAAATTGTGCAAAGTTTCAGTGACTGTTTTCAACCGGATCACACAGCAAAGAGACACAGTCGATGTCAAGTTCTACAAAGAAGTTTGTGAACGTTTTTTCAGGCGCCTGCTAACTTTTTTTAAAATGATCGGAGGGCCCAACGTCATCGAGAAAACTTTTGCGCAGTGATCTGAATTCTTCGAATCTGAAGAAATCGTGGCGATCGGAGCATTTTGAAGGAATTCAGAGCAATCCGCAAGCGACTCTCCACTATTTTTCCTATCTCCGTAAGTTATTAAAAATTTCTTTTTGCCCACTTATTAAGTTCCTGCATGTGCCATCTGTTTGAATCAGTTTGCACTTCTAGCAAAGTGATACGATAAAACAATCTAATTCTGTGATTACACCAGCTTGGTCCGCCAACGAAGTTTGTGAGTCCACGTTCTTTTGCGATTTCTATCGCTTTTCTTCTTATTATTACTGTTGTGACAGCTCTTCCGTTGGCTCTCTTTTCGCGAATAAAACCGGTGAAATCGTTTTCCAGTTGCGGAAACTTAGTTGTACCAGTGCGGTTAGCTCGTTTGTTTCGCGGCGTCTGTTCTAAGACTGACTCATTTTTTCTCCAGTTACGCACCATTTTCTCATCAATATTGAATTCTCGTCCTGCAGCTCTATTTCCATTTTTCACTGCATACCGGACTGCTTGCAACTTAAACTCTGCGGTATAGCTAGCTCGACGAGACATCACAAGACTTCTGTCGCTTTCAGAAATAAAACCCGAATATAAGGCGTTTCAGTGGTGAGTCAGCGCTCTGAAGGGATGCATGAGCGTCACAAGGTGTACCTGATTGGTTTAGCGTTAGACAAATGACATTGATAGATGCGGCTTATCTACCGGTGCGGCTTATACGATAACACGCCATCTTATTATGTCGGAATTTACTGACCAGCGGCTTATCTTCCGAGCGGCTTATACGCAGGAAAATACGGTACTTTGCATTCTACAGGCACGCACCAGGGATGGCTCAGACCGCCTAAACATTTCACCTATATTCGTAGCAACTACGAAATCTTCAGTCAGACACATTGATCTCGGAATATAGCCTAATTCATAGATAGGCTGCATCAAAGAAAACAAATCAAATATTTCCTAAACATTTCCGAATGATTTCTTTTTAATAACCATCCACGTGTATGTGCTTTTGTCAGGGGACTCTTGATTGCACATGAGTGAAGTAGGACTCAGTACAACGAGTTCATAGATAGCTCCTACCTCTGACACAGGATCCTACAAACATCGATTGTTCAACCCGTGGAATACGTTTTGTGACTTTTAATCATTTCATATAACATCTCCAAACCTTAAAGGCTTTTGAATTATGATTTGAATTTACGAAAATTTGCTTGATTTTATCTTCGTTTATGTTTGGGATAGCTGAGTTGAAGATGGGAGATGAGATAGGAGGTGAATCTTCTTCAGGTGTTGAACTTTTAGTGCATATTGAGTGCAGATGTATTCACGCAATTCATGTATGATCAATGGCTTGGTAGATCGCATTGTTGGATATCTACTACTACTTACGTAAATACGAGTAATTGCTCATCTGTTGTAAACACAAAGCACGTAACATGAAAGAGGTGCTCTCATTTTCATTCTAGCGTGCTACTATGATTAATGTACAGACATCAATCAATCGTAGCTTCGCAGCTGGAGCTGTTTTGAATCGCATACAGAAAGGGAGAATAATGTTGAAGGCTAGGAACAGGAGGTAATTCAATTTTTCATTGTCACTCCTTCTCTTTATTTGCCTTCGTAAAGTTATGTACAAGAAAATTGAGTAGGTAGAGACCACGGCGCTTTGTGTCACAGACACATCAAAAGGTGGACCGTGCAGTCATCAATACAACCCATTATATAGCAATGAGACCGGTATGTGTTAACCGCCACATGTAAACTGAACTATGTCAGCGATCGCTGTAATGGCAAATTGAAAAAACTGGCCAAACAATGTGACTTTCCTATTCAAATAGTTAATAAACTAAGTCCTACTATATCCAAGTCACCAACACAAAAAGAAAAAAGAGAAAACACGAAGATTGCATCCATAGAGTCGGGATATATAGATAGAATGTCGACTCAAAAAAGTATCTGTATACAGTAGAAATTTCTATATGAAAATATTCAGTTTTTTACGGAGATTACGTTCCCGTGGTCCAAAACATTATTTGAGCAGTTCTAAAAATAGTCAAAATTTTGCCAATTTATATACTTCCACGTCTACAGTTAAATAACTGGATTTATAAAAGATACATTGATGACTGCATCATCGGTCCGTTGCAAAGAAACAAAGAATACTGTGACTTCATATTAGAGACATTCAATTCGATTGATGACAACATAAAGTTTACCATTGAAAACCCCGAAGATGGGTTACTGAATTTTTTAGATTTAAGTATTTGGTTAGAGAATAGGAAAATCATGCACAAAAAATATGTAAAAGACATATCGTCCGGCAATGCTTTGAAAAAAGATAGTTGGCTACCGAGCTCCGTCAAAACTAATTTCGTAAAGCAGAGCATTATAGACACACGTAATCGATGTAGTTCAACGCTCTCTGATAACATTAAAATGGAATCGGAGAAAAAATGTAAAGAAAATTTTAAATTTAATGGATACACTAATAAGGATTTGAGTGTATCTGATAGAAATACCCAAAAAAATAAAACTAGTAAAATCAACGATGATAAAAAAGCATTTTGAAGTTACCGTTTATAAGCGACAGTCTTAATCGGAAAATTAATTACCAAATAAGAAAACATAGGTTGAATGTCCGTCTCGTCAGTACGGGCAACAAAAAACTGCGTAATGTTTTGAAGAAAAAAGGCAAAAAAAGTAAACACAATGATTGTAGAATATGCAACAAGCTATCCCAAAATCATAACTGTGAGACATCGTGTGTTGTATATCAATTCTCTTGTAGAAAGTGTGGTGATAAATATATAGGCAAAACTGCTAGACCATTCTACATTAGATACAACGAACACAGTCTCAGTATTCGTAATAAAAATGATCTAAGTGCTTTGTCTGAACACAGTAAGACCTGTCTTGTTAACGGTTCGATTGATGATTTTGATGTTGAATTTCTTCGCTGCTTAAATGATCCTGTTGAAACAAGCGTGGTGGACTCGCGATTAATCAATAAGTGCCATCCTAAAATGAACAGACGTCATGAGACAACCGGAGCTATACTGCGTATCTAACGAGCCAGTTTAGACAGTGTCATTTTATTGCTGCCTTGCCTTGAGAAAGGGTCTGGACCCGAAACGTCGGCTGTGTACATATTTTTTATTCGTAATTATTTGTGGCATTAAATTACTCGGGAGAGAAAGCTGATTTTTTTCACATCATTGATTCATTATGGTCCTCCCGCCTTCAGCCATCTCTTATATATACTTCCGAGATGACGTCTCTATGTAAGTAGCATGAAAGAAGTTGGATATCAAAAGGTGTGAATATTTGCAACAAGCATCCTAGCTAAGCGGAAATTAAGCTGATTATCAAGGGAATTTCATGATCCGTGCCATAGTGGAAGTCTTCATGAAAAAGTCGCGATACTATTCATGTTTTCTTGGCTGAAATTTCATATTTTTAATTCAATTTTCACCGGGATGATTTTATGATTCACTCAAAGTTAATTGAAATCTTTGTCTTTGATTTTTCTGTTTTGTTCTGCCAGTGGCAGGTTGCCTGTGATGTGATCACTCTTAAGAAAATACTCTTGAGGTTGAGCATGAAAGTAATAGCAACCCATAGAATTGTTAGTTTAACAAACATTACCTCTCCACTGCTGTCATGACACTGAGAATCTGTAAAATAAAATCATTTCCTTCTGCATTTATTGTACCATCATGATCAGTCAGAACCAATAGAAACACTCGCGAACAAATAAATCAAAATCAGTTATCCAAATAGCTGTCGAAGCAACACTTAGGAGGCACTTAGGAGAAAATTAAGGAATCAGTGTCGTTTCAGTTTCCTTTGTTCTGATCACTTTTTGCTGAAACATCAAGATCACATGGGGTCTATTGATTATTTTGACATGCTAATTATTGACAAATTTACAGGTCTGCCCTGCTGATAGTACAGTTTCCGAACCTCGACAAATCAGAACTTTGGAACCTTAACATAGTAAAAAGATTGAAATGACTGATTTCTAGCCGATTTGTGCACCCAGTATGACAAAATACACCTATTCATGATCATATATTGAATTTTCTGCCTTGACAAAGGACGAACGTCCGAAGCGTCAGCAATACATTATAGGCTGTAACTCGAATGACTTGGTCGCATCATTTTACCTGGAGGTACCTTAATCACTGAAAATGTCTTATTTTTGCATCATGAAACTAGGGACCTCCTACGTACGGCTCTCTTATATCTTGGATCGAAGAATGCGTACATTTAGTCCTCAAATTATGTACAAAGATGTTACTGAATATTGTATTGTTCATGCTTTTAATCAATATGTGGTTAGAAAATGGACATATATTTTCTAGAATGACACCCGATTTTTAACTAATATAAATGTGTACATTTAAGTGAATCAAGCAATTGATGTTGCATTGCTTCCTCTTATGAAGAATAACGTAGCTAAACTGCTTCTAGATCATGCCGTAGAGGACGATCGATTTTCTAAAAGTACATGGGAAATCTCCGATTTCCTTCAAACTCCTGCTGTTGTTTTACCCGGCTCCATCCAGCGGATTGGAGGCTTCGTATCAAGACAATACGAAGCGACACACGCAGTAAGCACATGCCTATTGTGAGTGGCAAAACCTAGCAACCTGGCCAAAAGTGTTGTATTTGACTATCAATGGGGAAAAGTGCTCTTTTATGAATGTTATTACTAAAAAGTCTAACTTGATACCTGATCCCATTTGTATGTCTGAACATTTCCATGAAAGAAGTTGATATTATCACTTTTCTTGGTGTTAACGTTTGGAAAGATCTAAAATGGAACAATCATGCTGAGTACATAGCAAAGAAGGCATTGAAGAGATTTTTCATTTTATGTAATTTGAAGCGTGCTAATTCTACACCTTCGCTAATGCAAAGATGTTATTTAGCATTTATTCGCTCTACTTCTCTATTCCGTTCAGTGCTTTTGTAGTCTTCTGAATATCTTAAAAATCGAATTGCCGTAGAAAAGAGAGCTTATCGGATCATGGGTATATAGTAGAAAAAAGAAAAATTTCCTCTCGGTGGCTGTTGTCAGAACATGCATGAAGTTGCTTGCGTGAGGGGAGAAGCATGATGACCATCCTTCGCGACAAATTTTTTTGAAAGACACTGACGCACGTCGATAAAACGGATTATTCTGAATTGCCCATTCGCACGGACTGAACGTCTAAGGAAGTCTCATCAAGCTTTGCAAATATCTTTTTGACTTATAATCTTTTGGTGCAATTTTGCAAGTAAATAATTTAGCATATAAATAAGAACAACTTTCTTGTACCATGGCCACACCTGATCTCTATAGTGGAACATATCAAGATTGTCTCAAACATAGCGATCATTGGAATAATAGACAATGTAGGTAAACACAGTTCAAAGTAAGTACACTGTAAGTTTCGTCATTGACAATGCTAGTAAAATTAATTAATAAAGACATCTAAACCAATGAATCACTTCGGGTTTGTATAAAATTGAAACGATAATCTTCTGTGACTTACAATTCGAAAGTAGAGCGATTGCATGTATACAATTTAAATCAAAATAAGGCTTCAAATATGCACAGATGTAACGAATAAAAAAATAATCAAGAAAGTAGCGCAGACGGAAAAGAAACAATCGTTCCTTCTGAGCACATAGTCTGCTTGAAGCTGGCGGATGCTCACGCTTTCTAAGATCAACAGATGAAGACGATCTCTGACCTGTATGTGTATTGCAAATTCCATATCTTGTGGCAGAAGATTCTGCAAGAAGATTCCCTTTTTGATGACATACCATGAGTTGACTTGACATTGATTGTGTTGGATGACATAAGTCAAGCAGAGTTGGAAGTGGGTCGTGGGTCAGGTGGGTCACAAAATCGCGTGGGCCGTGGGTCATGTTTTTCCAAAAAGTTGGTGGGTCAGATGGGTCGTGGGTCACATATGCCGTGGTTCAGGTGGGTCGTGGGTCCGACTTCGTTAACTCACTTCCAACCAGTTTGACTCATGATAGATTTAGCAATCTCAAATACAGTAAACTTCATTTATTCGTATTCTAATAATTCAAGAAAAATGATAGAGTCAGTGTCACTGAAAGGGGTGATGGATGTACACAGTCAAAATATGCAACACCATTGACTTTCACATGCCTCATACAGTTTCGAAAGGGGGCGGAATTCACACAAATGAAAGGCTCGAAAACAATTGCTGCTGTCTACTGAGAGATGCTGGCTGGTGGAGAGAAGTTGTTTGAGTACAATTGTGTATGCTCGATTCTCTGTTGCTACGTCTGACGATACCCAATGATGGGTGACCTTGATTTCAGAGATACAGCTACTGAAGAAGTCAGGTATTCAGAGGTTTTAAGCTTCGTTTTGTTTACTTCGTTTGATTTTGTTGGTCTTTCGTAGAAAATATCCTCTGGTAAAGATTAGAATGGTGACTCTCTAATCTCTATCTAACATAATAAATGCACGAATAAATGATTTAGGCCTACTGCAATCTTATTTTTTAACTTCATTTAATTAAGAAATATAACATTTGAAATTTAATATGCAGGGCCCTCAGCTTAACTAATCATCTCTTTACAAATTAAATAGGTAGCACTAAAAAGGATAGTCAAGAATTATAACAAGAAACAGAGTCGTTTAAATTTTAATAGAACTTTAGGCATTTGTGGTACATGAATTCTGATTATAAGATAATTTTGATGAGGTTATATGTCTATTTATAATGTGACAAGTGATCTGATACACTTGAATCTTCATAACAAATCTTAACAATAATTTTGATACTACGAGGCCTCTATCTAGATAGACCTAGAATCTTGAATGAAAATGAAACTAAATATGATACCAAAAACGGAAATTGCATTCACATCATTCATCCTTGCAGTATGTTGGTTAGGTGGGTCAAAGATGTGGTGGGTCAGGTGGGTCGTGGGTCACATATGCCGTGGGTCAGGTGGGTCATGGGTCAAGTTTAGTTGACCCACTTCCATCTTTGAAGTCAAGTCAGAATTTGTTATTTCTTTCTTACTGCAAGGCATCGTTCACCCTTGCCAGCAGAGTTGGAAAAGTCGGAATTGGAATTAATTCCGATCCGGAATTAATTCCATTTTTCGTCGGAATTGGAATTGGAATTGACGATATTTAAATCTACTGGAATTGGAACTGGAATTGGAATTGACCTTGATAAACCTCAATTCCGCTTTTTCAATAGACCTGTGATAAATCTATTTGTACAAAAATTGAAATCACAGTGCTCGGCCGTTGTGTTAACTGCACGCAGAGATAAGAGATTGATCGACAGAGGTAGCTTTATTCTATTGTTGAATAAAGGGTGCTAATTGTGACTTCGATGGGCCTGCAGCCCCGGACAATGTTATTTCAGCGATTAAGCAGACAATGAAAAGACAATCATCTTTGTTCAATCTGTTCTTTAGTTATTTATCAAGTAAGATAATTAATCAAAATAAAACAATTGTTGAATTTAGTTCTTGATAGGATAAGCACAAAAATTGGAGATTGACTTAATTGTTGTACACACCAAAAACAATTTGTTCGGAAAGAGGAAAATTAACGCTGCATTAAAGGGCAGCAACCCTGTCAGTTCAAATCACAATGTAGACAGTGCCAACAAATTATTCTAATAATTAATGATTCAATTAAAATGGCAATTACATGAACTATTATTCAACTTCCAATCACAACAATTAACAACATTAATTTTTAAGACTATAGTTATATAGATGCGATACGCAACGATAAAAGAAAAACTTTAAACTAACAGTTCACTTCTTCTTAATGTTGAATTCACTTCAATTCGATCGGACTCACTTAGACCAAAATAATATCATAAATATCAGTGTCACTTACACCGTCAATCTTCAATCGCGCTCGCTGATGTGTTGCCGTATACGCTGCTGTGTTGTTGTTCGCTGGCAGTTGTTGTTGCTGTTACTTCTGTACTAGTTATGGTACACCGTGAGAGCCGGAGTTCTTCTACTAACAGCTACTGAAGATGTCGTATGTGTTGTTGTTGTGTCAATTTCTCATCGTTTTTAATTTATACAACTTTTTGAGACGATGAAACCACTTTCTTTTGAAAATTGAAAGCGTTTCCTTTAATCTCTGCTCGTTAGCTTTCGACCCGACCACATTTCGTTCTTATCACGGAATTTTTAATCTGCTTCTTTAACACAGACAGTTAATCAAATTTCATGGTATCATTTTTATCGTCGTTTTTTCTTTCATCAACAATCACGTTATTCGCACACTGAATTTCTTTCTTCTGTCAATATATTAATAAATTTATTCGCATCATATCTCTCTCTCTCGCTCAGCGTTTGATTCTTTGCTGACCGTTAACTTTCTTTTCTTTTTTTCGCAAGATATTAAATATCTCGTTTACGAAACGAAAATGGCATGGGCTGACCGGTTACATATATACATGTACACAAGAAATATGAGCTATTAACATGAAAACGCACATAGGAACGACGCAGGGAACGGCACACAGGAACACCGAGGATAGGATAAGGACACATGGGTTAGATTGGAACGAACAAACGTTAGATACATTAACATAAATACACTATACACGACATGCAATTATCGGAATTGAATCTTATTATGGAATTGGAATTGAATTGAACTATTTCGACTGGAATTGGAATTGAAATTTCAGCTCCGAAATTGGAATTAAAAATTTCAGTGGAATTTTTCCAGCTCTACTTGCCAGTGTACCTTGCTCGGTAAGGACAAGTAAACCAGCAAGTTATGGAGGGCTTCTGGTAGACTGGAACGATGTCTTTGATGAAATTCGATGTACAATTACACCCGCTATTTGACAACTTTCATTCCCATCACTGAGTAATGCCGTCAAAATACATGTTTATTGATTGTCTTCATGTACGATAATCCAATGTCATATTCGTTGCTCAGGTACAGAATAATTGCGAGAAATCTGCTGGAGTTCTTCGCCTGATTGAACTAACATCAATAAATCATTTCCGGTCTGCATGCAAATAAAATGTTAATCACTTGTTACTTCCAATTTAAAAGTAGAGTTATTGCACATACACATAACAAATCAAAAGAAGGTATGAAATATGTACAGATTTGATTAAAGCAGTTGTGCCGATTGACAATTTTGAATAAGAATAACGTTGAGAACATCGGGCGAAATTAATTGAAGAAAATCAAAGTAAGACAGATAAATTAAAACCTCGACATGTTTCGGCTGGTCGTTACGAGAGGAACCCAGCAAGTGATTTGTCCAAAAAAGATATCTAAAATTTTAGGCACTGCATCACTGATATGCTGTGCTGATGAATCAATTCTACAGCGTGTTATAGAGTCTGCTAGAACAGAAATTTGTTTGTATTTTTGTCCGTCTTCCGTCTTTCGTCGTGCGAATATCAGTTATCGGAATACATGCATTTAGTAGATTGATATACCGCTTTAAATTCCATATATGCTCATAAATCCTTTGACATCTAGTCAGAAGTGTTTGAAGCCAGTATGTAATTCAGTTTTGCTAGGAGTTAGGATCATACACAACTTCTTCTGAAAATTCAGCAAAGATGGTGGTTGACTTGGAGTTATTTTCCGATGCATGTACATTTGAATGGAGACAGTCTATAAGCATGGTTCTGTGCCTTTATCCCAACAAGAAACGAGAAAGGTTCGGTAGATGACTTATCTTCTGTTTGCTTATTTTTGCACGCCTACCATGTGTGGGACCTGCAATGAATCAATCCATATCCTATGTTTGGCTTGCGACCATTTTGTGGATGATACCCTCTCCCATCCACACGCACAATGAACATGTTCCCCAAAAACGTCATATAGTCTGCCGGTCATGTCATTGAAACGAACTGTTTCATCATGGCGATTTCGTCATCCGGTATTGCTTCTTCGGCACATTACCCCGAAGTGACGTTCACCTGAGAACAAGCTCGTTAGCCTAGATTAATAGAAACACTAGATTAGAAACACTCACAGTTAATCGGCAGCGCTCATTGTAGAAAGAGCTTGACATGGCCTGGCCCTCCTGGTTCGTAAGTGAAGCACTTTGAAGTTGTAAAACAAATGATAATTGACGGTCGAAACTACTAATATAACCTCACTATGTCAATCCATGAAAAGAATTTTTCATGAAATATCCTCCATACTTTGGATTTCAAGATGAAATGAATGACTTTTAAAACAAGTGGTAAATCTAGTGACTTTGCTTTTTAAATTGCTTTAAATTAAGTATCATTTTCATTCAGTTGTTCAACTAAGATTTAAAGGTTGAGAGAAATACGCAAACATTAAAGCTTCACATTATTGGGAAATTTCGGAACTTGTTATGACAAAGAATAGGCCTACCGATAATAAAATGTAGGCTAACTTAAGATGAAGTTTTGTAAACTGTTTGCATTCAAAATTCTTCGTACCGGACTACGGTTTTTCACTTTATTCTGAATTAAAGAGCTTTTGTCCGATTCAGTGCTGTTCTACAGCTGAAAGTCGCCTTCACTTGTCTTCCATCAGCCAGTGTGGAAGGTGTTCATCTTGCTAATTTAAGAAAAATTGACTATCACACATCTTTCTATTCCTATAATTCAAAATTTTGCTAAATAGGCAAAGAAACTCATCACTTTCATTTACGCATTGTTGTCATCACAGAATTAGACAGGTCGTCTCTTCTTCCGTTTGACTAGAAGGGAACCATAGTAACATGCAACGCAAATGAAATGGCACAATTTCCTGAATAAATACCATAGCAATCGAACAATGAGCAGCCAGGTCAACATTAAACACACCAAATTGTGCAAAGTTTCAGTGACTGTTATCAACCGGATCACACAGCAAAGAGACACAGACGATGTCAAGTTCTACCATAGAGATAAACTGTTTATGTGAAGTTCGCTAGAATGGAAATTGACTCAAGGTCGCGGCACATTCGAGGGAACTAAGTTGGGGCATGAAGAACCAATTAAGAGCTTCAATTTACTCATGTGACTGATTCTAACCCAATGATACAGACGTTGGCAGGTGCATCTAAGTGAAAATGCGTGCGATCTTTGTGCCGTTATTATGCATTGCATGAAGCTTAATTTCCATTCTAGAGGTTTTATTGTTGTCAATTTCTATGAGTTCTACAGAGAAGTTTGTGAACGTTTTTTCATGCGCCTGCCAACTTTTTTAAAATGATCGGAGGGCCCAACATTATCGAGAAATATTTTGCGCAATGATCTGAATTCCTCGAATCTGAAGGAATCGTGGCGATCGGAGCATTTTGAAGGAATTCAGAGCAATCCGCAAGCGATGCACGACTGCTTTTCCTATCACTGTAAGGTATTAGGAATTTCCTTTTGCCCACTTATTAAGTTCTTGCATGTGCCATCTGTTTGAATCAGTTTGCACTTCTAGCAAAGTGATGCGATTAAACAGTCTAAGTCTGTGGTTGTCATGGCTCGAACTGCATGGAGTATCTAGGACAGCTACTTTTCCCATTGCCTCAACCATAGAATTTCTACGACGTTCAATTGTTTTCATAGTCCTTGGCTGTTCTAGTCTTTTATTGGCAGAGAGGTCTATTTCTATGGCCTCAACATTGACAAGCTACTGTACTCGGATCAAACCAGCACTTCTTCATGATCATGTCATAGAACTAGATAATAGTACACTAGAATGGAAGTTTGATATCTTGCTTATGTATAATGATGGCACTGTGGTTTGTAGATCTGTGGTTTGTAGATTAGCTTCAGCCCAAAACATTGTATCATAGTCAAACTATTTACCAAGTTTTATGTGGAAGTTGTTGACAGACAATTACAGGATTTTTTTGGAGAGAGTTTTAAGTGACATGACAGTATTGTTTCATATGAAATAGCTATTCCATGATGATATTTCAAAATGATGAACGTACATAACGTTTTAAAGGATTTCATTCTTTGTCATCCTGTCGCTGCAGTCTTTTGTAAATTGAATATTACTTTTGTGTACATGACCTTTGGATAAGGAGCAACAATCCAGATCACAAATTGGCTTCATAAATATAAATGCCAACTAGAAAACAAGGAATCCAGGTCGTAAAATTTGCATTTTGCCCCAACTAAGTTTCCCCGGCGTGTGCTATAATTTTCATGCAATTTCCGTTCTAGGACTTTCTATGGCATCGTTCATTTCTATGGATCATGCATGACATATATCGTTATGTAAGCTTATATCCATGATAGCGTTTTCTAGAGGGGCCTCATTAAGTGCTTGGCCTTATTGGGACACCTACTTACACATGAACAACTTCTTAATATTGAAAATGTGCATGTAATAAACATAAAACGACTAGAACTGCATTCAAATTGGCATCAAGTTCTTCTCGATTGTCCGTTCATAAACAATCAATGACAGTCAGCTGATGACTGCTGATGACTTGCTATTTGCTTTGTCTCCCATTATGCTGTTAGCATTTTTGTTTCATTCATTCCAAACTCGCACGATTTGTCACAAATGTCACATTTGCAGACAAGGCTTGATCGTCACGCTTTCTATTGACGAAAACTAGTTCATACTCGTTGTTGAAATTGATTGGGGGGAGGAGTAAGCATCAAATTATCATTCCATAAGCATCAATTTTGCTTCAATAGGCAAAGGATGAAATTAAAGGGCGTCAGCTTCAGTAGTAATTTTTGAGAAAAGAATAAACTTGATAAGCATAAGCAGGGTAAATAATTCTATTTATAATTGCAAAGAAAAATTGGCAGTATGCAGCAATCCATAAATAACTATCAAACTTTTAAAGCGTTCAATAACTATTAAAGCGTCATTCCAAAGTAGATAAAGATATAATTTATCTGTGTATTTTGTAAACGATAGCTACAACAGAAAAATTTATTTTCTAATTCGCAAATATAATCTTCATGTTCGACTTGTTAATACGGTGCTCCTGGTCCTAAATTACCCCGTTGCCTGCATACAGGGTGTCCCAAATGTTTTTTCTTTTTTAAAATTTCACTTGTTCTATTAAAATATCTATGATTTAACGCTGGTTTTCAAATACAGATTTCATAGCTATATCATTTACCAGCGAAAGCTGATTTGTATTATTGTCTCTTGTTCGAACATAGCTATCTCAATTCTGATCCATCTATCTGAGCATTGCTAATCTTGGCCATTTCTACTACGTGTGTCTGCCTCACGCGCAAACATTATAGAGAGCGTCGAGCTATTCACCATTGAAGAAAAAGCTTATGCAGTTGCGTGGTCGCTGTCACATAAAAACCAAGAGAGCCAGCGCATGTTTAAACAAAAATACGGCAAAGAACCTCCATCTGCGAATCACATAAAATTCTGGAGCAAGAAGTTGTTAGAAACTGGTAGCATCGTTCAACGCCGCTCATTATCAGGTAGACCCTGCACTGCATCAAGTAAAGAAAATAAAGGGAACGTCGTCCAACATTTTCGAGAAAACCCAACTGTATCCATTCGCTCCGTTGCATCGTCACTGAATATCTCGAAAAGTTCTGTTGGAAGAATCCTTCGACAAGAAAACTTCCACCCTTTCAAACCAAGCTATTGTCTATATTTATGCGATGTCGACGAGGACAGACGACATGAACTTTGTGAAACAATGTTGGAGTTCTGTGACAATGATCCATCTTTTCTGAGGAAGATGGTGTTCCCTGACGAGTGTCACTTCGAGCTACATGGTGCTGTCAATAAGCATAACATTCACTTTTAGGATAAACAGAATCCCCACAAAAACATCCGAACGCCCGTGAAAGCACAAAATCGTTGACTGTTTGGATGACAATTAGTTATCACGGAGTCGTGTGAAGCACGGCTGACACTGCTTTGATAGAAGGTCGTGTAATTCAGGACAGATGTCCATCAATGAATCGTCGTCAAGAGCCTGCTGGGTTGTAGGATAACACAGGTCGCGCCATATAAAGTTTTATTCAGTCTTTACATACGTGTCGAAATAGCATGTCGATATGCACCCGTTTCAATTCAGTGGATAAGGGCCTGGACCCGAAGGATCGAGTAAAAATTATGTTTTCTTTTTATTGAAATCAAGGATTTTCAGAAATTCAGGGGAGTATGATTCTTGAATATGGATGCAGCCATTTCAATTATTTTCGACAAGCAACACAATGTCATCGTGCTCATAATTTCATGAAATAGAATAGCTATCATTTTGCTTCATGCTATATTGCATTACCGGTTAAAAAATGCCATTTATATACTACATGTGCATATATATAATAACTTATGAAATAGGATTTTGAAAAAAAGCTTGATCCTTTTCTAATTTTATAAATAAAAAGAGAAGCAACATTTGATTTTAAGTTTGATTGGCGCAATATGTTTCGGCCAGCTCTCCCTCAGGTGCAACGCTGGACTGAGGTTACAACGATACAGTTTGACACTAGTGAACACATTTAGACAGCAATCGATGCATGCGGCGTGACAGATGAAACACAGAAGCAAGCAAGAATACAAGTTGCAAAAGACTGATATCATGATTAATACTAAATGGCAGAGGACAATAGCAGCTATTGATCGGACGTTGAAATGGAAAACCACAATACTGCATTACAAGAAAGTCAAAATCAACACTGCAAACACAAAAATCAAAGATGAAACCCGCAAAGCTCAAAAGGAAGTAACATATAAAGTCATAATACTGTAGAAAAATAAATGATACTAATACTAGCAAATTAATGCTTACAAATTAGCAAGAGTCAATAAATAAATCAATAAACAATTAGAGAGATAGTTATCATGGTAGAATAATATTCAAAACATGCTCTTTTTGTACACACAAGTAAGGACAAAATCTTTTGATTGACAAAGCTTCCAAGATGTGTAATAACAGGCGCCGATTGCTTGAGAAGACAACTTTAAAGCATGACAAAGCTCTTGTATAATGACAGTTACATATTTGGAGATGTCTCGTGATCGAGCTGCTCGGCATGCGAGTGGAGCGAGGTGGGCAACGGGTCTCACGTGATAGGCACTTCGGAACGTGCTCACGGATTCGATCACCGAGACGTCTTTCAGTTCGACTCAAGTACTTGCATCCACAAGAACACTCAAACGAATAGATAACATTATGACGGAGCTGAACTGAAACTTTATCTTTTGGTGATGAAACAGGAATTTTACACGTTCGAAAAATCACAACAGGCTTGGCTGCGGGAAATGTTTGAGCGACTCACGAATCGATCGCCGAAAAAAGGAAGCGGCCTTGTCGCCTAGAAAAGGTACCTTAACAAAAACAGGCTTCTTTTCAGGACCAAGTTCTAAACGTTGAGCATGTGTTGAGTCTTATTCTACCATGATAACTATCTCTCTAATTGTTTATTGATTTATTTATTGACTCTTGCTAATTTGTAAGCATTAATTTGCTAGTATTATTATCATTTATTTTTCTACAGTATTATGACTTTATATGTTACTTCCTTTTGAGCTTTGCGGGTTTCATCTTTGATTTTTGTGTTTGCAGTATTGATTTTGACTTTCTTGTAATGCAGTATTGTGGCTTTCCATTTCAACGTCCGATCAATAGCTGCTATTGTCCTCTGCCATTTAGTATTAATCATGATATCAGTCTTTTGCAACTTGTATTCTTGCTTGCTTCTGTGTTTCATCTGTCACGCCGCATGCATCGATTTCTGTCTAAATGTGTTCACTAGTGTCAAACTGTATCGTTGTAACCTCAGTCCAGCGTTGCACCTGAGGGAGAGCTGGCCGACACATATTGCGCCAATCAAACTTAAAATCAAATGTTGCTTCTCTTTTTATTTATGAAATGGGATTTGTCGAATTTAACCATGAAAATTTTGTATAGCCAATGCGCGTAAAATATTGATAGAGTAGCAGAAGTATTCCTCTTAATCAATTTCTCGGTAAATGCAGTGCATTAGAGCAGTTATAAAACCTTTCCAAGCACGCAATTTAGTAACTCAGATTCTACTTCTTTTTTTGTGATGAAATCGTGTTGTGATTACCTGATTGTTATAGTTTTTCTCATCCCTTCCCCTCTAAAAATCCTGTCTTGACCTGACCGGCCAGAAGTATTGCATGACCATTATCAGCAAGAACAGTAGATCGAGACACAACATCGGAGGAACGTTGCGATCTCCTCGTTTATTCGACATTTAGAAAGCCTGGATATAGCAATTCGTTGATAATTAGATAATCGTTGATATTGTTAATTCACCCATTCTCTATCCAAGGTGAATAGAAAGGAAATAATTTCAAATATGACCTTACCAAGTAGCCTAACTTCCAAACCTACGTGAGACATGATAATTGCATATTTGAGGTTGATGTTGTTAACCGCTATGATAATAACCGTCGTGTGAGGTCTTGCTTAATGACACGAACTCATGCACACTGGCCACACAAAGATTAATCATCGGACTTTAACACGGAGAATAGTTTGCGAATATATTTGCCATTTGCACAATTATAGGCTGAATGTGATTTATGCTAAGCCTATAATTGTGGAAATGGCAAATATATTCGCAAACTATTATGAAACGAATTATATATACTTATATTATTATACAACGTAGCTTTATGACAGAGCATGGATTCCTTAATAGTAGCTCTATTACCACTACTATCAAGGAATCCATGGACAGAGGAAGTGCATCACGTTCATATTGTCAATGTCAGCATAACTCACGGCTATCGAACTTTCTTGGTTGCTACGTTTGATATGCATTTGTCTGAAATCGTTGCAATTGGTACTGTCTAATTGACTTTCACTTTCGTATTTAATTTAACATTGTTGTGTCACGCTATTCGGTGTCATCTGCAAATAAAGGACTTCAGCCTTTCTTAAATACTTCATTGCAGCAATTAATAAAAAAACAATTATAGAAGAACCAATTTGTGAAACATGCACTTTATAAGATTTTGCCGCAAGACGAAATCTTTTACACTATCTTATCAAAATGATTTTATAAAGAGAAATGATATTGACCGTGAATCCATACAGAGTGCATTGATAAGATACCGGTGCCTTGTTGGTATAAGACACTGGAAGCCGCCATCGTTGTCATGACAACGTATGTCCACGACGCAGAATCGTTTTCAGTGTGCGTGTCCGTTCTAGTCTTTTAATATCGGATTTCTGTGTTCTAAAATAGATTGATTTTCCTGCTCGTTTTTGTCTTATGAAGAATGCGGAGATTGAAAATGCTGTGAAATATTTGATGGTCTGGAGAGCCTGATCTGACTTGACCAGAAACTCTTCGAGTGATAGGAAACCAGCATATCAATTATTCATTAATTATATTGATTCAGAATGCATTCAACAGTAAAATCAAATGAATGCGAAAAAAAATTTTTTGATGTGGACTTCCCATGCTTTATTATATAAAATATACATGGTTATAAAAGCATCAAATTCATAGTTGAAAGACCAGTGAAGATGCTGGCTGCTTCGGCTACTGGATACATCAAGCTCTTTATACACATTCAGGATGTTTCAAATAACGAGCTTGATGCATAATTTTCCATTGGGGAATCCCGTCAAAACTGAATGTTTCTCTCGATATTTATTTGTGCAAGCACTTTCAAACACCACCGGTGTCCATCGTCAGGCAAGTGAAAAGAGACATTGGCATTGATGACAACATTGAGCGAGGCTTGGCAATTTTGACTTCGTCCCTTTTTTCTCTGTGTTTGACTTTCTTACTTTATTTAACCGCATAGCTGCGGTTTTCTCTCTACATTTTATTACGGTTTACTATCAACTTACTATCAGCATTATATTAGTAGTCTGGTATTTCGTTTCCACGTGTATATAGAACTTTAGATGACTTAGATAGAACTTTAGAGAACTTACATAGATGGACACCGATGGTGTTCGAAAGTGCTTGCACAAATAAATATCGAGCGACAAAATTCAGTTTTGACGGTATTCCCCGATGGAAAGTTACGCATTCAGGAATTTATAATTGTCCATTAGTCCCCGAAGCGAAGTGATACTGACATCCGTCTTATGAAAATCAAACTACACTAAGGTAAAAATTTCAGTAAACACCGCGAATTTGTGTCCGCATAGCGCCTTTGAAGGGTTCAACTTATATGATCTCAGAGTCCGTATTGAAAAGTCACTAATCTCATTGTTGAAATGCGTGCTGTCCTCCAGCCGAAAAAGGCTTCTAATTCTTTCAGATACTCACGAAAATCATAGCAAACAATCTTCATTAATTTAAATATTTAAATATACCGTTAACAACTTGAAACTGAAAAAGTGATCTTTCGATCGAATTAAGACACGAAACGGTCAAAAAAGGTTCGAAGGATCTAGGAAACGCAAGATAACAAAGTTAAACAACTGCTCTAGTGGAGAATCCTGTAAATAAACAGGTAATTAAAAGTCATGAACGAATGAATACAAATTACATGTGTAATACTAATTACATAGAGTAACCTACTCCAGTACAGAGTAGGGACTGAAATACGAACAGAGGCTAGTCGACTCAACTTAAGACGGGAAGGGAAATAGACTAAAACTTATAATCAATTTTATTTTTACAATCTAAGATCTAAAATGAGAGTTCGTCATGGACTTGACGAGAAGCTAACATAAAAATAACAAATGGTAAAAATAAGAAACCTAATAAACCAAAATTAAGTTTGCTATGCACGGAGTCATCAGGGAGGAACCATGTGGCTGCATGAAGCAAGGTTTCGGCCCCTAACCTCCAACCTATACCACATGGTGGGGCCAGGCCAACCATTTCGAATGCACGATATGGAAGGTCTCTCCAAGCCTGAGGAAACATAGCAGAACCTAACCGAAAATAATTTTTTTTGGAATTTTTAGGACAAAAGGAAGCAAATGAATCTGGAAGAGGTTTTTAGTTCAACATGACAATGATGGAGGGCATCTGGCGGGTCGAAAAACAACTAAACTTACAAACGAGGAACCTATTCTTTGAGAAGGACTTTATGCAAGAATTAACTAGTAGATTAGCCTGATAACCCTTTTCTATGAAGATATTAAAAATGCCCTTAGCTCTTGATGTGAAGGCGGAAGCATCAGATGAAATCCTGGCGAACCTGATGAGTTGGGCAGCAAAAATGTTAGTCGATAATAATCCGATGTAACACATGCAACATGAATCACGCTCATACAGGTCAAATCATCTTTCTTCATGAGAGAACTGGAAGTGCATAGTGCTGTGATAGTGGTTAGCCGCTTATGAAGATGAAATGAGTAAGGTAGGCTCGGATCGCTCAGTGATTCCAATGTAGAAAACATGAAAATGACATTTTCCGCGGTGATATAAAAATTCAAGAAGATTCTCCGAGAGATTCACCTTTTTCATGAAAATACTTGCGATAATTCGCGAATAGTTATAGCCTTAATAGTCGCAGTGCGAATTATCAGGAATAAAGCAGGCCCTCATTCAAGACATGCACTTTTCCTAAGTCATGCAGTTAACAAGGGCGATTTTTGGCATGATAATGCATTTTTGACAACGGGCAACTTTCGGTTGTCTTTGATACTTTGACACTTTTGATTATCTTTCTTGACACCTGATCTGCATTTCTATATCAGAATTATGATACAGCTTTTTCAGAAAAAAGTTTAGTCTGGTTCTTAATTCCCATTTCATATGCATTTCATCTATTTGATTACCGTGGATATAGTAAATATGATATAAGAGTAGCATATCAAGCTATTTTGTCTATTTTGTCACATAACTTGAAATAAATATTTAATTTCTTCAATTCAATTTACATAATGCTTTCAACTAACAAGCAGCAAGCAACACATGTGATCTATTGATGGGAGATCAATTTTATCGTGCAAAACAGCTAGCTATTGACGCCCTGCGTCATTCGTTTTCAATAAAATCACTTGCTGATTTCTTCATTAAATTTAACCACTGCAATTTAATCCTGAAATGTCCTGAAATATTCATAAAAAATAGCTCATTTAATCTTCTTATCTGGTAGGATGATTTTACTCGTAGGTACAGCAATATCCTCATCAGCGTGATGTACCTACTACTAAGTATACTGCCATATTGGGCTGCCAAGGAAATTCTATGCTTAAATTGCTCAAATCTAATGACATCTCTCTATTATATACTCTGGTAATCGGCACTCGGTGATCGTTATGATTATCAGTCGAACGGTTATGTCATGATAAATAAACGCAGAGCAGACTGTTATGCAGTCTTTCAGCTTGTTCAACCACTTTACATTTTTTAAGCTCGTTGGGTCATTCCGAGTAATACGCTGACGAGTCATTTACCGGTGAGGCACAGTGTCTACGTCTGTCAGTGATTCCAGTGCTCAATTTTTTCACGTGTGAGGACTTATATCCTTAATTACAATTGCTACATAAACATGTTGAATGGAATTGTTTAATATGAACCGATTCCAATCACAACATTTATGTGAATTGTTCTTTAGAAAACTTCTTTTTGAGATTTATTTTTATTTGGCGCTTATTCATAACGCTAAAATTTCATTGTCTATATTTCGGAATATTGTCTGAAATTATCAAATCTTTCAGAACTCATCGGGGAAAGAAGTTATTGAGATGAAAAACAATCACTGATTCTTGAATAGGCCTACATCAAAGGAACTTCATCACGTATTGAAATATTAGATGATTATGACAGGGAAAATCCAGTATTCTCTCCTTCGATTTATTGACCGGTTTTTAATAAACTGATGATTTAAAAACAGCCGGCGCTTCGTGCCGCAGACACTTCTGAAGGGCTTAGATAAAATATAGTTTCGATGCCCCAGGTTAAATATGCCGCAATAAAACTGAATGACATTCTGACAATTTTCTCTGCTCTGTACAAGTTCCGTCCACAGTTGACACGGGTGACCACGAGTTCGTCTTTGATGCCTTGTTGAATAATGCCAGCAATGAAGCTGAGTTGACGCTATCGTCCACGGTCCTGACCTGTTTGGCTAAAGAACCTAGTTACAGAGCTCCACCGAACTTACTAAACAAAAATTTTCTCACCAACGTTGAGAAACAGCTAGATAGAGTTAAATATAATTTACGTTGGAATGAAAAACTAAACAGTAATTCTGCTGAAAGCAAATGCATTATTCTTTTTTCTAAAAACACAGTTTCTCTACCGCCAAAAATGAGTACTGAAAAGGAAAATAAGCTGCAATTTTTCAAGGATAGGGCCCTCAAAATCATGAAAGCAGAGACCAAATTCTTAAAACGGGATGCACAATTCAAAAATGATACTGAAATGATTCGCAGTACTAAACACTTTCTGTCTGATAATGCTATCAGATAATGTAATCTGATAATTCGCAATACATGTAGTCATATTTTTCAAAAGTCTGATTTCGAAAAATTACTAGCCTCAGGAAGTCACCCGGCCTCTTTCTATGTTAAAGTAAAGAACCAAAAAGATGAAGATGAAGAAAATCATTACCCCCTTAGACCCATTGCATCGAGCATTGATACCCCTACCTGCAAAATTGACTGGCTAGTCACCAGAATACTAAGTCAGCTAATCCAATTTGTACACACAAATATTAAAAATTCCATCTCCCTGATCGAACAACTGAAAACTTTGAATATTGTTGGTAACCCTAATAGCACATTTATCTCACTGGACGTCATCAACTTATACCCAAGTATTCAAATCAACCATGGAATTGAGATAGTATCGAACTTTCTCAAAAACCACTGGAATAGTATCGGTACTTTTTCCCTCGCTTATGATGACGTGCATAACTGTCTAAAATTCGTTTGCTACAATTATTATATACAATACAATAACATAGTCTACCGCCAAATTAAAGACTGTCCAATGGGGCTCGATTCTCACCACCATTCGCGATCATATACATGCACTGTATTGAACAAGAAGCCCTTGAAATCCTTGAGAAAAATTACAATATAACTCCCCAGTTTTACGCGCGGTACATCGATGATATCATCCTTGGCCCTATAAATAATAATGATAGTGAAACTATAAATAGAATCACCGAAGTATTCAACTCCGTGTCCCAAGACATCAAATTCACTGTAGAAGTACCCAATTGTAAATCCCTGAATTACCTCGATGTCAGCATAGAGATCAATAAAAATGAAATCGAATATGACTGCTATGTTAAAAGCATGCACTCAGGCATATCCCTAAACAAGCAAAGCTGGGTACCACATAAAAACTAATTACATAAGAAATAGCAAAACTAGCGTCACCAACAGATGCTCGGATCAAAAGAAAGCAGATGAAGCTTTGTCAAAACTGAACGACAGGTTTAAGCAGAACGGTTTTCCAACCGTGATCTTTCTATAATTAATAATAAAAATAAAAACCCGCTGATAACAGCTACATCCTCAGCAAACTGAACTTTTTTAGTGATGCGTGTAATCGCAAATTAAATAAACTCATAAAACAATGCGACTTGCCGATAAAACTCGTAAACAAACCAGGCCCTACCTTAAAAACTGCAGTTAATAGTAGAAAAAGGATTAATAAAAATATGCAATGCCATATTTGTTCATTGCTACCCGATAACTGGTCTTGTTCTGACCGGCATGTAGATCATAAAATGGCCTGTAAGATTTGCAACGATTTCTACATTGGCCAGACTAACCGACCTTTCTGGAAGCGACCTTTCAAGAGAGACCTAATAAATAAGAACAATAAGAATGCCCTATACGAACATAATGAAAAAGTTCATAACTGTGATGACGTCACAATTTCAAACTACGTAGTTGATATCATCGACACTAGCCAGAACGCCGTAGATTGCAGATTGACCGAAGCTCGCCTGATTAAGTCTCTACGCCCAATCATCAACCGAAAACACGAGCTCTCAAATTTCTGAACATTTCTATAAGAACTTAGTTTTATTGCGGCATATTTAACCTGGGGCATCGAAACTATATTTTATCTAAGCCCTTCAGAAGTGTCTGCGGCACGAAGCGCCGGCTGTTTTTAAATCATCATTTTATTAAAAACCGGCCAATAAATCGAAGGAGAGAAAAATCGTTGATTCGATATTAAAGAAAGATCGGAGTTTCCTGTTTGTCCCTTTTTAAAGTAATTATCCGTATTTAGCTGACAATTTGGGCTTAAAGATGAATTTTAGTGACACGGCAGAACACGTCTCAATTTTCATTATTTTCAGTTCCTGGTATGCTAATCAAGTTGCGATGTCATTAGGGGCACGAAGTTCATTAAGATCTATTAGCACGGGGCCTTTCGTCCAATCTCAACGGGTGCTAACTTTGCACAGAAACAAATCTTAGATGCAAACTTAGATATGAATGATGAATGATTCAAATTTATATATCCATGTTTGCATCTAAGATTTGTTTCTGTCCAATGTTAGCACCTGCTGAGATTGGACGAAAGGCCTCCCTAAATGTTTCCTTAAATGTAAAACATTTGAAACTGTTTCGAAAGTGTTTTCGATTGGAAACAGAAGAGCTTGAGCTAAATGTAGCAAGCGATTCTGTGTTGTCAATAGTGACGAACAAACAGGTCAGAAACAGAAGTCCCAAAGTTTCGAATATAGGTAATTCAAAACTGGTCTGAGGTAAAGAATTAGCCTTCCATCATGGAATATGATTGCAATATTCTCTACGTGGAAAATGTGTTCATTTTTAAATGTCACCATTGGAAGTCGTTCGCTGGACATCAACCAGGCTATGTCCAATTTCTTTCTTTCAATAAGGTTCATGTTTTCTGGTTACCTAGGAGCATCATGGCATCTACCTGCGAATCACTTTATATAGGCAAACACGCAAACACAAGCACAAGCACCAGTTGCCCCTAATCGACCTTGGACGTCAACCAAAATAAAATTTTGAGAAAATTCTCGCCTTCACAAACACCAGATTCAATTCAGCAAAAGATTTCGCAAATGCACAGACTTCTTATGGAACACTGAGGTCCTCCAGAATAAAGCGGCCGACCAGCAGTGACACCTTCTGCAGAGGATGCTCGGCGGCAATGGTAAATCGGTCCTTCCACTGAGTGAGCGCTATCTTGGTATTCGTGGCGTGCACGGCAGACACAGTACCTCGCGGCTTCCCTTTCATGTGATTCTGATCCCTGTTTGGCAAAACTGCGGCATGCGGCTGACTCGGATCGTCCTCGCACAGACTTCGGATAATCAGTTTGATGCATGCATTCTATTAAATACTTTTAATCTTACAACCAACCGATGTACGAAGAGGAGTAAGACAAGGCTGTCTGATTTATCCATTATTATTCAATATATAACCAGAAGCCATGATGAGAGAAGCTGTGGACGGAGTAGATGAAGGAATCAAGGCGGGAGGCAAATTCTTTCGAGATGTTGAGTTTGCAGACGATCAAGCCATGACTGCCAGCAGTGAGAGAGGTTTCCAGAAGATCATGGATGAGACAAACAGGGTTGCCAAAGACTACGGAATGAGGATTAGTATCAAAAAGACTAAGGTCATGAAGCTTGGGAGAAGATCCGATATCTTGAGGAATTCTGTGGAAGGAGAGATACTTCAACAGGTGGAAGATTTCAAGTATCTTGGAAGTCTACTATCTGCAAACGGCTACTCTGACAAGGATATTCGTGTATACGGATCGGTATGGCCAAGAGATAGAAAGAGAATCAAGATGGTGGATGACGTGAAGGGTGGAAGAAGCTATGAACATGTGAAGAGAAGAGTGGTGCATCGAGAACAGTGGCGAAAGGTAGTGAGAGACCTACCTTAGGGCAGATAACTTTTGATGATGATGAATCCTATAACAAAGCACTTCTTCTGTTTAATTAAGTTAATTTGGTGCTCGACAAGCAGATTAATACTTCATTCGCTTATGGAATCGCAAGAAACACAATTCCCCTGTTTCTGAAGATCAAAACATTATTTTCTGTTTCCAATAAGTAGTAAGGAATCCTCCCAACTGCGCACAGCGCCCCCTCTCTGGAGCGTGAGTGGGTTGTTGTCGCTCTGGGTCGACCGTCCTTGTTGGTCTTGGGCGGCGGTCTATGTTTTTGGTGTGTAGGAGTGTTTGTAGGCGTGAGTTGTGTTTAGATTTGGCTTCCTGATGAAATTCTGCTTCGACATGTTGAGTTTCATGGGTGTAGGTGTGGGTCTTGTGTGCTTTAGGTTGATTTAAGAGGGTTTTGAGTGAGAAAATGGCTGCAGCGGCTAAACGAAGCCTCGTAAGTTATAATGGACGGCGGATTTGAGCTTTTTGGCCAATTTTGGGTCTAGGAGAGTTGTTTCCAGCGGCATAGGCCAAAGAACGAAGAACTTCGACCCCCCCTCGGCAGCGTTTCTTCCAACTTTGGTTCTAGAGATCGTAGAAAGTCGTGCAATAGCTCGTTTGAGAGCTAAGAGTGCCACAAATTTATTGGAAGGCACAGTTTGGCCACACCTTTCTTTGCTGAGGCTTGAGAGTGACATTGAGACTTTTGATCATGTTAGAGAGCCGTCAAAGGATGAGTTTTGGGTTTAGGCTGCAGCAGGCGAACGAAGCATCGGACGAGAAAACTGAGACCAGATTTGGAATCAGCGTCAAATTTTGGTGAACCAATGTCTCCCCCCTCTTATCGATTGCATATTCACAGGATATTTAAGTACGAGTCCGGGAGAGGAATCTCACTTGAGTAAGTCTTTTCGCTTGAGCTCCGAGCTTCTGACTTTTCATTGCTGATATCAGCTAAGGTGTCAGACTTATAGGTTAGTCAGTATAGCATGACTGACCATTCGATGATAGTGGGCCGAAATCTTCAAATGGCCATAACTTTGCTTCTACAAGTCCTTTAGACTTGATTCAAAAAACGTTCGACAGCTCATGATGTGCTGTAGGTGACAGACTACTTAGAAACGTTTTATGAGTAGTACTAAAATACTGAAAAATTTGAATTCGTGTTTAATGATGATGATCAAAGTTTTGAATAAAAAGCAGTCGTTTATGAGTCTCTGTGACTGGGGATGTTTCTTCTTGTAAATAACTCCACCGGTTTTCATGTCAAAGTCGGGGCCCGGATACCAACACATTGAGTTGACGCACGCTCTGTCCGCCCGAGGTTGGATTTGTGGGTGGTGGCTTTGGAGCTGGGATAACATCCCCTCTGAGTAATGCCTGTAACGGATTCAAGTGCCTAGCGCCTAGACGACTGCTATCAAATGTTTTTGGACTTAGTCTTTAAATGCATATCAGCAAGTAGTATCCTATAGACACTTGCTATCAAATTTTTATTCTATCTTTACAGAATCGTCACTATGACTAAAATGATTAATGCGAGAATGCTCATCGGCAAGTGTAGCTGTGGCCGTATTGCCAGAGGCAGCGAGTTCAAGAAACATATTAAACAGGGGACGGTGGGCGAGCATGTGAGGAAAGTGTTGTTGAGGTTGTGTGTGCATCACAAGGTAGTATGTGAGGATGGGAGTGATGCAAAGTTCATTAGAAACCATAGCCAGTGCCCTAGTGGCAATATTAGTATGCAGGGGTTTAAGTCGTGGTTTGAGGGAGTTTTGATGGATATGGAAGAGTTGAGAGTGGCAGTGGCGACGATTGAGGATGCGGTGGGAAAGAAAGTTGTAACCTAGGTGACTGATGAGGGTATGAGTGAGGAAGAAGTGGAGTTGAGAGGGAACATCAAGAAGCCTGATGTTGATGTTGATTTGGATGACGTGTTGGAGGAATTGTTTGGGAACATTAATGATCTTGAGGAGAAGGGGAAGGATGAGGGAAAGGAAGTGAGTAAACCGTTGGCAGCATCATCGCCTCGGAGGGAGGAAGGGAGCACAAGGGATGAATATGTGAGGATGTAGGATCAATTGAGGGCGGTTGAGGAGAAAAATAAAGTATTGGTGATGCGGACTGAGAAGTTGACTGCGAAGGCTGAAGGGTATAAGGTGACGAGAGAAGAGTTGGAAAGTATGAGGCAGAAGGAGAAAGAGTGGATGGTGGAAAGGAGTGAGTTGATGAAGAAAGCAAGTTTGGTGAGTAGTCTGCAGGCGAATTTCTTGAGGAAGGATGATGAGATAGATCGGATGCGAAGCGTGGTGAAGGAGACAGAGGAGGTGAAGAACGTGAACAAGAGGTTGGTGGCTGAAGTAGAGAGATTGCATGAGCGTGAGAAGTGTAGAAGAAGAAGAGTGTGTGAAGTCCATCTTCTCCTCTTCCAAAATAATGTTTTTGACGCACCGACGATAACAAGCGACCCAAATCAGACGCAGTAGTGCTATGAGGGCGACGGAGTCCGATGTCTACACATGAATATGGACATTACTGGCAAGCTTGAGGACTTCGTTGTCCGAAAAGTCCGGAAGAAGGTTCCCAGTAAGTTGCTTCAACACGATCATTTCTCCAACGCATCTAATCTCCTATTCTTTTCCTTTCAGAGTTTTTACATCAGCAGTAGGATCGCTTTGGTCCCGAGAACGCTCCAAACGGTTCTTTTAATGGCCACACGGAGCAAGAGTGATAGTACCTCCTCGTGGTTTGTTGTGGACAGACTTCGGTCTGACTGAATCTATCACATAATTAGAAAGACTGAGTCATGTCTTTGTATTAGAGAGGTATATAAACCATTGCCTCTCTTTCATTTTCATTCTATGCTCCATCATGAAAACACCTAAGACGACAATCAGCTCTCCTGACAAGCCTCGGCTTAAACCGAGAAATTTGTTTCATGTGTTTGTACAGATGGAGGAGCAAGAGCGAATATTCAATAATCTTGCTCGAATTGGCTCATCAACAACTGACGATGATGTCAATTCAACAGAGTGGGGGTACATGGCGCCCTCTAACAGTCGGACGGTAGTAGAGGAGGTCCATGCCGCTGACATAGAGAGATTAGAAGTCTCTCTCAGCGGAATCGGCCAAAACTAAGTCTGTATTCATATCCCGAGAACGAACCAACGGTCTATTTAAAGACCACCATGGGGCAAAATATGATAGTACCTCCACGTGGTTTGCCCTGGACAGACTTCCGTGAAGTTCGCAGGAAGGGGTGTCGCACGGGACTATGGCACACCTCAGTCTGCTATTTCCTCTGTGCTCATGTTAAGCAGCATTTACCATTGCTCTCAATGTAGTATTCTGACCGTCATGGATGACACTTTGCCATCTATCAAAGGCTTCCCTATACATTATCCATTGCATCCTATATTTGAGAGTGATCCATGAGTTCTTTTATGAACTGCCTCTATCACTGAGGTTAAATGATGAAGGGATGAAACGGGAGGCCACTCTTACGCCACACATATACAAAATGACGTTGTATCTTCTCTAATGGTGCGATCTCTTTTGATAGAAACGTAGACCGATAATGAATGTAATAACTAGCCCCATTTCTAAATTCCTCAATTTATTTCCATTTCTTGATAAATACATTGCAAAACAAAGACATGTAGTATGTACGTTTATTTACAACTGAAGCACATATACTTTATAGCGAGGAAAAGTCAAGTGGAAGAACCTTGAAGTCATTGTAGACTTTGTAGCACCTTGGTCTTTTTGGGGCATCTGGCGCTCTTCGCACGCGGGTTCTTTTTGGTGTACTATCACCATTACTCCATACAACTTGCACAATCTTGCCTTTATCGCAAGTCTCCTTCTGATCACAGTCTTCATCCCACTCGTCGACCACTTCAAAGATTTTATTGAAGAGCTCTAAGGCGGGAGATGTACCTTCCATCATGATATAGATAAGAATGAGAAGTGTTTCAATTTTCTGACTTTTATATGTTTTTCAACAATGAATTTCTCAACAACCAATCAGAATGATTCTAATATAGATGAAGACTACATAAGTGGGAAGATTGTAGCACTCTTATTCACATTATACGAACCAGCACGCCAAGATGACAGACTCAGAAGCAGCATGTAATTTTGTGATTGTCAATGAGTGGTGTGATGAAGACAAGTGTGATCAGAAGGTGACTTGTGACAAAGGCAAGTCTGTAAGAATTGTCTGGATAGATGAAGAGTGGACACCGAAAACAACGCGCGTGAGAAGTGCGCCAGATGCTCCTAAACTTCCAAGGTGCCACAAAGTCTACAATGACTTAAGGTTCTTCCACTTGACTTTTCCTCGCTTTTAAGTACATATGCTTTAATTGTAAATAGATCTAAAGAACTACATGTCTCTGTTTTTGATATTCAGTCCCTTTATCATTTGTCTTCAGTGATAGAGGTAGTATAGGAAAAAATGATTGTATCTATCATGAACTGGTATGATTAATACTGAGCTGTCAAATGATCAGATTTTCACTATGATGTTAATGGTTATGTATGCTACATTACCCAGAAATAAGTGAAAACAGACAGATATAACACATGAATCATTTATTAAGAAATTTACAAATAATGCAAAAGTTTTTCGGAAGTCACATTGTCCCATAAATTCTCACAACCACTGCAGTTGCACTTCAACTGCCTTAATCGTTCTTCTGCCGCGACCAGCACACCATAGATGAAGCCCAATTCCACTTCATTCCGGGGTTGGGATGATGGACTGTACCATCTCCGTATATCATGGAGAAGGTGAATGTCAGTTTCCTTTTTCACATCTTCCTGATTGTAAAGCAGGTATTTCCATCACACATAAATCATTTTTAATTCTTCTTGCTCCGTTAGAGATGGTAATTCCAACTTTGGAATACCATCCAGCCTTCTCTGCTTCTCCACCTTTGCCGTTTTCGGAGCGGGAAGACAAGTTGGCATGCTTGATGCAGACACTGGTGATTTATGCGAGAGAGAGTTGATGGCGAATCTATGACTTTGAAATGTATGCCATAAACTTGATTTTTTAATGCTTAAGCATAAGCAAGCAACCAATCAAAATGAATAGCCAATGAATGTTGAGTATGGGAGTATATAAAAGGGAAAAGTAGACTAAATTTCATTCGATATTTGAGACGTATTAACGCCAAGTGAACATTTCTCTCCACTCAAATATATTCTAACGTTTCTGACGTACCCTATTTTGGTTTGAGTCAATTATTACATTCTGACTATCAAAGTATCAGATTTTGACTTAATTTCGTTGAAATGGTAAGTTGAAGATTTCATCACTCATCTCCCTTAAACGTTAGCATCTTTCTCAATTTCAGGCATCTACTTCATCATCAAAGGGCTCCCTTCTTGAGGAAGCTTTACAACTGTTGAGTGAAGGTAAGTTGTAAAAATAAACTATGACTTCAATAGAGATGACAGAATGATTTCTCCTCCAGATGATGACAGTTCCAACTCAAGTGCGCAGTCGCGGGAAGCATCCAAAACATGTGCTGATTGTGGACATATCTTTACGAGGAAGCGCGATCTCAGCCGACACATCAGACAATGTGTGTGGCAACCCAAGCCATCATCAATTTCCCAAGGTGAGGATGATTCTAATCAACATGTCTCCTTTACCTTTGACTTTTGTTTCCAATCTTTTGAAACAGGTTTTGAATTATCTTCACATAGACTTCACCACACACACAAATAATAGTTATAGCAACAGCACCTCTATTCGACTAACTGAAGTATCGCTCAATAATGTAGTGAGAAATTACCATATGGAATCCTCAGAAAATATTGCTGTTTTTCCGGAGTGGTTCCATCAAAATTCAACATTGATAGATGCGCTCTTTCATAATTTAGAGCAGTTTAGAATAAAAGCGCTCATCTACCTTAAAATAAAATATGTTAAAGTTGATTATCATACTGGTGAAATAGTACAGAGGTTGGTGTTTTATATACCCTCCTCTCCTGCTACAGAGGTAGTCGATAAATAAGCTTGGTTAAATTTTAAATTTTCACATGCAAGGACTAAAATCAAATATTGATAAATTTAACGAGTGCGATAGTGGTCTAATTTTTGATGGCATAGAATCTTCCAAGCTTAAAATTACTCCATTAGAAAATTACCGTGGGCGAGGCTCCTTCAATCTTCCAAAAACGTTAAGAGCTAAGAATGCAGTCATTTATGTTGATTGTGAATCATAGTGTTTTGAGTATGCAGTATTGTCTATTCTCCACTATCATGATGTACAGAACAACCGCTTCCGTAGAAGCAAATATCATGAATGGGAGAATGAATTGAAGTTTGATGACTCTGCAATAGCGAAGACATGAAGTTTAAAGATATAGAGAAATTTGAAAAATTAAATGAAATGAAAATAGTTGTTCGCATCTGGCAAGAGGGGCTTAAGGGTGTGCGTTACAACAACCGTTCATCAGCTTATGATCTGGTAGTCAATCTCCTGCTAGTATATCCAAATGATGGTGAAAATTGGCATTACTGTGATATTCCTAAAATGACTCGACTATATTCCCACTAAACATCTAGAAGAGGAGAGTATTTCATATGTGACCGTTGTATGCGCCCCTTCTGGTCAAAAGATAAATTTGAAACACATTATGAATGGTGTAAGCGAGGTAAACTACAAATGGAGCGCATGCCCAAAGATAAAGAGTTTTCATATAGAGAGAAAGGTGATGAGTTAAGTCCTCTTCGTGTCATCTATGCTGACATCGAATGCTATATTGATGATAACACCCATAAAGCGGCAGCCATATCATGTTATGAGGTATGGCATGATTACTTGAAAAATAAAAATAATAAAATGCACGTCTTGCAAGGTGAAGATTGTATACATAAATTCTTACAATTCCTCGAAAGCGCTGTCAAATTTCAGCAAAAGTATGATAGTGAACTCCAACGCAGATCATTGAATATGTCTGCAGATGATCAAGTAAAATTTAAAAGTTGTAAACTCTGCCCAAAATGTAATAAAACGTTTGATGAAGATAAAAT
The DNA here is from genome assembly GCA_907163375.1 of Prostheceraeus crozeri. NCBI lineage: Eukaryota > Metazoa > Platyhelminthes > Polycladida > Euryleptidae > Prostheceraeus > Prostheceraeus crozeri. The sequence goes on along the minus strand of CAJQUW010011534.1, from coordinate 32,273 downwards.
CAAGAAAGTGCGCGACCATGATCACATCACTGGTAAATTTAGAAACGCGCTATGTACAAGATGTAATTCTTCACTAAGACTGAAACGGCGTACTCTACCCGTTATTTTTCATAACTTCAAAGGTTATGACAGTCACATGATAATAAAAGGGGGGTTAGGAAAAATGAAAGAGTAGAAATTAAGTGTGATAGCTCAAACGAGAGAAAAGTTCATGGCCATGACAGCAAAAGTAACAGTTGATGAAACTAAAGAGAATAAGACAGTCTATTTTGATATAAAATTTTTAGATTCTTATCAATTCATGGCTTCATCACTAGCATCTCTCGTTCAAAATCTTAAGTCTCTTCCATTAACTCAAAATTTGAAGAAACAATATCCTAACTTGACAGATGAAGTCATCACATGCAAAGGAGTGTTTCCATATGCATACTTTGATAACATTTCTAAACTTATTGAGACGTCTCTTCTATAAATAGACAAATTTAAAAATGATTTCACTGGTGTAGAATGCAGGGTAGAACATTGCAATCATGCTCAAATTGCATGGACAAAATTTGACTGTCAAACGTTTAGCGATTATATGATCGCCTATCTAAAATTAGATGTATTTCTGCTGGCTGATGTATTTCAGGAGTTTCGACGAGTGACATTAGAGGAAGATAGATTAGATCCTGTCCACTTTGTCAGTCTTCCAGTCATGTCATTCCATTCTGCTTTTAAAATGACTGGAGAGACCATCCATCTTTTGCAAGATCCAGAGATGTATAATTTATTTGAACGAGGAATTCGCGGTGGTCTCACATTTGTAAATAGGCATCAAATAAAATCAAAAATAATAGATGATGATCCGATTCATCTTAAGTACTATGACCAGAATAATTTATATGGTAGTTCACTGACCAAACCTCTACCTCACTCTGAGTTTAGCTGGTTGGGTGACAATGAAATTCAACATTTTCCCAACCCTTCGAGCATACTAGCTATTCCAGATGATGGTGATTGGGGATATTATTTTGAGATAGATATTATCCATCCAAATAGTAATAAAAATAAAACTGTGGATTTTCTACTTGCACCCGAATCAGGCGAAGTGACTGAAGATATGTTTTCGGACTTTATGAAACAATTTCATAAACATTTAGAAGGGAGCGGACAGCCCAAGTATAAGACTTGCCATAAACTTTTGCTTACTCAATTTGATGAAGAAAATTTTTTAGTCCACTTCTCTATCTCAAAAATTTATTTAGAAATGGGGATGATTTTAAAAACAGTTCACCGCATTATCAAATTTAGACAGAAAGCCTTTCTGAAACCTTATATTGATAGTAACAGCCAGAAACGTGCACTAGCCCAAAATAATTTTGAAAAGGATTTCTATAAATATAAGAATAATAGTCTATTTGGTAAGACGATGTAGGACGTTGGAAAGCGTATTAACTATAAACTTGAGAATCATAATGATAAATTGCAAAACTTAGCGACATCACCTCTCTTTATTGATAGAGATATTATAGATGATGAGTTGGTTGGTATTAAAATGATAAAATCAGAAGTAGAGTTGTGCAAGCCCATCTACATTGGACAAGCCGTGTTAGATTATTCCAAGCTTGAAATGTATCAACTCTTCTATAGAATATTAAAACCATTCTCTCTAATTTAAGACGTGCGTTTGCTGGACAGTGATACCGACAGTTTCTTTTTAAGTATAGCTGCTCAGAAAGAGTTAAATTTCAATGAAGTAGGAAAATCTTCAGAAAAATATTTTGATCTATCAAATTATCCTACAGATCACCCACTATACTCTACTAAAAGTAAATCAAAATTAGGATGCTTTAAAGATGATTTGGCAGGAAAGGAAATGATTCTTCTTCGTCCTAAAATGTATTGTATGAAACCAAAAGACTCCAGTGACAGTATTAAGCGCGCAAGAGGAATATCTGAATCGATTGTTGTAAATATGAAACATAGGGTCTATAAGATGGCCTACATAAATAAGAACATGACGTTTGTCAACATTACCATCTTAAAATCAAAGACACATGAGGTAAAAACTCTTACATTTAGGAAGCGAGCACTTTCAGCGTGGGAGGATAAGAGGTGTTAGATAGGACATAACATATCTCTTCCACATGGACATCCTGGCACAAACATAACACCACCCAAAAGAATTAAACTCACACTACCACATTCAGGAGATGTGTAAATATATTCATTCTCAAATCAGTATTTTGATGATGTTTTTTGTTGATATTCATTGTTGCTTTATGTATCGCTTTAGATTGCACTTCCTTGTGAATATATACCTACAGTCAGTTCATTCCAGCTATATCTTTAAAATATTAATAAAACACTTTTTCACACATATCTTTTTATTTCAATAAAATTTTACAATGACTTTACTTCGTTTTCCGAAACACTAAGGTTGTGAGGGATTTAGTATTTTTCTCATGGATGCACTCATGTAAACCATTTGTAATTTTGAGAGAAATAGACGGGATAGTTTGTTTGATAACAGAATGGTAGAAGATAGGTTTAAACATCTTTTCAACGATTCCATAGGAAGCGTCTTTATCATGAATGAAATCACGTAAAATGTATTCTTTTTTCTCACCAACAGAAATAGGTGAAATCAGATCACTTTGAATGTAGAGCATGTCTTTGAATATTCATGTTTATCAAGTGTCATTGGTGTTCCTACACCAATCGTGTATGAAGTAGCAAACTTATCTTGTAGCAATGAAAAGCTAAAGAGTTTTTTCAACTTTTTACTCAATTGACATTGAATGTGATCACCAAGCTTCAGAACAGCACTTTGATTTTTAATTGAAAACGAAATGTGATGCGCCTTTGCATCATATCTACTTTTCAACACCTGCTTCAACTTATGTTGTATATATGGATTTATGACAAGAATAAAGTTTTCAACTGTATTGTATAGACACGGCATTGTATTGATACTAACTTTAGTTTCTTGATAAGATTGGTAAATTTTCTTGATGCGATCACAATGGATGTCCACCTACCATTCATCATTAACTGAATCAGCTTTAGTGTGATATTCATGAGAAGCATAAACCAAACCGCTTCCATTAATAGGCGATACATGTCTTAAAAAATGACGCAAGGTTGGAGAGAAATAAATTGTAAGTTTGTCTATATATTTCTGAATAACCAGCTTATCTTTCCGAGCCATGACTTTCTCTCCATACTTCTTACCCACAGTCTCATTCCATCGTTTTACTAACTCAATAAGTGACAAAGGCTTGACACCACGCTTTTTCAAAATGATGCGTTCTTTACATTCTACAACATCTTCATCAAATATTTTAAATTTATAATGAAATTTGTTTATTCGGTTTAAAAAAAGTTTTGTATCATTTGCAATAGCCATTGATGTCAGATGCAGACTGTGTCCAAAACCGAGATATGGATAGAGTTCATTATCCAACCTCAATGTAAGACCTTTAGTAAAGGAGTGAAAACGATAGAAGTGTCTCCCACTCCAATGATAGATAGTAAACTCATAAACTTTCTGACCCTTATTTTTCATAATAGAAGCATTTCCACTATTGAATGCCTTAATGATTTTATCTTCATCTAATGATCCATAATAATCTGACTCTAACTGATTCCATTCATAATTCCACTTTCCATCTGATGTTAAATTGTATGGAAACTTGAATGCATTATTCATCGTTATTCCATCATGGGTGCGAGGAGTCATAACCATTTCTTCCAATTCATTCATATTCTGAATATTACTATCATAACAAATGCTGGAAACACCTACTTCCCATTCACCTTCTAGAAGCAATGGACGATTTAATTCTACTCGATAGTCTGATGGTTTCTTATTGGGAAATTTATTCATGGAAGCATTACTGGGTAAGTAAATTAGAAACGAATCCTTATTTTCACTTTCCACATCATTCACATTGGAAACATATATTTCCACACTTTTGCATTAATTCTTCATTCGAAAATGGAGTGTGATACTTGTCACAGCATCTTTATGAAAAGGAATCAACGCACCAGCATCGTCATAAATTGGAATATCAATTTGTGGTATATAGTTTGATTTCAAGTTTGCATAATGCACTTTCTTAAAAGTATGCTCAGATACAATACTATAGCTTTTTGGTTGGTAGGGTATCATTGCTAGAAGTGGAGCTTCAAGATCTCCTACACGTACATCTTCACCAATATTGGAATATATCTGAAAATAGTTAATACGACGCGATAACGATGTGCTCGCACTAGCTTTTATTACAGTACCACTTTTAAAAGTATTTTGATCAAATCCCAAAATGTCCATTAGGGTATTGTCCATAATCAACTCAATATTTTTCCCACTTACACTAAGAGACAGAACACCTTCTTTTTCAAAAAAAGAAATATGCTGTTCATTAATCACTTCATTCAAATAATTTATAGCCAATTTCACTGAAGTGATTATGTGAGGTGTCAACACACTTTTTTTATGTAAGATACCACCTAAAGAATCTATACACTTTCTGTATAAAGACACGGACCATTCTGTATCAAATTGATTTGAACTATTATATCCTAGATAGCGCATATTAAATTTTCCATGAAGAGCTGCAGTACGATGTCGCAAGAACTGATGAAAATCTTCTGAACAAACCAATACTAGATCATCATCATTTAGTTTATTGATTACGATATGATTAGACCCTTTGTGGTAAGTTAATGTTGCCACTTGTTCACCATCTACTCGAAGGAGATAATTACATTTCTTCAATAATGCTTCAGGAGTACTGTTCGTTTTTCTTGCCTTAATCACAATTTTCTTCACCAACGTTTTTTCATTTTTCGGAATAAGATCCACATAATAGGCTTTCTCTTTATAAATTAAATTTTTGCAACCTCTTGGATAGTAATTAGCTTTATGATTATCATGGCTTATCAAGGCGCTAGCAAAGTAACCTAAATCATTTCTTAAACTCGGACTCAAAGCAACAATCCAATCTTTATCAACTGCATGATACATATGATCATGTTCACCATTGTGCGGACTAGACTCGACAATGTGTCTACATGCTTTATTCAGGAAATCAAATACGAATTTTTTACATGTTTAGAAATCTTTCTTCGGCCATTTTGGAATGTAAACTCGACATCCCTCCTCACACTGATAGGCATCTGTGCGTGTCATATTAATAGTCATCACTTCATAATCAAAAGTATAGACATAGTTACTGTAAACAACTTGAGTGACGCCTACTTTCCACTTTCCATTCAGCTGTTGTGTATTATCAATGGGAGTAGAAAAGATAGCAGCTCGATTACCAACAAATCTATTTGTTGCCACATTGCTAAGCAAAACATGATAGAATGACATTTTCATTTCGGTGATCTGTACATTACCAATTTGCATAACATCATGAAGACTTGGATTTTGGACTCTCTACAATATCTTAAAGTTGATCGCGATGGAAACGTTCATTTCAAGAATTCTTGTGGAAATACATCGAAAGGAATTACATTAACATGGCGACAATTTTTCAATCTTAATGATATGATGAGGGATTTTGAATATTTCAAAACGTTGAAATTCATCTCCTTGGGTAATCAAGTTTGGCTTCAACATCACAGAAATGAAATTCAAATCTATCATTCTCATCTCTTCATCTATTTCTCATTTCGCAAATGTAATTGGGAAAATATAAAATATGTGTACATCGCTCCATTATGTCATTCATTCAACGCGAGTTCATCGCATTGCTACGCAAATCTTAATCAGACAGCATCTTCAACACAATGTCACACTCCATCATGAAGATTTGGAAATTGGATTTCCTACAATATATATTGAGATTGATCATGAACGGATCGTATGCTTCAAAGATTATACTGGAAATGTAAGAAGAGTACTTGCTTTATCATATCGTCATTTTCAGTCTCTAAATCACATTATGAAGGACCTAAAATACTTCCATATGAAAAAACATTCACGCATGGGAAATCGCATATGGTTGCGACTTAACAAACAGCGAATTCAAATCTATCATTCACAACTTTCTACCTACTTCACATTTCATCAAGGCAGTTGGGAAAAGTATAAAAGGAAGATACATTGCTCTATTTACTCATTTCTTCATCATGAAACGTCATCCCTACACCATCATCAATATTCTCCGACGCATCAGACTCTACACAAAAATCGATCTCGCAACATGACATCAACAAATTCAAAACAGCAAGTATTATCCGGATCGGCCGCAAATGTTAGTGGTGAAGATGAGCAATTTACGGAATCTTCAACTCTTCCCAAATGGAACTGTTCAGATTCTCGGCGCCCTTTCTCATTCATCAGCGCGGTTAATGCGCTTAGATCTGCAGAAACTACTATGACGGATATGGAAGAGGGAGAAGTGTGTGATTTCGAATCTGACTGTGGACAATATGGTGACCTCTACTCAATTGAGTGAAGATGTATCGTTTTTAAAGATTCATACCGGCAGTTTCAATTTGTGTTATGAACCAGAACTTTTTCCCGCGGCTCTCATTAGCTGCCGGTTACCTGTACATGTTGCAATCTTTCATAATAGTAAAGTGATCATTACTGGACTAAAATCTGAAATGCAATCAGATACGATCCTAGACTATCTAATCGAGTATGTACATAACCAACGGATTGTAAAATAAATACAAATTTTATTCCAACATGATGTTTTTTATTTCAAATCATTTTATAACCTACAAATAATCTTTTCATTAGAAGATGGATAACATGAAAACTTTTGAATAACAGATTTAAATTGGTGCACATGTAAACGTTTTAAGATGAAGTACAATACGAAAGCACCACAAGTTGATGAAAGTGGATGTTGCAGTATGCGCTCATTTCGTTGATATTGACGAGTATGCTTTCTCAACCACTGCTGTGTTGGTATATTCGGAGGTTGAGCAAGAGAGTCAAATAATTCACCACGTCTGTCTTTTCCAATGATCACCTTGTAAATTCTGTGAATGAGTGTTCAATACGATAAAGATGGGATACTGTTTTACTGTAATCGGTAAGGTATCTAGCGAATAGACATTATCAAAAGCTTTCAACGTGGCTTCATCTGCATTGCGCTGCACTTTATTCTTAATATCGTGACTATTCAACCAACTCATTGGCGATTATGGTGAAGAATCACGTCACGATACTTAGTTATTTCAATACTTGAATCAAAGACTGCATAAATTAATCAATTGATCGTCTCCGTTAGCGTTGTTTTGAACTCCAGATCCAAGCGAAAATTATGAAGAACGTTAGCTTGACGATAAGGTGCACTAATATCGCTGCCGGCAGTCAAATCAAAAGCATAAATAATATATCCATTCTTAAACTCTTTCATTGTGAGTCCGTTGGTATCGTCTGTGTTGTAAAAGCCAAAGACATTCATATAATCAACATAACTACGCAGAAATTGAAAAGAAGCAAGATCTGGTTTATAGGGTGCACCAGGATGACTAACACCATTTGCACGCAAAGCAATTTCACTTAAATTGTTGTGTTTGAAGTTGAAAGGATTCTTCTTGACATTACTATTGAATGCATCATCTTCAACCATTGCTACCATGAGGAGCTTTGGTGCTTCCGATGGAAAAAGACCATCTTTCATAAAAATCTTTTGATCTTTAGGAATAGTAAATGTGAGAAACTTTGTATATTGAATGGGATAAATGGCATTGTTGCGGTCCAGACCCTCAGCATGCCCTCTAATTACACTTGGATTAGCCACCACTCGACGAATGTTTACTGTAATATCTTCCAATTGAATTTTAAATTTCACAACTGAAGCAAATGCATTCAACAAAAATTCAGGCTGATTCAATGTAAGTTTGAGTCGCATACTGGTATTACAGAGTAAAAATTTTGATTGTCTGAAGAAGTCTAAATTAAGTGGACCATGAAGCTGACATACTTTGCTATCTTTAATCAAAGCAGATTGCTTTACAAAACCAGTGTTTGTCTCACTATCAAATAGTGCTGCTTGATCTCTATACCATCCCATTGCTTCCGTATGACTGTTTTGAGCTGCTGGATGGAACTGTGATAGAGCATTCAAATATGCTTTATAGGGATAATCGCTTTGACCACCTTCAACCTGTTGCTCTCCAATAGTTAGAGAAACATCGCGAAATAATGTAGCCAGCGGTAAATTGTTCAGACCAACTTTATGTGTATCTTCAATTTTAGTTCCATCTTCTTGTTGAATTCAAAACCTCACATCAACCATCGCATAACTCAAATCAATGTAATCATCGCTAGCGCCAGGAATAACAAATTCAATAGGACCAGTATTCTCAGCTGTTCGAGGATGATAATCTACAATACTTGAACCAAAAATATCTGTCTGTATTGCTTGTTGATCAAACAAACAAAAGCATGAAGTTTTACACTCCATGATTAGAAGTTATGACAGCGTCGTCGTTTAGCACTTGATGAAAAATTACAGCGCGCACGGCGTTTGCGTGAATGCCTTTTCTTAGTTTTGTCTGAAGTTCGCTTCTTACCACCTCCGCTTTTTTTTCTTTTTCTTCTAACATTCATTCGCTTAGGTGCTTTCTTTTGTTGAGTAGCATTAAAAATTTGTTGTAATGTTCTTAAACCGCGTTCCTTCCCACGATTTAGTAAAGTAGTCTTTAGATTCTTACCACTGGTAATATCATTAACAACATCACCAGCAAAGCCAACAGCATTATTGAAAAAATTTTGTTTTTAAAGATCTTCCGACAGTAGATAAGAGAGGTGCTACAACAGATTTCAGCGCACCAAATATGCTACCTCCACGTTGATGGCGAATGCTGCTGTAAATTGCACCCACGCCACTTATATAGGAGGGGCGTGAATAAAACGATGCAGTCGGATTCATAACTTAGACCTTGACATTACAAGCTATATCTTTGCATAAATCACTGACGATCGCGAAAATGAAAGATGTCTGCACGACGCATCCAAGAGTTCATACTTGAAGGATAACCGACCCATTTAACAAGACACCATTCTTCACCTTGTCGTTTTTTACATCGAATGATTTTCTCTACTAAATATGTTTCGCTTTGAGTGACCAACTCAACCTCATCACGATAAAAGCTACCATCAGTTTCTTCATTATTGCAATTTTTCAACTTGTAAGTTGTTGGGGAGTTTTTTTTATTAATATTTGAAACTGTGAAAATTTCTTCTGTTCAATTCGGGAGATAACCTTTGGCAAAAACATTCTTAACTTTTGATATGCGAATTTTATCACCTATTTTCACATCACTTTTGCATTATTACGCTTGCGTTTGAATATTTCACGCATTCTATCTACGTTGTCAGCATTCACATCCGCTGGTCTGAGTTCAATACAAAGATGAATAGAGTGATTGTAGGCATGTAGCGTATTTCGTAGAACCTTTGTCCAATTTTGTGTTAAGTTGGCAGTGAAATGTCGCCACAAGCGATTTTTTAATGTGTGATTAAAACGTTCAACTAGTGCAGCCCTATAAGCACTCTTTACACTAAACAGCTCAATGTCACATCTCTCAAATAATCTTCCCACATGCTGATTTTCGAACTCTTTTCCTTGATTACTGTGAATACGACCCTCTCTTTGGAATACGACCCTCTCGTAAAATTGACTGGAATGCCTTTACTACTCGTTTACCTTCTTTAGTTTTTAAAGGTTGATCCAACGCATTACGCGGAAAAATATCAATTACGGTTAAGATAAAATGGTGTCCCGAGTTATGTTTTGAAATAGAGGCAACGTCACACAAATCTGCTTGCCTCTGTTTATCAATGTCATGAGCAATATAATGACGGGTCCGGTACTTCATTTTCGCTTGTTTGTAGAGTGTATATGTAGCTTGACCCTTTGGCCATTGTTTAACTTGTGAGTGTGGAAGACCGGTCGCTTTTGACAATTTCTTTATAGATGCAAAATCTGCCGGATGTTTTACATCATAATATATTGATTTTAAAAGTTCATCCGATGGTGACTGACTCTTTCTCCTTCTTCTCATGTTTTCGCTTTCTTACCTTTTTGCATTTACAGCAACCACAGGATTTATGGGATTTACGTTTACATTGCTTAGGAGTCTCATTGTGAGAGCTGGCACAGCAAGTACAAGTTACAGTTTCATTTACTTCCGGCGGCTCATTACATGGTAAGCAACACACCTGCTTCATATTAACATGTAGAATATGTATTTCTTTGGAGGAGTTCTTCTACGTCGTTCTCTTTCCCTTGTTTGCTTGATGGGTGTGGGAGGGGATTTAGAAGGTGATCTCTTAAACCAATTCCTTGGCATTTTCATTTTTTCTTAACCGGTGAAGTAGATCAAGTAGCATCAACTGCTGAAATAGAATCAAGTTCTTCAATGTTTTATTGTTCAAAGCAAATTTTGGAACATTGTGCTTTTTCAATAGTTTAAGAAAGTAAGACCAACCAGGTGGAAAATAGCCTTGACGGCGCTTTCTGCGCGTTGCATGCTGAATCAAGTCTTCATAACGTGAAGCGTTAATAATTTCAGTTTCATCTGAAATGATTTCACCTCTATCATTCACAGTGAGATATGGTTCAATGCTGTTGAAAAGGGACATTGCATGTGCGCGGGATGCTAAAGGTGTAGCAGTTGAAACAGAGTCACGCATCCTATTTTTCAAACTTTAATTCTTCGACAGCTTCCGATTGTAATAATAAAGCACGATGTGGATCTTTGATGTGCGCATTATGCTGATAATTTAATTCATTCTTATAAATTTGATTTGCAAGAGGTTGTCTTACTTGTTGCATAGCAGTCAATTGCACATATTCATCCTGAGGAATAACAACCATGCGAGAATAAGAGCTCATAGTTTGTAGATAGTCATAGGCTTTTTCAAAATATCACTTCGAAATCTAAATTCTTCCGGACACTCCTGTGTAAAATCAATAAATAAGTAACCGTGTGGTTTTTCAGTTGCTGCTTGAAAAATTTCAATTAAGGTTTTTGAACCTCTTGGCGCAACTTGTCGCGCTAAAATTTCAAATTGACTTCTATCTCGTGGGTTCATAAAAATAGCGTAATAGTGTGTATTCAGGTTTCGTGTGCGGGCTTCTTTCCCATCAGGAAACAAATTTTGCGTGATATAGATTATAAAGCATCTTTTGTGATGTGCTGCGCGAGTAAACATATCTGCAACATCTTTAGAATTCTTGCCTTCTTTTAATAGATCATCCAATTCAACGACATCATTGGACTAAATCTTATCCACTGGAATAATTCATTCATTTCGAATAAAGTTACGACGTTGCAATTCCTGAAAGAGTGACGGTTGATAAATGCCATAACACCAAATCACTCGATTGATAAGTTCCCTAAACAACTCTATTCTTTTATCTAGCAAATTCAGAGTGAAAACAGTTTTACCTGCATTGGATGGACCTGATACAGTCAGAACTTTATCACATTGAAGTCTGAAATCCATTTTAATACTTTGGGATTCAATATTTGCATAATCTTAGGACCAAAGATCCTACCCAATAGGTCACTTACTACAGGAGCTAACAGCGGAAGTAACACTGAAAGGAAACCAGCCTTTTGTGTTAGAGTTTTCCTCTTTCTTTGAAGGGTAACTTTAGGATTGGAGATAAATCGCAATTTTGTAGTATGTCGCTTAAGTAACTTTCGTTGTTGTGGTGATAATTTCTTTGTCCTCAAAATTCTCAAATGAGAAGCAATTTCTCGAATAAATTTATCATTAGTATGTCGTATAGCATTATATCGCTGATTTTGTTTCATTCGTTGAAGAGCTCGAATGGCCTCAGAAAAATTTGAAGACTATCGACTTTTGCGTTTCGCCATTTTTCTCTTAATCATTGTTGCAATTTGATTTTTCCACATTTGCATAGGTGCGAACTTTAATGACAGAAGTGACACTCAAAATGAGCTATATCACAGTGACTACATTGACAAAGTTGAATACAGTATCGTATGAAACAGCGTTGGCAGAAAGTATGCTTACATCTCTTAAAGATGCGTTTTTCACTTCCATCCTTTTGCTTACATACATCGCACATATTTTCACTCTTGCTAACAACTTCTAAAGGAAGTCTTTTTGAAGATATGAACTTGCTAGCCTTTTCCAAATAATAGACACATGTGCAGAAGGAATATACTTCGAGAGTAAGCAGACACAACTCGAAAACCAGTTGTGCTACGATCAAGTACCATTGCGTCTTTAAGTTTCTTTTATAGAAAGTTGAATGTGAATATGTGAAACGCTTCAATTACTAGACTGCTACCATGATGGTTAAATGCATCAAGACGTTGAGCAATTTTTCTCATGTCTTTCAAAAAATTCTTCGGTATTATCTACAACTTCCATCGAATAAGAAGCAAAGTTGAAGAAACGATATTCTACCTCTTCTTTCCCAAAATGGCTGAAATGAATTTTTGCAACTAATCTCGCCATTACAATTCTATTGGAAAACGCATCCACTTACTTCAAAAAATAGAGTGCTAGTATCACCAATGACTGATTTGATGTTGATCTCATCTTTATGAAAAGTTGTCACATAATCTTGAATAGCTCTCATTAAGCTTTGTCTATGAAAACGTAATGTTCCACGATCATTTGAAAAAGACATTATCATCCTTGATCCATCCCACCCGTTGCATGAAAATAACAAATCTCTTCATAAAGCATTTATGGAACGATTTTAACAAACATGCATTACAAATTTTAGGTTTGAAACAGATAAAATAGATACAGTTGGTAGCTATCATATAAAGAGCAATGATGACCAAACATTACTTTAGCAGTGTTAAGATATGGAGGAAAAAAGCATTGATTATGAATGTAGCGACTACAACGAACATTTAAAATAGGAACACTCAATTCCTTAAAACGTTTAGTGACTTCATGATAGTGTTGATTAACTCTACTATCCCAAGGTGGAAGTAGAATATCATTGATGATTAGATTAGGAAAAAGCTTTCTTCTCCTTAGTAGGATCATTGCAAAAGATATACACAACATTAAAAGCTGCTAGCCATCTTTTAAAGTCAATAAGAAGAGCACATTCATTAGAAAAGCCATAGTCTTGCAAGTATTGCTGATTAAGTTAATGGTTGTGTTTTCTCGCCCAGCTATCAGCGTTGGGATCACACTTGGCATGTTGATGGTAGACACTAACAATTTGATACGACCAATTGTCCATAGCAATAGCACTGAGTTCCTGTACAGGTTCACCCTCACGATCCATAAAAATGATGATAGATGACTAAAAAGGAAATTACAAATTTTTACTCATCTGATGAAGAGTCCTATAACATATTACAAAATGATGAAGTACATCGATGCTGTTCACGACAAAATAAACAAATAACATGATGGCAGCGAAGAAGTAAAATGTATCTGATAAGTCCACGTATACGACACTCAAAGCACATGAGCAAATTGTCATCAGGTAGAGATAGGAAACGATTAGCGATTCCCCTTCTTTGGCTTGCGTTTACCGCAACATTCTTCTCTGACTTACGCTTTGTACCGCTCTCGTTGAGGAGTTGATCAATAATGTCATGAACGTCTGGTTGCTTTGGTATATATAGGATGGATTGACTATGCATCGATATAGAGGCTAATTTGTTATTCTGGTGATAGCCATAATATGTTCCACTGATAGCAAAACCAATATTCCAAGTGCCTTCTGGGAGGTCTTCACATCTGATGGGTGTTACTTGATCTCTATCCTTTTTATAGTATGAGCACAAATGCGATAGTGGTAAAGAAAGCTTTTTACCGTCCCATATCTTCCTATATGGTGTATCATTGTCATCTCTCGCCTTCCATTCCTTGCTAAGAGGAGTAGGGATGTCCATATTTAATGTTGCAAACTCTTCAATAATATCGAGTTGGCGACGAATGTATGGATTCACAGGAATGACTACCTAGTCCCCATACTGATTGTTCAATATCTTCACTTCAGTGGAAGGAATCATTCCCGTTTTCAATACTATACTATGATCGTAATAACGTATGACTTGTCTAAATTTACGCTGTAGTGGGGTAGGATTATGTACCTTTGTTGTCTCTTCTATTGACCTCAACATAAGACGATCTTATTGTAGAGAATCTTGAAACGTCTGAACACTGTCTTGTCCTGTAAATGTAGTAGATGTAGTTGATGCCTGAAAATAAAAGAGATGCTATTAAGTTAACACCCAAGGAAGGAGAGGAAGGAAGGTTCCGACTTACCATTTCAGATGGATAATATAATAGAAATGTAGAGGGAGAACGTGCGTCCGACACTTGTGCGACTCAAAGAAAAAATGATTGTCACTCTAAAAACCTCATTATTAATAGAGACATGATGGATTCTCATTGGCCAATGACATCAAGCTGATTCCAAATCTGGTCTCAGTTTTCTCGTCCGATGCTTCGTTCGCCCGCTGGAGCCCAAAGCACAAAACTCAACCTCTGACGGCTCTCTAACATGACCAAAAGTCTCAATGTCACTTTTGAGCCTCAGCAAAGGAAGGTATGGCCAAACTGCGCTTTCCAATGAATTTGTGGCACTTTTAGCTTTCAAACGAGCTATTGCACGACTTTCTACGATCTCTAAAACCAAAGTTGGAAGAAACGCTGTCGAGAGGGGGGGTCGAAGTTCTTCGTTCTTTGGCCTACGACTTTGAAAACAAGTCCACTAGACCCAAAATTGGCCACAAAGCTCAAATCCGCCGTCCATTATAACGTACGAGGCTTCGTTTAGCCGCTGCAGCCATTTTCTCACTCAAAACCCTCTTAAATCAACCTAAAGCACACAAGACCCACACCTACACCCATGAAACTCAACATGTCGAAGCAGAATTTCATCAGGAAGCCAAATCTATACACAACTCACGCCTACAAACACTCCTACACACCAGAAACACGCCCAAGACCAACAAGGACGGTCGACCCAGAGCGACAACAACCCACTCACGCTCCAGAGAGGGGGGCGCTGTGCGCAGTTGGGAGGATTCCTTACTACTCCAATATATATAAAAACTCACTTGAAATGATAATGAATAAAGTCTCAATATAGATATTAACCTTTGAATCTTTGATACGCCTCTGAACATAGACAAAACAGCTAGTTGTTGTTCTTGAGATTGAAATTATTCTGCGATCGTCTAAAAGCGCGCAGATAACTTATCAAGTCATCATATCTTTCAACAGTAAATGAAGATTACAATAACTTGCAGGCTAGCGCATTGAATCTTCGTCCCTAATTGACTTGTTTCTTAATGGGTTATCGCATTTAGCTTAATTACATTTTCAGACAGAATGTCCACTATCTTACCATTGTCATCTATTTGACGCTGCACTTCATCTCAATGAAATAAAATTAATGGCTGTTGGATTAAGACTTCAATAAACCTAATGCGCATCTAAGTGAATCTGAAACTTATTTTGTAAGGAGAATGCCATGGACTCCAAAACTCTGCCTACACTCTTAAATAATACATAACTAGAAGTGCTTATTTCAAGCATCTAGTCGACTTGCTATGCCCTCTGAGTAAAGTCAAGGCGACGTAAGTACATCTATCTGTGGCTGATGTAAAGTCAACTTGAATGATTTGACAAAGCTGCACTTGCGACAGATCATAAAATCTTAGCATCTGATTTTGAACATAATTTGATTTGACAAACCATGGACTCCTAGATATATAGCACCTGGACTGAAAGCTGAAATTCATTTATACACAAGACGGCTGATTTGACTCTGATAGCAGATGGAGAAAAATATTACTTATCAAATAAAAGTGAGATGATTTAAGTAAAGGAAGTAGGAGTTTCTGGAAATCAGAAGAACATGGAACAACAACCAACTGATCGTCGCTAACTGAATATGGAATATTGACAATATTAAATGAAACAATAGCGTTTGACAGTGTGATTTATACAATGTACGTACGTAGTGTGTAAAATTATGGTCAGTGGAGACAGTATCAGCAACGGCAGCTGGAGTCTATATGAGGCTGCAATGTGAAACGTCCGATCCCGTCTTGATTTAGGACACATTTAGGTGTGGAAATAGTTTGAAAATGCCGATTCAAATAAATAGTTCTACAAATGTCAATGAGGAATTATGGAATAGAAAATTTTTTCCGTCTGGTTTTTTGGTGTGACGATGACCAAAATGATGAAATATGTCACGGTCAGAAGCGACTAAAGCGTTCTACTGATTTTAATGATGTGTAAATGTGCAAAATGTTGGAAATATATAAACTTGCATCTTTGGAGGACGTGAAAATGAAACTTTCCTCAGACCGTTGCAATGTGTCCAGATTTTTGACAAAACTTGATTAATACAAATTTTGCTGATGTACTTTTCCAAGGATAAAATCAAGTTTGATAATTCAAAATGACGACTATTTCTGTTACGTATCATCGATGATTAATCTTGTGATATTGGTCCTGATTCCACTATCTTTTCTTTTGCACAAGTTTAGAGCACTTGATCGAAAAGGTCAAATGTTTTTTGATTCACTCAGAGGGATTTTACTGGGTCACATATGTGAGGTTGCAAATAAGGCTGATCGAACAATGGTGAAATGAATCTTGTTTTAATCCGATGTGTGGTCGCTTGAACGTCTCTCATCGAACAGCATAAACTTAATAAAAAAGTAAACTGTGAAGATCATTCTGCATGTATGTGCATCTCATGAAACTGCATTAATCAAATAAAAATCTCCGACATATTGTGGAATAAACGTGAAGACCTTGACTGCAAACTGTAAAACTTAATGCCGTCATACCTTGAACATCATAGCTGCAATGAGCAAAAATATTAGCAGGAATTTTTAAGTGCCTAACTTGGTTGTTGCACGAGATGATCGGAAAGATATTTTTGAGCCAGTACTTCTGCGAATTGGATTCCACAGTGTACAGACCACATCGAGTGCTTCATCACTGTATAGTCCATGATGACAGCTATGAGACTAAAAATTCCTTCTCCGGTATCAAACTGCGACTCAACACAATACAGATCTAAGAAAGGGATTATTATAAAGCACACAGAAGCTGTATTTTTCACTGTGTATACAATTGAACGGATAAAGCGACATTTTCCTGACCGACACAAGGTGGTATAGAATAACAACAGTAAAGCAATTTGAAGTAATGTCTCAAAAAAATCATAGTCTCAAATCTGACAGATGAAATAGTTCAAGGCGTCAGTTTTTCAATGTCCTTCATTATACGGACAACCTGTGTCGTACTCTGAAGAGAAAGAAGACTTTCTTTCCGTTCACTACATCTCTCCTTAACGCCGAGCTGCGTAGACAAATATCTTATTAATTTATGTAAAGATGACTTAGTATTTCTTTGATTACCATTTTTGAAAAATATACACTTATTAGTAAAAGTATTAGTGAGTAAAGCGATCAATGATCAGTTCATTGCAATCCCATATTCTTCTGATTTCCAGAAACTCCTACTTCTTCTTAAATCATTTCGCTTTCACTCGATAACAAATATTGCATACCTAAATGTGTCCTAAATCAAGACGGGATCGGACGTTTCACATTGCAGCCTCATATAGACTCCAGCTGCCGTTGCTGATACTGTCTCCACTGACCATAATTTTACACACTACGTACGTACATTGTATAAATCACACTGTCAAACGCTATTGTTTCATTTAATATTGTCAATATTCCATATTCAGTTAGCGACGATCAGTTGGTTGTTGTTCCATGTTCTTCTGATTTCCAGAAACTCCTACTTCCTTTACTTAAATCATCTCACTTTTATTTGATAAGTAATATTTTTCTCCATCTGCTATCAGAGTCAAATCAGCCGTCTTGTGTATAAATGAATTTTAGCTTTCAGTCCAGGTGCTATATATCTAGGGGTCCATGGTCAAACAATTTAGAAATCTATGGTCAAGCTGACGTAAGTGACTTGAACACTCGAATATCTATGAATAAAATATATCTGTGCTATCTAACTCATGTCATGTCACTTACTAGATATCTATGACTTGGATATCTCATCCACTAATTGAGAAATGATGACAAAGCCTGGTGAGGCTCGATTAAAGAATGTCAGAATCTTTAAACGGCTCTCCTGAAAAGTGACTGAAATTGACTTACGCCACTTTGTAGAATCACCGACGAATTACTCCACTTCATGAGAAGACGCAAGGTGGTGTTGTTATAGCTACTATTTGACCGCTACTAGAGGTCAAATTACCTTTCTTTATTAGAACACTGAAAATGGTGCTGTTATAGAGGTAGTTGTGTTGCTACAGTGGTGGTGAGCTTATAGAGGTAAAATGATTTTTCTTCTTGAGTAGTCACAAAATGTTGCTGTTATAGTGACTGTCCACTTATGGAGATCAAATTACTCGACTTTATGAAAGGTCGTACGATTTTGGTGATGTGGAGGTGATCCGCATATGAAGACCAACTTGCCACTCTTTATAGGAGGACTGGAAGCGATGCCGTTGTAGAGGTCATATAAAGGTTAAATTACTGGGTTTCATGATAAGCGGCAGAGTAGTGCTACTGCAGAGAAGTCAATTTTTTTTCATGAGACGACTGAGAATGGTACAGTCCTGTTATAGAGGTGAGTCTACATTCTTCATACGTAGTATCAAAAGTGATGCCCTGAAGTGGTTAAATTGCAGTTCTTCTAAGCAAGTCACAAAATCGTGCAGTTTCAGAGGTGGTCTGCTTATAGAGGTTAAATTGCTTTTCTCCTTGAGTAGTCGCAAAGTGATGCTGTTATAGAGATCAGATTACATTGCCTGTTGGGAGAACGCACACTGGGGCTGTTGGTCCGTTTACAGAGGTCAAAGTAATTTTCTTCATGAGAAGACTGAAACTGGTGCAGTTCTATATGAGAAGTTTCAATGCGGTAATATCATAATTATGGTGGTTCGCTTAAATAGGTCACATTACTTTTCTTCATGAGACGTCGCAAAGTGTTGCTGCTATAGATATCAAATTACCTTTCTTGACCGGAGAACGCAAGCTGGTGTCGCTATAGAAGTGATCCTCTTATGAGGTCCAATTACATTACTTCATGAGAGGACTGGAAGTAGCTCTGTCGTAGTGGTGGTCCTCTTATAGAAGTTGACCTTGTTTTCTTCATGAATAGTCGGAAAGTTGTGCTATTACAGAGGTGGTCCGCTTATAGAGGTCAAATTACCTTTTTTCATGAGAGGACTGGAAGTGGGCCGCTTATAATGGGTCAATTGCTTTTCCTTATGACAACTTGCCCCCGATCAGCAGAGCTCGCTTGCAATTTGATGGCAAATGAGAACTATACGGGATACAAACGCTGCTACGCATGTATGGGTTGTGCAATGAAAATATAATAGTATTTCCATCGCATTCAACTATTATGTTTAGGAACTGAAGACGTATATTTAAAGACTCTTCCAAAATAAATAAGGTGCTGATGTGAGATTAAATTGTGATTGCAAAAATGTCAAAATCTGATCGATAGCTGACAAACACGTCGTCCAACCTGCACCAAAATAACAGTTTTGGATTTGGATGCGAATCTACAGTTCCTCAGGTAACAACAGGTGATTTGATTGATTCTTTGCTGTTGGCAACAAGAGAGGACATGTAAATCCTGGAAGGAAAACTTTTCAAACAATCAACTGGTCAATGGGAAATGGGTCCTCTGCTTTTGCTTCATATGAGCTTTGTGTAGAATGATGATGATGATGAAAATGCTTTTATTCGAAAGAAACAAATAAAAGAGACAACTTTCATAGTACAGTGTACAATTACAAATTCCTCTCTCAGTGAGAGTAAGTGGGACATTCCCCGCCTCAGTGCTTCGGAGGGTTTATATTTGAGTAAAATCAAAAGAGACGAATCAGGATGTGCAGAATCTGCCAACTTTTGCCTTCTTTCGCACATTCTATCGGAAGCATCAGCGATGCCTTTTCGGCGAAGGTCTTCAGTTTTTATCACTTCAGGATAGTGAATTCCAAGTGCAGACCTGGTGGGTTCACCATGGGTTTGGTCTAATCGATGGGAGCGGGTGTTTGTCATAGCCGTACCTTCTAATCCGTTCAGCAAAACTGGCTCTACAGCGACCTTAGAAAATCTGATTTTGGACTGATCGCTAGCGCTTGAATGGAATATCTTTGATAATCTGAAGCCTGCAGTCCATGCGACGGATTTTCTGTCTTTAACTGCATTGTCAGCATTGTCTATCATTCCTCCGGGATACGTGAATTTATTAGTCGACTTCAACGTTTCACGTGACGGTAGTTTAATATCCGGGTATGATTTGGGGCCGATGTGCAACACCACCGTTTTAGTTGCGTTGAATTTCAGGCCGACTTTACCCGCGGATTCATAGATGTTGTTTACTGACGACTGCAACCCATGCGGATTATTATGTGCAGAATGCAAAAATTCAGAATTCCAAAAGTGTCATTTTCGTGATTAAAATTTGTAATAGTAATGGAACAATTAATCATAACAAGCAATATTCAAAAAATTGTAGCAAACGATTGACTTGGGTCGGTCATGTGTGGCAAGGATGAACTAGGAGAGATTGCTGAGGCGAGTGGAACACAACGAAGAGAAAAGTGCTCGGGGAAGAGTTGCTTCCTGTGTCATCTCTCTGGTTACATCGGAGGTGCGCGGTTGTGTCTGACGCGGTCTCGTGCGTATTCGAGAGGTTGCGGTGATCACGGCTTTTCTTGGCCATCATTTACGGCAAAACTTATATCTAAGTGATCCTTGACGTTTGTGGAATCCTATTCTATAGGTTTCGTATCATATTTCAAGTTATCTTGGTTGGTATACTCAGTTCTGTTCTCATTGCTACTGAGTGGCATTCGCTTGTGCTGGTTTGCATTGCGAGTTTCAGGTGTGCTTTGGATTTACCCAGTGTCCTTACAGTATTGTGTTCTAAAAATAGCTTCATTCCTTGGTGTGTATAACATCTGTGTCAAGCATAGAAATAAATATTGTTTATCTGAAGTTGACTAGAATGGAAATTAATTCAAGGTCGCGGCACATCCGAGGGAACTAAGTTGGGGCATGAACCACCAATGAAAAGCCTAGAATTGCACATGTGACTGTTTCTAGACCAATGTAGACCAATTCTAGACCAGTATCTAAGTGAAAATGCGTGCGATTTATGTGCCACTATTGTCTACTGTATGAAGCTTTACTTCCATTCTAGAGGTTTCATTGTTGTCAATTTCTATGGTGTCAAGTCACCAATTTCGTCATCAACGTCGCTTCGAATCTGATTTCAGTCTTCTTGTGTGGTGTCCGAGCGTGTTGAGCGGTCGGTATTGTTGACCGTCATTGAATCAGCTGTTATCAACTGCTGTTGCTGACAACTCCTGTCCAAAATTCTTTGGATTATTGATTTTTTGTCACGTGACTGTCCTTCAATCGCCATTACGTCAAAATGACAAATATATCAGCTGACGATCTTTCATTCAACAACGTGCGGAAGATGTCTGATTACGACATGAAGAAATTGACGAAGCAGCAACTCGTGAATGCATTAAAGACAGCCATTCAGCAAGCTGATGTTTCTGTTGTTCAGCCGGTCGATGCGGATGTGATTAAAGCGGCTGTCTCTGAGGCCGTTGCTGAGATCAAAAATGAATTGTTAAGTGAAAGCTTGAAACTGATTACAGACGTTGAATCCAAATTTGAAGCTAAGATTAGTACTTTGACTGACATGTTGAATTCGACGCGTTCTGACATCATTGATGAAATTTAGCTTCGTGATTCTAAAAAGAATAACGTCGTAATATTTGGTATGAGTGAGACCAACGAAATATACTCAAGTACCGGTAGCAATCGTAATAATGATAAAGACGCCGTCCTTGATTTAGTGTCGACAGTTGGTCTAGAGAACGAAGTGAAGGTCTTGCGATGTTCCGACTCGGTACGAGGCGAATTAATTCGTCACGTCCTAGACCTGTCAAGGCTATTCTTGAGTCTGTCAGCCAAAAGCTTTCGCTATTGAAAGCTTCGCCTAAGTTGAAAAAGCTTGCCAATGGTCACAAATTTCGCATGGTCTACATTGACAAGGACCTAACACCTGAACAGCAAAAGAGCGAAAGTTTATTGCGCTTTCAGTTAAAGCATCGCAGAGATATGGGAGAAGACGTGTTCATAAGGCGCTGTAAAATTGTCTCTCGCTCTTCATGACTGCCTTCCATGCCCTCACTACTTTTGATTAACGCCCGTTCCATTGCATCTGATGGAAAAATGGACGAATTGCGTCTATCCTGCTCGTGCCTCGACCCAGATATAGTTATTGTGACAGAATCTTGGTTAGATGATGCCCATGATGATTCCTTCTTTCAAATGCCGAGTTTTCAACTTTTGAGATCTGATCGCAATGATCGTATTGGTGGTGGTGTTGCGATATGGATAAAGTCAAATATTTCTGTCACTCGTCATAACTTTTCTTGTGTTCGTTGTGAAGCTATTTTCATATCTTTTAAGTTGAAAAGCTACAATTATGCTACTGACCATGTATATTCCGCCTCAATTGCCTGTGACTTTTCGCAAAGAGATATCAGATAACATATGTGATCATTTAGATGCTGTTGCGAAAGATATACCAGATGTTAATATCATTGTTGCTGGTGATTTGAAGAACTTCAAAACATCTTCATTACAAAGTGCATACGATTTGGTCGACAAAGTTGTGACTCCTACACGTGGCAACGCCGTTTTAGACCGAATATTGGTCAGCTAATCGCTTGCTGATGATTATCCACCTGCTCATGTAGGTCCACCTTTCAATCTGAAACGTCGGGGCTCTCATTGTCAAGTACTTTTGCGCTCAAAAGTAGACAGTGTTAGTAATGTTCATGAACATAAACGTGTATTGTATGATACAAGTGATCATCATATTTCCCAATTTCTTTCTAAGCTCAATCATTGTTCTTTTGCTGAAGTGTAAAGTGAATCAGATGTTGACAAAAAAACTGAATTGTTTTATGCAAAATTCTTTGAGTGCTTGTCTGCTTTTCCATGTAAAGTTGTAACCATGACATCGAAAGATAAGCCTTAGATGACACCGTATTTGAAAGATCTGATGAACAAAAGGTAGAAGGCTTATCGCCAGAGAAATTTTCCGTTGTATAATCATTATAAAGAGAAGTGTAAATATGAAATTGTGAAATGCAAAGAAAAGTGGGTTCAGAGTTCAAAGGAGTCTTCGCGAAATGTGTGGAATGTAGTCAATGACATAAAAGGCAAGCATAATGGCAACCCTATTTCGTGCATAATGCAAGAGTACCCGGATGGTCAGACTGCCGCCGATGCTGTAAATAGCATCTTTGCTGATCACCTAACTGAGAGTGAGCCATTGACATACTGTGATGACGATGATTGGTGTCCTTTGTCGGATCCTATTGATGTGTTTAACTTTTTGGATAATCTATCTTTGCGTAAAGCTACTGGCTCTGATGGCATATCAAATCAATTTTACAAGCTGGCTTCCCCATTTATCTCAGAGCTTCTTTGTAACATTATTAACTCTTCTGTTATAGCAAGAAAGGTGCCGTGCATTTTTAAAAATTGTGTAATTTCACCAGTCGCGAAATGTATGCCTGTTTCCATTCATGAACTACGCCCGATTACTTTGTTGAGTGTACCAGCCAAGTTGCTAGAATATCTTGTGCTGAAGCATATGCGTGATACACTTTGCAAAAACATTCCTGATTTTCAGTTCGCCTATAAACGTCTCTCGAACATTACTTCTTGTCTAATTACGATGCATGATGCCGTGACTAGCATATTGGACTGCTCTGACTCAGGAGGCTGCATTATGCTAAACTATGATTTTTCCAAAGCTTTTGATACTATTTGTCACAATGTTCTTGTCCGGAAGCTTATTGATTACTGTTATCCACGTGGTTTTATTTCTTGGCTTTGCTCCTATTTAACATACAGGTACCAATCTGTGAAAATGCTTGATTCTCTTAGTCAGCAGCGTATTGTGACCAGTGGTGCACCCCAGGGCTCGCTCTTGGGTCCATATCTTTTTGTCCTGTACTGTAGCGATATAAAGCCCATGTCCACGACTACCGTTTTAACTATGTATGCTGATGACATTTGCGAAATTTGTCCTATTTATAGGAATGATATTGTCAAGTCTTTGGGAGCCGTGTCTGAAGAGTTTTATAATATATCAGAGTGGGCCGACTTGAACAAATTGAAATTAAATCAATGTAAAACAAAGGCTGTGTGCATTTTGAAGAAAAATTTCTCTATTGTCTTCCCTTTTCCATTTAGTATTGTGAGCGAGCTAAAGATTCTCGGAGTAAATTGGAATAAGGATTTGAAATGGAACTCACATTTCCAGAATGTTATTTCTTTGTGTAATAAAAGGATGTATGTGCTTAGAGTGTTGCGTAGATTGTTAAGTCATGACGAGTTATGGTCTGTATTTAAGGCCACAATTGAAAGCATTTTGCTCTATTGTACACAATTGTTTGGCGTTTACAGTTTTGAAACGAGACAGCAGATAGAAAGAATTTTCAAACGAGCTCGGAGAATTATCTGTAAAAATGATTGTAGTTGTGCCAACAGTATATGTTCATTAGATAAAGTTCGCTTTCAAGCCTACCTTTCACTTTTTTACAAGAGTCAGAACGTCGATCATTCTCTTTTTCCTGTTGTTCCGCACGTGCGCAATGATCGACTAATTGTACCTTTTTCTAGAACTAGCAAGAGACAAAATTGTTACACTGTTCTCATCACCTTGTTTTTAATGGTCTTTCTGACCTAACAAGTATACCAGCTTAACTTTGTGACTATTCAACTTTGTGACATATTTTGTGATTTTCATTTTGAAAAATATATATATTCTCTCTCTCTCTCTCAAATCGCAAGCGAGCCTGCTTATCGGGGAAGATCACAGGACAAGGAGGAATTCGTTACATTCACAAGCTTCAGCATAACAATCGAAATTGCGAGGAAGATTAGTTGCGAATGGTTACCATAATGCTGCTTACCATAATGTTTGACAGGGCAACAATAACTGAATTTTCGGAGGAAAAGTAGAGCTCATTACAGACATGAGTCTGCCACTTCTCGATGATCGAAACAAGATGTGGACCTCAAGACCAAGTGAGACTGATATTTGCTCAAGAGCGACCACTCAAATTCCGCTGGCCAAAATACAAACCAGATTGCTGGTCGTGCAAGGTAGGCAAAGAAGAAAAGAAGTGCTATACGGTGCATGTATTTTTACGAGCTGGTGTGTAAAATATGTGATCGACGCAATATTGGGCAGACGGAGAGAACTGAGAGATCAGGAATCAAAGAACAAGTCAAGTCTCCTTCGTCAGCTGTCCATGGGCATAGCATCACGATGCACTCAGCAACGCCAGGTGAGAGCATAGTAACGATTACTGGCTGTGGAACGTGACCCATATGGAACGCGCTTTGAAAGCAGTGTTGATTCAGAAGAATTATGAATCTCTTATGTATGGATGCGCAAGTGATTTACTACTGCCTTTTTTGTAAGTATCATGATGTTTCCGTATGTCCTTTTCGTGATTTGACTTCAACTTCTCGATATCTTTGTCTTCTTGCGGATCCTACGCACTTCGTTAATGATGATTTTATTTGAGTCCCGTTAATAAAGACAGGTCTCTGTATCCTTTGATCGCGTTTGTCAGGACATTTGTTGGCATAGAAGACAAATGTCGACATATTAACAAATAATGAATTCGGCATTTATTAACACTAGAAGGACCAAGAAATTTCACTACCTAGAAGGACCAAAGCGGTCAAAATTGACCGGCATATCTTAAGTAGTTAATGAAACTATTTTCATAATGAAACCATTTTCATCCATTCAGTTATAGACATTCACTTATATTATTACATCAGCTATTATTTTAGTCATTACCCATAATGTCCTTTGTCATGATATCACATCTAAGCCTGTGTTGCATGCTGTGACATGTAAAATGTCATGTATGATGATGTGATTACAAGAAATTGAAAAAAACAACGATAGTTTGATGATTTGAAAGATTCCATCAAAGTCGGCTACCAGAGAAATGAGGTAGTTTACATGAAAAGTTTACTCTGGACATCCAATCGACTTGTAAAGAATTGGCTAAAAATGGAAAATATAAACTACTTCACTTCAGTAGCAATGAATGTAGCAACTGCCTCTTTTTTTCCATTCCGCAGCAACTTTTTTGCACATTCTGCATTATGTTGTGGGTTTATTTGAACAGCCATACTGTCAATTTTTCTGCCAAGGCCAACATTCTCGCGATTCTTGAATCGACTGCAATGCGTTTGCGGTAGGCCCGCTTCTGTTTAGTCTCTGTTTGCACATTATCTTGAAATACAGGGGGTATATGCTATCACTGAATAAACCATCGTTGTTTTCCTCTGCCAATCGCAAGTTACAGCATCTAATGATTCATTACAAGTTTTAATTTGCACCTGAGTGTTAAAGTGGAAATTATGGCAGTGACGGATTTACTTCTTGCTACAGGAAATGTGGGGGGGGGGAGAGTGTCACAAATTCCCATCGTTCTCTTGCTCTCACCACTTTTGTTGCCAATGTTTTGCGACGAATTCGGTAACTGGGAGATTCTCACTGTGCACTTTCGAAGACAGGTTTCGAAGACTGTAGGTACTATACTTTTCAATTTTTCTAAATTTCGATCAATTGGTTCAAGAATCGGCTTATTGTAGATATCGGTAGATCTCAGCCCGACTATAGTACATAGAAATCCATGCTAGAGTGTCCGATAAAAATTATCACCCATTCAAAGATGCGTTGTCTCAAACTACATTTTGGAATGTCATGTATCAATAACATAAATCAGGAACATGGAGTAAGTTTATATTAGGTATACATGTAGAGTGTCGACACAAAAAATGTCAGCATACAGTGAAATTCCAGCGGTCCAAAAATTTTTCAGAAGCTTATTTTTTCAAATTATTCCTAGCGATGTAGTACCTCTATATACTTAAGTAAGTAGTATAAAACATATTGGATATCAAAATGAATGGAAAGTTACTAACAGGTGTCTTAATTCAACGGATATTAAGTTGATTATCAAGAAAATTTCATGAACTATGTGCATTATAATGCAAATCTTCATATAAAAGTTGAAATCTTTTTGAGCTTCTTGACCGGAATTTTTAGAATTTAATTTTCCTCGGCATATTTTTCTGATTCACTAAATTTATGTTTGAATTCTTGAATCTGAATAACATTCCGAACCCTGCTACATCTTTTAAATTTAATTAATTGCCTTTGATTACGATGTTTTGCTGTTTCAGTGGAAGGTACACTAGTTTGTGATATGATCACGCTTAAGAAAATGCTAATTCAATACACTCTATCTTTCCAATGTTGTCATGACACGGAAGATCTGTAAAATATTAGTCTTCATGATCAGTCAAATCCGTGTGAATTTCTCCAAAAGTGTAACCATTGGCATATCTCATATGTGGTACTGGGTCTCAAATCGAGTTTATTTAATAAAATCGAAACTGCATACACATTGGGGATATAATGAATACTGACGTGCTGCTCTACTTAACATACCTACTCAATGATCAGGATTTATGATTGATTGTGTTGTACTTTGAGCGTGACTTTTCGACGTGATCTGAACTTTTATGATCTGGATTGTGTAGACTTTTAGCCTGCAACCTAATTGTGCATTTAATATAAACGTTCAAATGCGCAATTTCGATCTGATTTACCAGAATTAACCTAAATAACATTCAACTCATCCCGTCCGTGATTAGCATCAGTGACAAGATTGGTACGTATGATAAGAGAAAATGATCACTTCTGCGTCTGATTATGGGCCTTAATGGAAAGCACTGTTATTTTGTAGCTGTAGTTTGCTCTCATAACTCGGTAAACCCTTTGATTTTGTTCACTTTTCCATTGCCATGTCATTTCACAAAATTATCCTTGAGTTAACTTGCTATTGTCTACATTAGGGTAGCAAGAATGTTCTTCATCCATCATAATTTAACTATATTTCTAAGTTTTTTTATTCCTTATATAATTGACGCATATTAACTATACATTAATACATTTTTAATTGAATTATATATTGATGCCTTCGGTAAAAGACTAAATGAATGAGGGAGAAAATAATTTAATACTAATAAAACGAAAAACTAATTCCTTAATTTGGGAAAGTTGTGGAAGTCGACGGTTCGGTGGTGTTCTGCTTCATGCCTAGCTAGAAGCATAGAGTGAGTATATACACACTTACTCTGTGGCTAGAAGTGTTTTCAATGATATATAGTGATTGGATGTACTGAATGGCTTCATTACATATTGTGCCGCTGAAGCATTAGGCTTTCAAATGAATCTCATAAATCAAGATTGTACGATTACAGTCGATTATTTTGGAATGGTTACTATGGCAAAAGCAATTGTTGGATCTTGGTGATTTTTGTGGATGAATCCAAATAACTTCATGATTTTCAGTTGTATTTCTAATCTAGTATCAATCTTACTTCTTATATTCAATAGTTAACCAATCATAATTAGACTGATTCATCTGAAAAATTCAATCTATTTTAACGCTTAGACCTGTACATACGTACATGCAGTCCTGAATTTGCAGCATATTTGTTTGATTTAATAGCTCATGATCTTTCGAGGCTATTCAAAAATTTGCCCACAAACATTGGCACGAAATAAATGATTATGGATTTGAGGTTGAGGATATAGAAAATATGCTAAAATTCATATCCTACAGTTATGAAATTAGTTACAACGATAAAATTTACCTGCAAGTGAAGGGTTGTCCTATGGGGACACACTTCTCTCCCCCATTTGCTGTGATATTTACGGACTCGATAGAAGAACAAGCCCTAAGTAAGTAAGTTAACTTATAAGCACAACTTACAGCCTAAAATCTATAAACGATATATAGATGATATAATTATGGGACCGTTCCCCAAAGATGATAGAATTTTTTCAAATATATTAGAAACTTTTAACTCGATAAATAAAAACATTCAATTCACATTAGACTTGCCGAAAGATAACTTTTTGGACTTAAGCATCAAAATAACAAATAACCAAGTACAGTACAAATGATACAGTAAACCTAGCCATTCAGGAATATGTCTACGCAAAGACAGTTGGCTCCCACAACACATAAAAGATAATTTTGTCAAAAATGGTTTAAGATACGTCCAAGACCTCTGTTATAGTCCGAACTATAAAGGTGCAGCTGTGCAGATAGTGACTAACAGATTGGTCAATAACGGATTCGAACCGAACACTTTGAAACACAAAGAGCCTAAAAAAAATTAAAGCCAAATCAAAAAACGTCAATTTAACGCTTGACATTGTTAGCGACAGTTTCACTCGTAAAACAAACAAAATTGAAACTAAATACGACATCCCTGCTAGAATTACCTGTCGACCAGGCAAGAAGATAAGTACTACAGCGAAAAATAAAATAGAGAATAAAAATAAATGTTCCTGTGAGATCTGTAAATTTATTGGCCCTAAATATAGTTGCAATGACAAATACATAGTTTATGAATTTAGTTGCAACTTCTGTAATATGAAATACATCGGAGAAAGTTGTCACCCTTTCAGGCTTAGATATCGCGAGCACGCTAATAGCATTAAGAACAAGAGCAGTACAAGTGCACTTAGTGAGCACCACTTAAAACAACATGCCGATAAAGTGATGAAAATTAGCGACTTTAGTTGCAAAATCCTTTCTAAATATAAATCAGCGATATCTACTAGAATGGCTGAATCACGGTGTATCACCAAGAACATGCCACACCTCATGAATAGACGTTATGAACTGATATGAGGAGATGCCCAATCGACCTTAGTCATATTTAAACGTTGTGCCTGACGTGTGCCATTCGCCCTTGATACTGTCCTGAGAGACGAAACGCGTCGAGTAACGCTTTTGTACCAAATAAATAATCGTCGTAAAAGAGGGAGAGATTGCTTTTTCTGTTTTCCGAGTGAACATGAACCTCCCGTTCCGACAAGCTTTGAGAGCCAAATGAATATTAAAGTCTTTTTGATTAATATGAACATTACTCTTGTGAAGGACTGGTCATCCGCTGAGATCAGAGACGAAGTTCAGTCTCTGCAAACGAATTGGTCTGGTTCGCTCATGAGCTACACGTCCGGAAAGACATGTAAACCACATGTTGGCCTAATTAGGTGGTTTTAAAACCAAATCAGAACTTCTGCATGTTAATTAATGAAAGTTTCTCAAAAAAGCGGTGCATATTTTCTTTTAGTTTTTTGAGTCAATATTTTTGCAGAAATTGCTGGCTTTGGCATAATGGGGAGCGTAATGTAGCAGTAATAATCGTATATTTGTGCAAAAGTGAAAATTATTATGAACATGCATAAAGCTAGCGCTTTGATTCTGGCAATGCACAAAAAGGAGATTGTAAGAAGTTAACTTCCGAAACGAAATGTACAAAGTTAAAACTGCTTTTGTGCGCATAACCCAACATTTATCACAAAAGTAGCACATGGAAAAATGTTCTTTTATATTCAAATCAGGGTTGGCCGGTAAAAACCGGTAAAAACCTGGTAAAAACCACCAGCTTTTGTCACCATTTTTCGGCTAAAACTGGCAAAAGCCGGCTAAAACTATTTTTCCAGCATTACTGCTTAAGTTTTTTGGGTACAAACAATATAAGGAATCATCGTCACTCCTTACTTTATTGATGAACGTTAGTCGCAATAAGTTCACTTTACTTTTTCATCATTCGATAAACATTTAGGCCTGTATTTTCACAATACAAACCTATCAATATCGCATTTCATTCAAGAATATATTCCAAGTATAGGTGTAAGAATATGAATTGTTATAAAAAATATTGTTATAAAGCTGTTGTGCATTGTTCTTCTAAGTAAGCACGCATTTTGTTGCTTTACGAATTTCATTCATTGCAAGATGCAACAGACGTCCATGCTGGAAGGAAATCACTTGGCTCTATGTAAAAGATCGAAAACAGGCATTCCATGAAGTTAGAAGGGTAGGAAAATGTAAAACTCTGGCCTCGGATTTCTACGATTAACCTCCCTGCTGATCTCATAGAATAGCTTGTCTTCTAAGTCTGTGGCACATGTCCCATATCCATTGTGATTACACGAATATTACTATGAAATTTATCCTGCACTACCAGAAGGACTAGATTAAAAATTGAATGAAGGCCCTTCAACATTTTTCATGTCATGGTCATTTACCCTCACATATTCAGAGGATGAGGTTCTGTTAAATGAATTTAAAACCGAAAGTAAAGTTTTGATTTGACATCAAAATAGGGAAATTTCAAGAACTGTAAACAAACTTGTATATTACAATAATGTCAAAATTGTTTGCCGCTTTGAGATTCTATTAACAAGATCAATTTTACAGCTTACTGGACATGTTTTTTTGTTGAGATTGTAACTGAAGCTGTTCAGACATACATTATACCTCACTTTATCAAGATTGTTGGTGCGAACTATGTTATTTAATTATTATTTGTTCTTGCAAATCATGATTTCCTGCTATACAGTCACAAGTATTAGTACATTTAGCATATTTCTAAAAAAAGTAGAAATGCATTCTAAGTGGCTGTCGCACATTGCTTGATTTGGGAGGTGAGATTTTCCGGTGCAGAGACTTTTTGATAGAGTGTTTTCTCTGCATTCATGAGACCTGGGTTCGAATCTAATTCTGATGAAACCTAAGCTATTATTAAAATACACTCTACATTCTTGCTGAACACTAAGCACAGAAGAATGACAGTGGGATTATTGAAGCTCGTCCACATGAAGAAAGTGGTTTGATTAATTTAGTTCTATGTATAAACCAGTTATATTCATATATTTATTTTCATTTTATCATTCATTTGATGACAATTCTGCGAGTATCTAAAACTTCTGTTACATGAACCAAAGAGCCAAAATGTTGCTGAAGTCTACATTTGTTCTTAAATCACAAGAAAAGGGCAGAGCAATCGTAAAGAAAGACAACATCGTTTGTTGTTCGTTGTAAAAACATATCATGTGGTCCCATCACAGAATGAATGTCATGTTTTGGAAGATAAGAGTTGCAAACTGCAAACCCGCATGCACCGTAATACTTAAACCCCAACTTGCTGTCGATCCTTTCGTGAAAAATAGACTGATTTTTCGGAATATTTGTTTTTGCCGGTTTTTGCCTGGTTTTTGCCACTTGGCAAAAACCAGTTTTAGCCAGCAAAAAGCCAACCCTGATTTAAATGAGCGACGA